>JBBGZY010000539.1:0-462500 GCA_037952925.1 Lithobates clamitans
CCATCAAAAGGATGAATAAAATATATACAAAAATTATCGAGAATTAATTGCAATTAATGCCATCGTCATCCAGACACATGTGTCTTAAAACAATGATGACAGCATTTTGAAATTGAAGAAAAACAGTTCATAGATTTATAAATAGGTGGCGCTGTTGTAGAGGTAGACAAGTCCTTCTATTAAGATCTGTGTCTGTCTTTATGTGTTAAATAAGTCGTTCCTATAGTGGTGCCTCCTAGTTCAGTCTCTCAGAACTCTCACCTTAAAACAGTAGAAATCAAGCTTTGGTAAAATGCCTTTTGAAGTGTAGAAGTACTGTCTGGTGACTTCTCCTTTTTGCTGCTCAGCTCTCCTTATTATCTCCTTATTTCCTCCGCTCTAGTGTAGCTCAGACCCAGGGGAGGAAGAGGGGGGAGAGAGAGGGGGGGAGACAAAGAGAAGGGGGAGAGAAGATAGGCTCCACTAGTGTATTATTGTTTTTAAGCAAAGGGAGATATTTATTTAATCTATGCTCTTACATTAACAAGCATATAAATAGGCAGAGTAAAAACGTATGAGAAGCCTGGCGTTCTCAGCGCCCTCTCACTTGTGTAGACAGCTGTGTGCCGCTCCAGCCAATCCCTACGCGTTACGACACGTCACGTGTCTTCATCTGGGGAACCGGATTGGCTGTTGTCTGTATCCTTATATGTAATGAAATCCGGAAATGCTGAAACCGCCATTTTACTTGTGGGTGTGCTGTTAAGTTCGGCCGTCTGTGTATTGAAACCGGAAGTACTAAAACGGCCATTTTACTTATGGTTATGCTTATAATGAACGGCGGTCATTTGTCTTTAGATTTGCCAGAAGTTAGTTCGCCGCCATTTCGTTGTAGATGGATATAGCACTACTCTATGTGTTGGACTCCTATGTGAGCAGCCATTATTTTGGTGGGAATACAAATAGATAATCATTCTTATTTACGGCCAATAAGTGTAAGAGAAATTTCACCATAGGGGCCACACTATAGTAAATGACCTTCATGGTGCACTTAGTATTAGTATACAATAAAAATATGTATAGAATTATATATATAAATACCAATTTTGTCGAAGACCAAACTGCGGTATACATATGAAAACAGGTGAGAGTGCTCTGATACAGCAGCAAAGAGATACATTATACATAATAAAAACAATTAAACAACAAATATCTTCTAATACAATACTACTCCGATACCTAATTAAAATTAAAGCTACTGGTCAATATTTCAACATGTACAAGTCATTGTAATAATCATACATAATACTAATGGGATTAAACAATGCACAATCATAAAATTAAATCCAAGATGGACATAAAATTAATATATGATATATGATAAAAATTGCTAAATTCTATTATAGATCAGTTATATTAGCCAATGCCAAAAGTAGTATAGTTACACCTTTAAAATTAAGTAATGTTCCATAAAAAACAATAAAATTTATTAGAATACAAAATAAGATAAAGATTATTCAATAAAATAGTAAAATATTAAAAATTATTCAGAAAGCAATTTAAATCAAATTCCACGTTGAGACCCCCAGGTACTAAAGTGCGTAAAGTATGAATCCACCTGGATTCTTTCCGGCTAATATCGCGGACTAGATGACTACCTCTCCACATGGGTTTGTGTTTTTCAATTCCCCAAAATTGGAGATGTGTGGGGTCTCTGTTGTGTACTAATGCAAAATGTTTGGACACGTTGTGTTTGGGAAAGCCCGATTTTATATTTTGCACATGTTCTTTTATTCTTGTCTTAAGTGCTCTTTTTGTGCGGCCTACATATTGGAGATTACAGCTGCACTGAAGTACATACACAACCCCTTCAGTGTGGCATCCTATAAAATCTTTAATGGTAAAATTTTGTCCTGTATTAGTAGCTGTAAACTCTTTACGTTTTCCTAGAAATTTTTTCGCGTGTCGACAAGCGTAGCAGTTACGGCAGGGATTAAAACCTTTTCCTGAAAAGAATGTATATGCGGATGTTGGGGGAGGGTCAATGACTGACTTAACGATAAGATCTCTAATAGTTGGTGCCCTCTTGTAAACTATATTGGGTCTTTCTGGTAATATATCCTTGAGATCTTTATCGTTTTTTAAAATGTGCCAATGTTTTTGTATAACTTTAGCTACATCTTTGTATTGTGTGTTAAAATCTAATATTATGCTAGGTGCTTCTTGTTGGATTCTCGTCTTAGGTTGTTCTTCAAGCATTTTCTCTCGGTCCATACAACTGACATGTTCGATCTGGTTTTTTATCCAATCTTCATTATAACCTTTTACTCTAAATCTTTCTCCAATCACCTGTGCTTGACTCCGATAGTCTTCTTCTTTTGTACAATTCCTTCTCAATCTTGTAAATTGTCCTTTTGGGATGTTATATAGCCACGATTTGTAGTGACAGCTATCTGCTGACAGGTAGCTATTAGCATCTACTTTTTTTAAATGCGTTTTGGTGACTATTTTCTGTCCTTCTAAACTTATGTTTAAGTCTAGAAAATCTATTTCTTTCTCTTCTATTCTCCATACCAAATTAATATTTTTTGTGTTGTCGTTCAATTTATTTAAAAATGTTTCCAGATTGTTTCTATCCCCATTCCACACTATCACTACATCGTCTATAAACCTTTTGTACAACGTAAGTTCGGCGGGGGTACTTGTATATACTGCCATTTCTTCCCACTGCGCCATAAATGCATTCGCCACTCCTGGTGCAAATTTGGCACCCATGGCTATTCCCACTAGTTGTTTAAAATAGGTTTGATTGTGCCAAAAATAATTGCACTTAAGGCAGAAATCGAGACATTTCAGTATATATTTCCTCTGTTTACAAATTAAAGTACTGTATTTTCTTAAAAGCCATTTTGTTGCTGAGATCGCATCGTGGTGTTGTACTATTGTGTAAAGCGATGTAACATCTGCGGTGGCCAGTAATGTACGTCCCTCTAGTACTGGCACTGTATTTAAAAGTTGTAGTATATGTTTAGTATCTTTTAAATACGCTTGTGTTTGCTGAACCGCTGGTTGTATAAAATAGTCAATGTATTTACCCATTCTTGATGTAAGGGAATCAATACTATTGACTATAGGTCTTCCCGGTGGATTCTCTTTATTCTTGTGGATTTTGGGAATTGTGTAAATTATCGGTATTCGACAGGTTTCTGGTATTAAATATTTACTCTCTTTCGGGTTTAGTATATTTTTCCTCATGCCTAGATCTACTAGAGCTTCTAATTGTTTCTTATACTTTGAAGTGGGATTTCCAAGTAATCTGGTATATGTCGTTTCATCCTCTAGCTGCCTATTTAATTCGGTCAAATATTGTTCTTTTGACTGCAGCACTATTGCACCTCCCTTATCCGCCGGCCTGATTACAATATCTTTCCTTTCCGTAAGGCGTTTGATGCCATTTTTTATATGTATAGGATCTGTGACTTTTTTAATCTTTATGGAGTCTATATCCTGTAAGACTAGATTCTTGAAGACTTCCACATTTTGGTTATTGGACATCTGTGGGTTGAATAATGAGGCATTCCGTAGTGTACTATGTACTTCTGACTGTGCAATTTCTATTTTTGGATTTACTGGCTTCCACAGGTTGTTCATCATATATTTTTTAATGTTAATTTTCCTGATGTATTTTTGTATCCCAATGTACGTGTTAAACTTATTGAGATTATTTTTAGGTGCATGTTTAAGGCCCTTGTCGAGTACAGCCAGCTCTTCTGTTGTTATTTGTTTACCGCTTATATTCACTACATTTTCTCCAACTATACTCTTTTTCTTTTGGAGTCTCTTCCCTGATCTCCGTCCTCTCTTCGTTCTGGCGTATTTCTTCTGTGTTCTTCTTGGGGACGTCTCCTGGGTGAGTGGTAGACCTCTTGAGGGGGTCTTTGCGGCGAGTATTCTCTCCTCTCTCTCTCTCTAAAAAAGGCCTTTGTGTGTTATAATTTTGTTGGTACCCGTAATAGTGGGGGTCTTGGTAATGATGTTCTTGGTAGTCTCTGATAGGATCAAATCTATTGTACGTGGGTATCGGATTGTGTCCATATCCGTCTCGATATTCATGTTGATATGGTGGTATTCTATTTTCCCTTGTATTTCTCTCATTCTGTTGCCAATTTCTGTTATTAAAGGGTTTCCTAAAGGGTTTCTTTCCTCCTCTTTTTGGAGTGTGTTGCCCGTAACCGTAGTTGTTTCTTTGGTTATAATTAGTTCTTGGTGTACCTCCATATGTATCTCTTTCATCTCTTCTTATTTGATTGGGGCCATCTGTATAAGGTCTATCTCTATGTGCACGTGGTGTTTCCGTTCTTCTCTCTTTTTCTTCCCACCTAGGTGGGTTGAGTGCGTGCGTTGTTGTGGGGTCTTGGATTCCAACCTACCTTTCCGGAGTTGAGTATGCAGATGCAGGAGGGTCGGGTTCAACTTTACTTTGCCATTTGAAGACCTGATTGGTCTTGTAATCCGTTACATCCCTTTGGTATTTTTTCATTTTCCGATTTTGTACTTCTAGGTCTTTGGTTATTAGATCCTTATTGAGTTGGGTTGCCAGTCTTTTAAAGTCCGCTGTTTCTTTGAATTGTTCCATTTTTTGTTTAATTTCTTCTATCTGTTGTTCCAGTAGTATGGCTTTCTTGTGTTTACGTCCTAGTAGAAATTTTAGACCTTCAATGCTTTTCCCATTGTAGAACGCAAACCATTCTTCCATTGAATCTTTGTCAGCCAGCCCATCATTTGGTGGTACTTCCCACCTTAATCTTCTGGGGACAATGTTTTCTCTAATATATCTCTCGTATGTATTAGTGTCCCACCATAGATTGATCTTTTTTTCAATATGATGTCCTAATTTTCTGGTCATACTTTCCAGATCTGTATTTCGTGTTTTATTGAGTGGGTTAAATACCTCATCTAGATTTACTTTTCTATTCTCAATATAGGTAAATATATCCATATTAGCTGCAAAGGTGTAATATGTGAAATCTCAAACAGTGAATAGTAAAATTTCCTTCGCGCTAGTGGATGTGACAAATACTAATAACACGATAGTGTAGGTTAATAAATGAATAAATAAAGAAATAAATTAAAATAAAAATATTGCTGCAAAATAAAAGTGCTCACACAACCACTTAATGAAATGATAATATAGAAGATTTCGCGCAATATTTACTTGAGTGATGTGTATAAGGTGGGGTAGGAGCAAAAGTGATTGAAGTATTAGTAACTGTGATAGTGTTAATAAGGATCTACAATCTCTATATTAAAACATAAATCTATTACTACTGATTAACAGTGGAGTGAAAATGCTGTGTTTAAAAGTGCATCCATGCAACTGGTTAAATAACCAAACAAATAGTAGATGGATACTAAGTATAAATACATCATTATAATCAATTATTATTCGCTTCCATTATTATCTATCAATAGCTTCTATTATTATCATTTGTTATGAGCTAGTTTTATATCTATCATTATTAACAGAGAATACAGATAATGACAGGGTCTCTTTCATGGTGAATATATAAATATAAATGATCAGATTGGGGGATTTACCTCTCTTTACTGTCAGTGACACATGGCATTTTTTTTTCTTACACTGGAGACACCTTGTCACCTTATCACCATTCTAGGTCACCCTGTGTTATCCAAACTTTCTACAAAGTCTAACCTAAACCCTCTATATACAAATTACCAGAGCACAGCGCTGGGTTTTCTGCTATTTACATAGCAGTACAATTGTATGAATCTTACCTAAAAAAAAATCCTGCGCTTAACGCACATTCAAACAAATGTGCAAAAAAACAATTAAAATGAATAAAATCATTCATCAGAAAATAAAAAATGAACAGTTGTGAGAGCCACAGCCTAGTAGGTCCGAATATAAGACTCAGAAAAAGAGATTTAAAAGTGACTTGCTGCGCTTCTCTAAGTGAGCAAAAGATAGCAACAAATATATATCCAACAGTAATGAAATGGTAAGAAAAAACTGTGTATATAAAAGTACAATGTTATGTCAATAATCCTTAAAAAGTCCTTCACGAGGATTCATATACATAAATCCACTACTGACAGTTCAATTGAAAATTAAATATCCTAGTGATTAATCTGTGTACAGAATCAACAGACCCAGCATGAAAAGGTGCTCATAGAAAGGCCGTCTCCACATAAATTCACTCCTCTTACCAGAGATTTTTTATTTTAAAGTATAGAGATCTGATTCGTTTTTTAAAATTTCCACAAGACCCCGTAGTTATAAGGAAGGAGGGGGTTTCATCCACATCCAGCCTCAGCAATATTAACTTCCAAGAATCTCAGCCAGTGTTCAATGAAATATATAGGTTGGCCCGTGATGGTTCTCAAACAGGTCTACCGGTGGTGAGATGAACCATACACACAATAAAACTACACACATCTGTCCAGACAGAGTGGAGGTGTGTGCAGTTTTAGTTTTCCTCTCCTGTACATACTGCCCACTGTCATACCCTCCACACTCCTCTCATGTACATACTGCCATTGTCATAGCCTCCACTCTCCTCTCCTGTACATTCTGTCCACTGTCATACCCCCCACATTCCTCTCCTGTATATACTTCCCACTGTCATAACCTCTGCACTCCTCTCCTGTACATACTGCTCACTGTCATACCCTCTACACTCCTCTCCTGTATATACTGCCCACTTTTATACCCTACACACTCCTATCCTGTATATACTGCCCACTTTCATTCCATCCGCACTCCTCTCCTGTATATACTGCCCACTGTCATACCCTCCACAATCCTCTCCTGTACATACTTCCCACTGTCATCCCCTCCACACTCCTCTCCTGTACATACTTCCCACTATCATACACTCCACATTCCTCTCCTGTACATACTGCCCACTGTCATACCCTCCACGCTCCTCTCCTGTACATACTTCCCACAGCCATACCCTCCACGCTCCTCTCCTGTACATACTGCCCACTGTTATACCCTCCGCACTTCTCTCCTGTACATATTTCCCAAAGTCATACCCTCCGCACTACTTTCCTGTACATAATAATATGGTAAAACAGTATGTGGCGCTAATCTAGGTGTACCACTTACAATAATAAAAAACTTCAAAGAAGCATGAAGCTCAATACTACCTTAATAATGCACGTGTTGCCTATAATGTAGCGACCAATGAACACCTGCAAAGGGTAAATATGAACCAGTGTGCATGTTATATTGACATGAACACTGCACTTCAGTACACACTCCTATCTTCTCTCGTTGAGGAGCAGCCAAATTCTACTACAGTGGTAAATAATAGTGATCATTCCTGATAAATAAATCTCCCATGTGAAATTGTGATCAATAATATAAAATGGGTATTGCTGGTGAATGAAATATTAAATAAATAAATAAATAAATGGCAGTTCCTAAAATAAATCATACAGTATGCGTAGTAATCCACAGCACAATATGTGAAAATACCATTTACCCTGCACTTATAATGTGTATTGGCCCCTGACAGTAAAGGGGCCCTCAGTCTGCAGGTCTGAGGTGGAGGGGCCCCTATCCTATAAGACTAAAGACGAGAGGCCCCTAACAGTGTGCAGTAAAGCAGAGGCCTAAGGTGGAGGGGCCCCTCACAGTGCTTAGTTTGGGGGCCCTTATCTTGTAGTAGTTATGACTCCTAGCAGTGCACAGTAAAGAGAGCCATCACCCTGTATACCTGAGGGGTAAGGCGCCCCCATTCTGCAGGGCTAGGGGGAAGGGGCCCCTAAATGTATACTGTGACCCCCCCCCCCGCCCCCCCAATATATGTTAATGCCTCTATTTTTCATGTTTAAAGTGTAAGGGTCCATACTAAGTGCTACTGCAGGGGAGAGAGGCTTACTCTTTAATCCTGAGAAAGAGAGCCCCCCCATCCAGGGGCGGACTGACAAAACTCAGGGCCCCTGGACCAAATAAAGCAAGGGCCCCTTGTCAGGCCCCGCCCCTACATTTTCACATTCAACAATAACCAAAATACAGGAAGTGAAACTGGCAACTCTAATGGGACCTGGAGGGGGGTCTCTCTCTAGCAGAGGCACTCTCTGAGTCCATTAGAGAGTCCTTTATAAAGTTTCCCCTCCAGGCCCCATTAGAGACTACAACAGAGTCTAATGGGACCTGGAGGGGGGTCTCTCTCTAACAGTGTCCATTGGAGAGCCTCTGTTAGAGAGAGACCCCCCTTCAGGACCCATTACAGACTACAAAGGACTATAATGGGACCTGAAGGGAGGTCTCTCTCAAACAGAGGTGCCCCTTTTAGTGTCCATTAGAGAGTCTCTGTTAGAAAGAGCCCCCTCCAGGCCCCATGAGAGACTACAGAGGAGTCTAATGGGACTTGGAGGGGGCCCTCTTTCTAACAGAGTGTACTGTAAACACCTTCATTGACTCTGGTCCTCAGGGGATCCCCTCCTTGTGCCATGACTCTCACCCCTGCCCAACCTCTCACAAGGTAGACATAAAATTGGCGCTGTGTAGCACTCCACTTACCTTATCTGTGGGTACTGTAGCTGCTCCAGCATCCTCTGTGGCTGGCTGACTCCCTGCTGTAGGTGGGTGGCTGGCACCCTGCTGTGGCTAGGTGCCTGGCTAGCTCCCGCATTCTCTGTAGCTGGATCCTGTGGGTGGCTGGTTCCCTGCTGTGGGTGGCTGGCACCCTGCTGTGACTGGGTGCCTGGCTGGCTCCCATGTCCTCTGTGGCTGGGTGGCACTCAAAAGCAGGGAGGGGCCAGGAGTGCTGGCGAGGGATTGAAGAAGGGGAGAATAGGGGCTGGTCTGTGCAAAACCACTGCAAAGAGCAGGTAAGTGTAACTTGTTTATTATTTTGATAGGCAGCACTAGTGGGCACACAGCACTGGTGGGCACAGATAGGCAGCACTGGTGGGCACAGATAGGCAGCACTGGTGGGCAGGCAGCACTGGTGGGCACAGATAGGCAGCACTGGTGGGCAGGCAGGACTGGTAGGAACAGATAGGCAGCACTGGTGGTCAGGCAGCACTGGTGGGCACAGATAGGCAGTACTGGTGCACAGGCAGCACAGATAGGCAGCACTGGTGGTCAGGCAGCACTGGTGGGCACAGATAGGCAGCACTGGTGGGCACAGATAGGCAGCACTGGTGCACAGGCAGCACAGATAGGCAGCACTGGTGGGCAGGCAGCACTGGTAGGAACAGATAGGCAGCACTGGTGGGCAGGCAGCACTGGTGGGCACAGATAGGCAGCACTGGTGGTCACATAAAGGCAGCACTGGTGGGCAGGCAGCACTGGTGGGCAGATAGGCAGCACTGGTGGGCACCGATAGGCAGCACTGGTGGGCACATATAGGCTGCACTGGTGGGCAGGCAGCACTGGTGAGCACAGATAGGCAGCACTGGTGGGCGGGCAGCACAGGTGGGCACAGATAGGCAGCACTGGTGGGCACAGATAGGCAGCACTGGTGGGCAGGCAGCACTGGTGGGCAGGCAGCACTGGTGGGCAGGCAGCACTGGTGGGCACAGATAGGCAGCAATGGTGGGCAGGCAGCACTGGTGGGCACAGATAGGCAGCACTGGTGGGCACAGATAGGCAGCATTGGTGGGCAGGCAGCACTGTTGGACACAGATAGGCAGCACTGGTGGGCACAGATAGGCAGCACTGATGGGCAGGCAGCACTGGTGGGCACAGATAGGCAGCACTGATGGGCAGGCAGCACTGGTGGGCACATATTGGCAGCACTGATGGCACAGATAGGCAGCACTGGTGGGCAGCCAGCACTGGTGGGCACAGATAGGCAGCACTGGTGGGCAGGCAGCACTGTTGGACACAGATAGGCAGCACTGATGGGCAGAGATAGGCAGCACTGGTGGGCACAGATAGGCAGCACTGGTAGGCAGGCAGCACTGGTGGGCACAGATAGGCAGGCAGCACTGGTGGGCACAGATAGGCAGCACTGGTGGGCAGGCAGCACAGATAGGCAGCACTGGTGGGCACAGATAAGCAGCACTGGTGGGCAAAGATAGGCAGCACTGGTGGGCAAAGATAGGCAGCACTGGTGGGTAGGCAGCACTGGTGGGCACAGACAGGCAGCACTGATGGACAGGCAGCACTGGTGGGCACAGATAGGCAGCACTGGTGGGCACAGATAGGCAGCACTGATGGGCAGGCAGCACTGGTGGGCAGGCAGCACTGGTGGGCACAGATAGGCAGCACTGATGGGCAAGCAGCACTGGTGGGCATAGATAGGCAGCACTGGTGGGCAGGCAGCACTGGTGGGCACAGATAGGCAGCACTGGTGGGCAGGCAGCACTGGTGGGCACAGATAGGCAGCACTGGTGGGCACAGATAGGCAGCACTGGTGGGTAGGCAGCACTGGTGGGCACAGATAGGCAGCACTGGTGGGCAGGCAGCACTTTTGGACACAGATAGGCAGCACTGGTGGGCACAGATAGGCAGCACTGATGGGCAGGCAGCACTGGTGGGCACAGAAAGGCAGCACTGATGGGCAGGCCGCACTGGTGGGCACAGATGGGCAGCATTGGTAGGCAGGCAGCACTGGTGGGCACAGATAGGCAGCACTGGTGGGCAGGCAGCACTGGTGTGCACAGATAGGCAGCACTGATGGGCAGGCACAGATAGGCAGCACTGGTGGGCAGGCAGCACTGGTGGGCACAGATAGGCAGCACTGGTGGGCACAGATAGGCAGCACTGGTGGTCACATAAGAGCAGCACTGGTGGGCAGGCAGCACTGGTGGGCACATATAGGCAGCACTGGTGGGCAGGCAGCACTGGTGGGCATAGATAGGCAATGCTGGTGGGCAAAGATAGGCAGCACTGATGAGTAGGCAGCACTGGTGGGCACAGATAGGCAGCACTGGTGGGCAGGCAGCACTGGTGGGCACAGGTAGGCAGCACTGGTGGGATCAGATTGGTAGCACTGTTGGACAGGCAGCACTGGTGGGCACAGATAGGCAGCACTGGTGGGCAAAGATAGGCAGCACTGGTGGGCACAGATAGGCAGCACTGGTGGGTAGGCAGCACTGGTGGGCACAGATAGGCAGCACTGGTGGACAGGCAGCACTGGTGGGCACAGACAGGCAGCACTGATGGGCAGGCAGCACTGGTGGGCACAGATAGGCAGCACTGATGGGCAGGCTGCACTGGTGGGCACAGATAGGCAGCACTGATGGGAAGGTCGCACTGGTGGGCACAGTTAGGCAGCACTGGTGGGCAGGCAGCACTGGTGGGCACAGATAGGCAGCACTGGTGGGCACAGATAGGCAGGCACTGGTGGTCACATAAAGGCAGCACTGGTGGGCAGGCAGCACTGGTGGGCACATATAGGCAGCACTGGTGGGCAGGCAGCACTGCTGGGCACAGATAGGCAGCAGTGGTGAGCAGGCAGCACTGGTGGGCACAGATAGGCAGCACTGATGGGTAGGCAGCACTGGTGGGCACAGATAGGCAGCACTGATGGGCAGGCAGCACTGGTGGGCACAGATAGGCAGCACTGGTTGACATAGATAGGCAGCAATGGTGGGCAGGCAACACTGGTGGGCACAGATAGGCAGCACTGGTGGGCAGCACTGGTGGCTCTTTACACAGATCAGGGTCACGCCGTACCCTAGCAACAAGGCGTGCCAACGATCACTGCGTGAGAGCGGTCGTTCTGGGGGGGCATCAAATGATGTCAACCCAGAACAAGAGCCGCACCGCCGAGCCGTCATTTGATGGTGGGCGGGCGGCAAGTGGTTAAAGGGTAAATTCACCTGTAGTAAAAAAAAATAAAATAAATGTACATGATTTTGCGGGTTAAACGATGTGCATTTATTATTTTCTTACTTTGGAGCCTGCAAAGTATTGCACCGATGATCAGTGGATCATAGGTGCAATGTGAGGCTTCTGCAGACACTGACAGCTGGCTGCCTGTACTCCATATGCACCTTTAGACCCCTTTCACACTGAGGTACTTTACAGGCACTATAGCGCCTCTCCTGTCACTCCAATGTGAAAGTCCGGGCCTTTCACCCTGGAGCGGTGCGCTGGCAGGACATAGAAAAAAAGTACTGCTAGCAGCTTCTTTGAGGCGCTTTAGGAGCGGTGTATACACTGCTCCTAAAGCGCCCCTGCCCATTGAAATCAATAGGCAGCGCCGCCACAGCAGCGCTCTGCTGCGCTTTTAACCCTTTTTTGGCCGCACGCGAGGGTTAAAAGCGCCGCTAAAATGACAGTAAAGCGCTGATAAAAATAGCAGCGCTTTACCGCCGACACCTGGGCGATGTGAGTGTGAAAGTGCCCTGAGGCTCCTTTCACACGGGCTTGCCTGTTTGACGGACTCCGCTTGCTCAGTAATGGATCGTTCCGTTGATCCCCACTGAGCAGGCGGATCACAAGTCCGTTTCCATTCACTGTGCAGAGACGGACCTGTCAGAGTCCCGCTCTCCTCTATGGGGAGATCGGATAAAAACGAACCGCCTGCCTGTTTTCAACCAATCCAATCCACTGCTATCTGATCCTGTCTGCCAAATCCAGACGGATGGTGACCCTATTTTCCATCCGACTGGATTTGGTAGACAGGATCAGATCGGATAGCAGTGGATGTCAGCAGACATGCACCGCTGACATCCACTGCCCCGTAGGGGTGAATGGAGTGTGATCAGATCCGCCTTAAAAACTGACAGATGGACCTGATCGGAAAGCATGTGTGAAAGGGCCCTTAGTAACATGGTACCAAAGCTGAGCTTATCCTTGAGAGAGCTTACAGTCTAAAAACCATGTCTCACCTATATACATGCCCACACTGACTCACAGGGTAGAGCCCCACCTGCCCACACAAACAGGGAAGGTGAGGGTGTAGAGCGGGTACAGAGCGGCTACTGTGCAGATGAAGGATTTTGGAGCTGCCATCACACTACTCAGGAGTGAGGCCTCCTGTGTAGGAGTGAGGTGTTGGGGTGCCATTGGAGCATTGGATTAGTTAGAGGGTGTTTAAAAATTAGAGCTTTAACTACTTGCCGTCCGAGCTATAGCCAAAAGACGGCTACAGCGCTGACTTAATTTGCCAGGAGGGCGTCCATGGATGTCCTCCCGTGCTTCAGTGGCCTGCGCGGCGTTCTCTGTAATCAGAGACTCGCCTGATCACAGATCTGAGTAAGGGGTCAATCCCGACCCCTTACCAGGTGATCAGTTGTCAGCCAATGACAGCTGATCATGTGACCTAAACAGAGCCGGTAATCGGCTATTTTTTCTCCTCACACTGATAGCTCGAGGAGAAAAAAAAAAAGCTGATCGCCAGTGGCTGCGAGAGGGACATCGGTCCTGATCGTGGAGAGGCTTCTGTGCCCACTAGCCAAAACTACCAGTGCCCACCAGCACCACAGTGCCACCTATCAGTGCCCAGTGTGTCATCACCAGTGCTGCCTATCAATATCACTTACCAGTGCCCACAGTGCCACCCATCAGAGCCACCTACCAGTGCTCATCAGTGACATCTATCAGTGCCACCCACCAGTGCCTTATCAGTGCCATCTTATCTGTGCCTATCAGTGCCATCTTATCAGTGCCCATCAGTGTCATCTTATCTATGCCCATCAGTGCAGCCTCATCAGCGAATATCAATGAAGGAGAAAAATTACCCGTTTGCAAAATTTTATAACAAAACTATTAAACATGTTTATTTTTTTTTCCAAATTTTTTGTCTATTTTTGTTTGTTTAGCAAAACATAAAAACCCCAGCTGTGATTAAATACCACCAAAAGAAGGCTCCATTTGTGTGAAAAAAGGTATAAAAATTTAATTTGAGTACAGTGTAGCATGACCGCGCAATTGTCATTCAAAGTGCGACAGCGCTGAAAGCTAAAAATTGGTCTGGTCGGGAGGGGGGTTTAAGTGCCCAGTAAGCAAGTGGTCAATATACAGTAGCATGTTGACGATTAGAATTAGATAATAATAATAGTAGATGGATGCCAATAATAGTATAAATACATCATTATAATCTATTATTATTTGCTTCCATTATCTATCAATAGCTTCTATTATTATCATTTGTTATGAGCTAGTCTTATATCTATTATTATTAATAGAGAATACAGATAATGACAGGGTCTCTTTCATGGTGAATATATAAATGATCAGATTGGGGGATTTACCTCTCTTTACTATTAGTGACACATGGCTTCAGTAAATGCCCGCCCCCTCTCTCTCTCCCTTTCTCTAAATCCTCTAGTGATAGTCTCCGCCCTCTTAGCGTCCAGCTGTGATTCTGTAGGAAGACATTAAGGTGGGCGTGACGGAGAACAGCTGAATCGAGTTCCTCCTCTAGGTGGTCTATCGCAGGCTGATCCCCCCTCCGAGTGACGCACAAAGGTAACGCCCTCTCGCCGCGCTCGCACTGATTGCGGTCTCTGGAGCAGGCTCCGCCCCCTCATTCCTGCTATCTATCAGCTTTGAGCTTGTGGTTCTGCCATTGATCAGTAAGCGTGGCCTGTGTAATTCTGCTTGACAGCTAGGGTGTCCCGGGCTCCCGGCTCCTCCCACACATTTTCCGATCAGAGCTGTGAGGACAGCAACACGACTTCATATAATACATGTATCGCCCAGCTGTGTATGCAGAGCCTCAGAGTCTCATTCACTCCGCTCCTCCATTGCCGTGCTGAGAGACCCAGAGTGGGAGGAGCATGGCTTGTGTACAGGGAGGAGGGAGGGAGGTGATGATCAGTGGAAGGTCTGGGGAGGTGAGCTGAAACTTTTAGATCAGGACTCCGGAGGATTGGTTTACAGGACATGACAAGGGATCGGCTAATGAGGATGGGAAGAGCAGGGAGTGTGTGGGGAGTCGGCTGAGTGTGTAGCCTTCCTCACACCTAACACATCTCTCCCAAGCTGGCACACAGGATTATATAATCCTCCCCCAGCACTCTGTGTATGTCCACATCATGTCACCTTATCACCATCCCATGTCACCCTGTGTTATCCAAACTTTCTACAAAGTCTAACCTAAACCTTCTATATACAAATTACTAGAGCACAGCGCTGGGTTTTCTGCTATTTACATAGCAGTACAATTGAATAAATCTTATCTAACAAAAATCCTGCGCTTATCCCACCTTCAAACAAATGTGTAAAAAAATATATATATTTAAAATTAATCAAATCATTGATCAGAAAAATAAAAAATTAACAGTTGTAAGAGCTGCAGCCCAGTAGGTCCGAATGCAAGACTCAGAAAAAGATTTAAAAGTGACTTGCTGCTCTTCTCTAAGTGAGCAAAAGATAGCAACAAATATACATCCAACAGTAATAAAATAGTAAGAAAAAACTGTGTATATAAAGTGCAATGTCAGTCAATAATCCTTAAAAAGTCCTTCACGAGGATTCATATACATAAATCTACGAATGACAGTTAAATTGAATATTAAATATCCCAGTGATTAATCTGTGTATAGAATCAACAGGCCCAGCATGAAAAGGTACTCATACAGAGGCCGTCCCCACATAACGTCACGTCTCTTACCAGAGATTTTTTATTTTAAATTATAGAGATCTGATTCGCTTTTTAAAATTTCCACAAGACCCCGTAGTTATAAGGAGGGAGGGGGTTTCATCCACATTCAGCCTCAGCAGTAAGGATGATCTCAGGCGTGTTCGCAAACCACAAGTGCAGAGCCCGCCAGGAAGTCGGCACTGCACAGCGCTAACCACAAGCAATGAGACATTTCCCGATCTCTGCAGCCGCGCATCGGGACAATGTGTGTGTGTATATTTTATATATATATATATATACACATACACACACACACACATTGAGCCCTCCCCCAATCTTGTGCAGACTTAAAGTTGAAGGGCCCCATACTGAGTGCTAATGGGGGCCGCTTACCTTCTATGCCTGAGAGAGAGAAAGGGACCCCTGACAGTACTGGCAGTAAAGGGGGCCTTGCCCTGGAGGTCTGCGGTTAAGGGGCCCCCCCTCAAGGTGTCATTATGAGAAGGACCATTTACCCTGCACTTATAAGGGGGGGCCCTGAAAGTATACTGTGACACCCCCCCCCCCCCCCCATATATGTTAAGGCCTCTATTTTTCATGTTTAAAGTGTAAGGGCCCATACTGAATGCTACTGGAGGGGAGAGAGGCTTACTCTTTAATCCTGAGAAAGAGAGCCCTCCCCCCATCCAGGGGCGGACTGACAACACTCAGGGCCCCCAGACCAAATAAAGCAAGGGCCCCTTGTCAGGCCTCGCCCATGACCCGCCCCTACATTTTGACATTCAACAATAACCAAAATACAGGAAGTGAAGCAGGCAGCGCTAATGGGACCTGGAGGGGGGTCTCTCTCTAACAGAGGCCCTCTCTGTGTCCATTAGAGAGTCCTTTAGAAAGTTTCCCCTCCAGGCCCCATTAGAGACTACAATAGAGTCTAATGGGACCTGGAAGGGGGTCTCTCTCTAACAGTGTCCATTGGAGAGTCTCCGTTAAAGTGAGACCCCCCCTTCAGAACCCGTTACAGATTACAAAGGACTATAATGGGACCTGAAGCGGGGTCTCTCTGAAACAGAAGTGCCCCTTTCAGTGCCCATTAGAGAGTCTCTGTTAGAAAGAGCCCCCTCCAGGCCCCATGAGAGACTACAAAGGACATACCTCCCAACTTTTTGAGATGGGAATGAGGGACACCCATCAGCAAAAGTATGCAGGCATAAGCCACACCCCTTGTCACGCCCCCTTAAAGGAGAATTGTACAAAAAAACAAGATTGAATGAACCCACAAGTGCTTTTTTTTACCACTACTATTCCTTTATATTGGCTTTTGAAATTTACAAATGCGGCAATTTAGAAATCAGATGAAAGGTTTAGCTCTGGAAAACACTTTTTGATAGATAAAAAGTGCATTTAATATACATCTATATAGATCAGACCAAAATTAGGGACAAATGAGGAGGAATAAGGGACAGAGGGACATTGCTCCAAATCAGGGACAGTCCCTCGAAATCAGGGACAGTTGGGAGCTATGCAAAGGAGTCTAATGGGGTTTGGAGGGGGCCTCTTTCTAACAGAGTGTACAGTAAACACCTTCATTGAGTCTCGTCCACAAAGGAGCTCCTCCTTGTGCCATGACTCTCACCCCTGCCCCAACCTCTCAAAAAGTAGAAATATAATTGGAGCTGTGTAGCGCTCCTCTTACCTTACCTATGGGTACTGTAGCTGTGGCTGCTCCTGGATCCTCTGTGGCTGGCTCTTGTGGCTGGCTGGCCGACTCCATGCGGTGGGTGGGTGGCTGGCACCCTGCTGTAGCTGGGTGCCTGGCTAGCTCCCGCATCCTCTGTAGCTGGATCCTGTGGGTGGCTGGCTCCCTGCTGTGCGTGCCTGGCTGGCTCCTGCATCCTCTGTGGCTGGCAATCCTGTGGGGGGCACTCAACAGGAGGGAGGGGCCAAGAGCGCCAGCGAGGGATCCAAGAAGAGGAGGGTCCGGGCTGCTTTGTGCAAAACCACTGCACGGAGCAGGTAAGTGTAATATGTTTGTTATTTTTAAAGAAGAAAAAAAAAACAAGACTTTAGTATCACTTTAATTTGCATGCTAAGCTTTTTTATGACGGAAGAAACACTCTGGTGTCATAGATGGGTCGTCCAGTCAAAATCTTTTAAGTTTTTTTATTTTTTATTATTTTGTTTGGAATGGGGAATCATTAGTATGCCAGACAGATTTTTACTGCAATAATTCTATGATATCCTAAGGTGACCCTGTCACCAGACTGTTCATTGCAGCAACAATTAACCCAAAAGATTATATGTAAATTTAACATTATTTATTGATATTATTTACCTGTTAAATTTTTCCTTGTGTAGACGTCCAAAAACACTGAGACTGGTGCTGGTTGCCGACATGTTGGACATGGTGTCAGCAGCCCCAGCTGATTTAGCGCTGTCATTCTAGTGACATATAGCAGTGGTTATCAACCTTCTTGATATGGAGGGCCTCAAATGCAGCCCTTGACAATGCCAAAGGACAGCACATACAATTCAATGAATCAAATTAGTGGTATGCTCCGCGCTCACGATGGTGATGGGTTGCAGCCCCCCTATTAGGTTCCCAAAGGAAATAGAGGAAAACACTGTCCAGCACCTGCCCAGAGATCGCTCCTCAGTAGCTACGGGCTGGGTCCTCATATGAAGGAAAAAAAGCCTCCCATAGTGTAGTAGCTAAACGTAAATTTATTAAAAATAGAAAAAAATCAATGGCTTCCCATCAAAGGTGTGGGAAAGCACACAAAAACTACAATGCTAGTATGTAGGAGAAGCCGGTGCACAGCGTGCGTTCCACCTGCGTCCCAGGCTCCCTACTTCCGTACTGGAAATGACGTGAAAGCGTAGCCCGCCCTTTTTGATAAATTTACTTTTAACTACTACACTGTGGGACCCTTTTTTTCCTTCATATGAGGACCCAGCCCAGAGCTACTAGGGAGCGATCTCTGGGCAGGTGCTGGTCAGTGTGCCCTACACCTAACGGTGTGGAGACAGATGGAGGAGCCCGACAGACCTACAGAGGGGACATCGGGAGAGCTGAGGAGGAAGTCCATCCACAATCACACATGCCTATTACCCCTGCAGGGGTAACAACATTTGGTGAGTGGGGACCCAACGGGGGGCAGCATTACAAGTCACCTAACTTGCTGAGCACTGAAGTCACCTGAAAGGATTATAACCAGTCATTTTGGAATCACATTCTTTTTATCATCATCTGCTGGGACTTCTATTTTTATTTTATTTTTTGATTTTTGACACACAATTTGGATGGGATTTTATATATTATATATACATATGCTCAGAAGGAGAAAGGAAAGGAGATTCCTTGCGTCTTGTGGCAATGGAAAGTTCATATATATATATATATATATATATATATATATATATATATATATATATATATATATATATATATATATATATATATATATATATTTTTTTTTTTTTTTTTTTTTTTACACATATCTGTTATGGTTATGTCTAGGACAAGTTTTGCTTGACCCACTACATAATCTTCATTTGTCACACATGCATTTATGATCAAGCACGATTTTTGTTGTACTACACTTTTATATCCATCACTGACGGATATACATATACATATACATACCTAGCCCCGATAGGATAGGTACCTCCTTCCTTTTCTGGAGGCAGGTTATTCACCTACCAATTTTCTCTACACATATACGGATTAATAGGGTAGCGCCATTCACCCCATTTTTTTCCACAATTCAATGAATATTCTGTGTCAGAGACAACAGACAAAACAATATATGGGCATGATACAAGAGTTGATCAAAGACTTAAGACATGATATAGGATTTGGTCAGACACTGCAGACATGGCACAAGAGCCGGTTAGAGACTGTGGACATGGCACAAGAGCCGGTTAGAGACTCTGGACATGGCACAAGAGCCGGTTATAGACTGTGGACATGGCACAAGAGCCGGATAGAGACTGTGGACATGGCACAAGAGCCGGTTAGAGACTGTGGACATGGCACAAGAGCCGGTTAGAGACTGTGGACATGGCACAAGAGCCGGTTAGAGACTGTGGACATGGCACAAGAGCCGGTTAGAGACTGTGGACATGGCACAAGAGCCGGTTAGAGACTGTGGACATGGCACAAGAGCCGGTTAGAGACTGTGGACATGGCACAAGAGCCGGTTAGAGACTGTGGACATGGCACAAGAGCCGGTTAGAGACTGTGGACATGACACAAGAGCCGGTTAGAGACTGTGGACACGGCACAAGAGCTGGTTAGAGACTGTGGACATGGCACAAGAGATGGTCAGAGACTTTGAATATGCAGTACTAGACTGTCAGACTGTGAACTTGCTACTGAGCCGTTGAAGACTGTGGACATGCTTCAGGAGACAATAATAGACTGGAGACATATTACACGAGACTGCTAGAAATCTCTGCTAAAACAGGCAATGGGAAAACAGAGATCAGTGTCTGCAGGGGCCCTGAGGGCTACACAAAAGTGCCAAGGGCCACAGGTTTGGCATCAGGGATATATAGTATTCCCCTTCGCTCCTCTCCTGGCTGCTGTATAAAGGGTTATGTGGGGAGGTGAGGGGAGGGGTGGGAGAGCTGGGCCAGCACAGGCAATAGTTAGACCCTTCCAAAGAATGCCTTGCAAGGAGGGAAGAGCTGTGGTAGGGATTGACTCTCTGCATTTGTCAAAAATGTTAGCGTGCTCAGAGACACATTGCAAATGAATGAAAGTTATTAATGAAAAGTATAAATGCTGCAAGTAAACATTTACAATACTTGATTTTTGGTGATTTTACTTGCATATGTTGGTGACAGGGTCTCACCGCTTCTAAAAAGATCTCGAAGAAACAAAGTGTCCCCTGTAGTCACATTCGAGGTTCTTAAAGTATTCAGCTTCATCTGAACAGTATAAAGACGTTCTCCACCACTGCATTGGGTGTAGAAAGAACCTGCAGTAAGACCCCTTTTATACTGCTGGCGCGGCCATCTCAGCGGTAAAGCGATGCTAGTTTTAATGGCGATTTACCGGTTTTTAACTCTGCTAGCAGCCGAGGAAAGGCTTAAAAGTGCCCGTGAAGAGCTTTGCAGGCACTTTTGCAGCGCTGGCCATTGATTTCAATGGCAGGGGCAGAGTGGTATATACACTGCTCCCGCACTGCTCCAAAGACGCTGCTTGCAGGACTTTTTTTTCAGTCCTGCAAGCGCACTGCCCCAGTGTGAAAGCACTCAGGCTTTCACACTGCGGAGCATTGAAAGGCACTTTTCAGGCGCTATTTTTAGCGCTAAAACGCCTGAAAAGCGCCTTCAGTGTGAAAGGGGTCTGAGCTTCTGCCATTCCTGACAGGTAAAGGGTGTCTTGTGAGAGAAGAGAACAGAACTTCTTTTTTATGCAATCCAAAATGTCATTTTCTTTTTAACGTCCTATTAAAGTAGAATTCCAGGGTAATACTAAGCTTAAAACTGCATCCACCCCCTCCAACACCTATAAGGCAGATTCATATACTAATCTATTTTCAGGGTGCTCTAGTCTGGTCCCTCTATTGGCTCTTCTTTCTCAGCTAGCAGTGGCTTGAGGGGAGAGGAGGGTGCGCCAACATTGGATGGCCCATAGTAAGCCTATGTATGTAGGCATAGGGCACACCACCACACGCCCCCTTAAAAGGAGAATTGTACAAAAAAAAAGGATTGGTTAAACCCACAAGTGCATTTGTTTACCACTACCATTACTTTATACTGGCCTTTGGAATTTAGAAATGTAGCAATTTAGAAACTGGATGAAAGGTTTAGCACTATCAAACACTTTTTGATAGATAATTAGTGCATTTTATATATACAACTATATAGATCAGACCAAAACTAGGGTCAAATGAGGAGGAAAGCGGGACAGAGGGACCCTCGAAATCAGGGACAGTTGGGAGCTATGCTATGGTTGACGTCACCAAACAGACATTCAGCTATTGTCCGATCGCTCTCTCCTCTCCCCTGTAGCTAGTGACCGGGCTGAGAATAGATTAGTATATGCATCTTCCTTTCACAGGGTAGTTTATAGTTGTTAGAAGGTGGTGGGAGCAGGTTTAGGCTTAGTTAGTATTACTTACCCCAAAGTTTTACTTTAACCCTTTCCAGCCATCAGGAGCAGGCCTTTTAAACATTCATAATGCGAGTGGCATTACATGGGCTTCCCAGTCATGCTATCTCACTGTGATTCCCGCAATGATGTGATCAAAAGCCCACCTCACCTGCTTCAGATCAGGACCAGGAGCTGTCTGTGATAGCCAAGTGACTATTCTGGTGTACACAGCGCAAACAGGTGTTGCCTGCTGTACGCATATGTGTGGCAGCTCAGGGTTAAAGATCACTACACTATCGCACCGCTGCACATATACTGTCTGCGTTAAAGCGGTAATTAAGTTTTATATATATATATATATATATATATATATATATATATATATATATATATATATATAATATATAAAAATAGGGCACCCTCCTAGGTAGGTGCTAGAAGACAGTATATCATTTTAGGCTTTTCTGCTTAAAAGAGAAGCAGCCAGGTACATTTTTAACCACTTAAAGTGGAGTTCAACCCAAAAGTGGAACTTCCACTCATTGGATTCCTCCCCCCCTCCAGTGTCACAGTTGGCACCTTTCAGGGGGGAGGGGGGTGCAGATACCTGTATATAACAGGTATCTGTACCCACTTCCGGCATAGATAGCCTGCGGTTATTTATGTCACTTCCTGTCCCCCCCCCCCCCCCCCACGCTGTCTGCTGGGAAACACATGGGTCCCAGAGACAGCAGGGACCATCCGTATTGCGCTGCGCGACTCGCGCATGCGCAGTAGGGAACCGGGAAGTGAAGCCGCAAGCCTTCACTTCCTGATTCCCTTACCGAAGATGGAGGCGGCAGCACCCGAGCACCGAGAGACGGTTCGGCCTCGGGTGCCGACATCGCGGGCACCCTGGACAGGTAAGTGTCCATGTTTTAAAAGTCAGCAGCTGCAGTATTTGTAGCCGCTGACTTTTAAAAAAAAAATTTTGGCAGAGCTCCGCTTTAAGGGCCAGGCCTCTTTTTTAGATGTGTTGTTTATTAGAAAATTACTTAGAACCCCCAAACATACATTTTTTTCTAACACCCTAGAGAATAAAATGGCGGTCGTTGCAATACTTTTTGTCACACCGTATTTGCGCAGCGGTCTTACACGCGCACTTTTTTAAAAAAAATACACTTTTTTGAATTAAAAAATAAGACAACAGTAAAATTAGCCCAATTTTTTTTATATTGCGCCCGCTTGTGGAATGGCAACAAACTTTTACCCTTAAAAATCTCCCTAGGCGACGTTTAACAAAAATTCTACAGGTTGCTTGTTTTGAATTACAGAGGAGGGCTAGAATTATTGCTCTCACTCTACCGATCGCGGCGATACCTCACATGTGTGGTTTGAACACTTCACTTCCGCCCTGCAATGTCATGGAGACGGGTGGGGGCCATTTTCCCCTCACTCGTCTCCATGCACAGCCACAGAGAGGACCGGATCGCCTCCGGGGGTGGGTACCCCTTTCCCGCCACCGATAAAAGTGATCTTGTGGCGAATCCGCCGCAGAGACCACTTTCATCTTGTAGCGGACCGCCAGCCGAACAACGATATCCATCCTCAAAGTGAGGACGTATATATCTGCGTTCGGCGGTCCGGAAGTGGTTAAACAATTTTTATTGTCACATATGAAAAAGTATACAATGAACATTTGAAAGTTGACACATTCACACATACGATTCATGAATACCCGAACATATTACTCCAAAAATAGAAATAGAATCATGATTTCTCAATCATATACATTTCTTTTTATATCCCATTCACATATGACCGTAAAAACATGTATACATATACCATGGAAAATAAAATATAAAAAAAAGAATAATAATTAAAAAAAAACCAAACAAACAAACAAACCCCATTAACCACTGGACACTTAAACCCCCTTCCTAACCAGACCAATTTTCAGCTTTTGGTGCTCTCACATTTTGAATGACAATTACTCAGTCATGGAACACTGTACCCATTAGGGTGACCACATTTCCAAACTATCATTCAGGAACAAACCCCCCCCCCCCCCCCAAAAAAAATATATTTTTTGGTTTTTGATACTTTTTTTTGCCAATTTTTGGAAAAAAACCCAAATGCTATAAATCTGTCCCCTATTTTGTAGACGCTATAGCTTTTGTGCAAACCAATCAATATACGCTTATTGCGATTTTTGTTTTCCAAAAATATGTGATTTTGTATAATCCTATGTGAAACTGTGCAAAAAAAAAAGTGCAGTTATTTTTTGATGTATTGTAGAGGATGTAGCAGATGTAATTACAGAAGTGGAGCGTCTGCAGATTTTAATAATTTAATAGTGACTAGTCATGCAACACTGTACCCATATGACATTTTTGTCCTTTTTTCACACAAATAGAGCTTTTTGGTGGTATTTAATCACCGTTGGTTTTTACATTTTTTGCACTATGAATTAAAAAAGCCCGAAAATTCTGTAAAAAAATGCAGTTTTCTTTGTTTCTGTTATAAAATTTTGCAAATTAGTCATTTTTATTCATAAATTTTGGCCAAAATTTATACTGCTACATATCTTTGGTAAAAAAACAAAAACAAATTGGTGCATATTATTTGGTCTGTGTTAAAGTTATAGAGTCTACAGTCTATGGTGCCAATCTCTAAAAATTGATCATACCTGAAGTACTGATGGCCTATCTCATTTCATGAGACCCTAACAACCAGGAAAGTACAAATACCCCCAAAATGATGCCTTTTTAAAAAGTAGACATTCCAAGGTATTTACTAAGAGGCATGGTGAGTTTTTGAAGTTGTAATTTTTTCCCACAATTCTTTGCAAAATCCAGATTTTTTTTTTTAACACAAAGTTGTCCATTTATACAATATTTCTAACACGTAGCATGTACATACCAAAAATTACACCCCCAAAATAGATTCTCCGTCTCCTCCTTTGAATAGTGATACCACATGTAGGGGACTTTTCCACAGCCTGGCCACATACAGAGGCCCAACATGCAGGGAGCACCATCAGGTGTTCTAAAGGGCATACATTTTTCATCCAATCCAATCCGCCAGACAGATGGAAAATAGGGTCACTATACGTCTGGATTTGGCAGACAGGATCAGATCGGATAGCAGTGGATGTCAGCAGACATGTCAGCGCTGACATTCGCTTCCCCATAGGGGTGAATGGAGTGTCTGATCAGGTCTGCCTGAAAAACTAAAAGACAGACCTGATCGGAAAGCCCGTGTGAAAGGGCCCTTAGTAACATGGTACCGAAGCTGAGTTTATCTTTGAGCGAGCTTACAGTCTAAAGACCTTGGGGGAGATTTACTAAAACTGGCGCACTCAGAATCCGGTGCAGCTGTGCATGGTAGCCAATCAGCTTCTAACTTCAGCTTGTTCAATTAAGGTTTGACAATAAAACCTGGAAGCTGGTTCTACGCAGATCTGCATCAGATTTTGCACTCTCTAGCGTTAGTAAATCTCCCCATGTCTCACATATATCTCCCCCCACCATGTCTCACGTAAATCCCCCCCCCCCCCATGTCTCACATATATACATGCCCACACACCGACTCACAGGGTAGAGCCCCACCTGCCCACACAGTAAGGGAAGGTGAGGGTGTAGAGACACTGACAGCGGCTACTCTGCAAGTGAAGGATTTTGGAGCTGCCATCACACTACTTAGGAGTGAGAAGAGGACTGACATCATTACAGGGGGGTGGTAAGGGACTGGAGATGTTGGGGGTGACATTGGAGCACTGGATTAGTGCCCCCATGTACCAAAACTGGCAGCAATAAGGAACCTGAATGGAGGACTTCACAGGGTATAAAGGACAATAGACTGTCAGTGTATGTTAGAGGGGGGATTCAAAATTTGGGCTTTAATATACAGTAGTATGTTGACGAACGGAACAAGCTAATAATAATAATAATAATAATAATAATAGTAATAATGATAATAGTAGATGAATACTAATAATAGTATAAATAACTCATTATAATCTATTATTATTCGCTTCCATTATTATCTATCAATAGCTTCTATTATTATCATTTGTTATGAGCTAGTCTTATATCTATCATTATTAATAGAGAATACAGATAATGACAGGGTCTCTTTCATGGTGAATATATAAATATAAATGATCAGATTGGGGATTTACCTCTCTTTACTGTCAGTGACACATGGCATTTTTTTTCTTACAACACAAAGCAATCTCCTGCGCTCAGGTGCCCGGTCAGGTCAGCTGAGGAGGGCTTACTTTCTATGCCTGAGAAAGAGGGAACCCTGACAGTAAAGGGGGCCTTTCCCTGAAGGCCTGAGGTTAATGGGCTGCTCACAGTGGCAATATGAGAAGGGGGCCATTACCTTGTACACTTAATGTGTATTAGCCCCTGACGGTAAAGGGGCCCTCGGTCTGCAGGCCTAAGTGAAAGGGCCCTTCACCTATAGGACTAAAGAGGAGGGGCCCCTGACAGTGTACAGTAAAGTGGAGGCCTGAGGTGAATGGGGCCTCTTACAGTGCTTAGTTAAGGGCCTCTTTACAATGACCTAGATCTCCCCGTTAACACTGGGGGCACTCTCCCTATGGTATGGTAAACAAACCACCTATGCTCTGTCCACAGACCCTACTCCACTATCCCCCCTATTTGATAACCCGGCGCTCCCAGCCTACAACGCACAGGGACACTGTGGCTATTATGTGAGAACACAGTGGCCCATCGCACGATAATTCGTCCACCCCACCACAGGCCAATTTCGTTCGCAACAAGACCCACAATCCCCCACCTCGACTGACTGGTTATCCATGCTGTCTCTGTCACAACTTAGCAAAACTCTACATCTCTCTGGACAGATCCACAGACCACTCACACCTTTCGAGGATATGTGTAGTCTCTCTCAGACCCTCAAACACCCCCTCTCTCTAATTTACAAAGAAATAACAATGGCACACCTCATGCACTCACACACAAATCATCTATCTCCTGGTTTACACAAGAGAAGAACTACAAACTTTTATCTCGGTGGTACAGGGATCCAGTCACAGTACACAAAATGTATCCCAATACTTTAGACGTTTTCTGGCGCTGTCACAGAGGAAATGGCTCCTACCTCCATGTGTGGTGGGAATGCGACCGAGTTCGCCCTTTCTGGAACCAGGTTTTTGACATATACAATACTTGATTTGATTGGAGCCGTATTAGTGAAATTGCGACAGAGAAAATTGAGTACTGTCCGTGATACTTTTTTTATTTGCACTAACATACAATTTTTCAGGACAAGGTTTTGGGGTATGTCCCCTTCTTGAAAGTCCAAGCAGTACTGCTTGGACTTTCAAGAAGGGGACATACCCCGAAAGCTTGTCCTGAAAAATTGTATGTTAGTGCAAATAAAAAAAAAGTATCACGGACAGTACTCAATTTTCTCTGACATATACAATGATATATATAATAGCTGTCTCGTTCCCTCCCCTAAGGTGGCCCTCCTATCCATCCTACCAGGTCCAATTAACTCCCATAAAAAGTGCCTTCTCAGATTCTTTCTATCCGCAGCTCGCCATGGCATAACGCAGCATTGGAAAACAGGATCCCATCGGTAGATTAATAGACATCGCAAATGACACCATGCTTATGGAGGAGCTGCAGGCAAAGATGGGGATACTTGGGACAAGCACATGAAATTATAGTACATCTGGCTTCACCACTCATCCTCTGACCCCTTCCTTAACAGGATTTCTGCTTAGGGAGCAAGCCCGATTTTATACAGATACATATTATATAATATTGATTACCCTCCACTAGGACCATCCAATGCACTCGGGTCCCCAATTCTGAGAGCTACGTCACCTTCCCAAGGTTTGAGATACCTGATATCAGGAATTCACCTTATATATACTGCTAAGTTCTCCTCCCCCTCTCTCCCCTGTCCTACCCCCTTCTTTTCCTTCTCCTATACCCCCCTTCGACTGTTAGCTCATGAGTTATATAATATTACCTATAACCAAAGTAATATAGATGTTGCATTGTGTTATTAAGAACTGGTTCAAGCACTTATACAACTGTTTATAATGTTTGGTATGTTGTGCGGTATATGTATACCACTACCCCCTCTCCCTTTTTTTCTTCATTCTGTACCCCCCTTTGCTCTCGTTTTTTCCTTTTGGAAATCGATAAAAACATATTCAACTTTAACCTGCTGGTCCCTGCCGAGATATACTATACGATACACTATATGACACTAGATTGACTCTGGTATGGTGATACTATGTTTGTTTTCATATGGTTATCTCTATTGCTGCCCTGTATCAGGGTGAAAAACGTCTCAAATATGTGTTATATAATGACCTAAAAAATTATAGTTTGGGTTGTCCGGATCTAATACTGGATTGTTTGTTGTCTCAATTAATCATTTATGGACAAAAAGGAAAAGTCTAGTTGGGTTGAAACGAAATTTTGGCGGACGTGACGGGAGAGCGGGTCCATACGAGAAGGCGCAAAAGAAAGACATGAAATAGCGAAAGGTGGGGGAACAAAGGGAGAGGAAGGGAGGTGAGGGGAAGGAAAGAAGGGGAGGAGAAGGAGATAGGACATGAAATCACCTTTCGCCATTTCATGTCTTTCTTTTACGCCTTCTTGTATGGACCCGCTCTCCCGTCACGTCCGCCAACATTTAGTTTCAACCCAACTAGAATTCAAACAGCTTTACACAGATACATTTTCCTTTTTGTCTTTTTTGCCTTTATAAACTCTATCTTGGAACCCGTTACTTAACACACATTGTGATTTTACCACAGGTGCAGTGCACACCCCCTCTTTTCCCTCAATTTTTTGGTGACATCTAGTGTGTGATTCCCTGCAAGGCATGTGTGTGTGGCACTTGCTCCCCTTGTGACTGGCCCACCCGCTAGGAGGTCGGGGATACAATAGGAGGGAAACTCCTTCATACTATGGCCACCTGTAACCATCGAGTACACTGTGACTGGTAAAGACGCACTATATGGAATTGTTCATATATTTTTTTCTTGGCTTTAAATTATTTGACACATGTTTACATCTTTACAGTTTTTCTATATTTATTCTCTGAAGAAGACCCATTGGGGTTGAAACGCATCAGGATCTTACACAACCAACATCTTCGTGTTATTGTATTACTGTTGCTTATGGTGTAACCTTATCGCACACTGCCCTCTGTTAATGGTATTGTTTTCTTATTTTGTTTACTTTTGGATTCCAGCTTACGTCCCAACTTTTTGGTGTCAGTATTTATTGTATTAATAAAATATTCATTACTATTCCTTTTGTATATCTTATACCACTGGCTGTTTTAAAGCCCCATTAGGGGGAATTCCTGTTTTTAAATTTATGATCACATGCCTTCTGTCCGATTGCCTTTAGGGGGGGAAGCACACTTTTTGACATCCTAGTTATTGTTTATATTATTATCAAATCATTATTATATCTTTATTTTTACTTTTGATACATTTTTTTTTGCTGTTTCTGTCTTTTTTTATAAAAATTATTAAGGGTGCGTAACATGTATTTTCTTCTTCACTACGTCTCTACCACCAACCAGCTTTGCCTTCTACTGATATCACTACATCTGAATCATTTGATCGATCTTTTTCACTGTTGTAATAGTTGGTTGTGTTAGGTGGTGTGAGCGTTGTTTAAACCAAACCCCATGTTTTGTTTTTAACATGTCATGTCAACAATGTGAATTTTAAACATAAATAAAAGTTTATTTTGTACTTCAATGCTATGGATGTGCCTTTAAAGTCCATTTCTCCTTCTCTTGAATACAATGTGCATTTATTATTTTCTTACTTTGGAGCCTGCAAAGTATTGCACATGATCAGTGGATCACAAGTGCAATGTCAGGCTTCTGCAGACACTAATGACAGCTGGCTGCCTGTATTCCATATGCACCTTTAGGCTCCTTTCACATGGGCTTGTCCGTTTGATGGACTCCGCTTGCTCAGCGGGGGATTGCTCCATTGATCCCCGCTGAGCAGGCGGATCACAGGTCCGTCTCCACACACTGTACAGAGATGGATCTGTCAAAGTCCCGCTCTCCTCTATGGGGAGATCAGATAAAAACGTACCGTCTGTCCGTTTTCATCCAATCCGATACGCCAGACGGATGGAAAATAGGGTAACCCTCTGTCTGGATTTGGCAGACAGGATCAGATAGCAGCGGATGCCAGCAAACATGTCACCACTGACATCCGCTACCCCATAGGGGTGAATGGAGTGTCTGATCAGGTCCGCTTGAAAAACTGACAGATGATCGGAAAGCCCGTGTGAAAGGGCCCTTAGTAACATGGTACTAAAACTGAGCTTATCCCTGAGAGAGCTTACAGTCTAAAGACCATGTCTCACATATATAGATGCGCACACACTGACTCACAGGGTAGAGCCCCACCTGCCCACACAGACAGGGAAGGTGAGGGTGTAGAGACACTGACAGTGGCTACTGTGCAGGTGAAGGATTTTGGAGCTGCCATCACACTACTCAGGAGTGAGAAGAGGGCTGACATCATTACAGGGGGGTGGTAAGTGACCGGAGGTGTTGGGGTGCCATTGGAGGACTGGATTAGTGCCCCCCTGTACCAAAACTGGCAGTAAATAGGAACCTGAATGGAGGACTTCACAGGGTATAAAGGACAATAGACTGTCAGTGCACGTTAGAGGGGGTTTAAAAATTGGGGCTTTAATATACAGTAGCATGTTGACGATTGGAATAAGCTAATATTAATAATAATAATAGTAGATACTTTTTTTTTTTTTTTTCAAAAAATTTTGTCTATTTTTATTTGTTTAGCAAAAAATAAAAACCCCAGGTGTAATTAAATACCACCAAAAGAAAGCTCCATTTGTGTGAAAAAAATGATAAAAATGTCATTTGCTGACAGTGTAGCATGATCGCGCAATTGTCATTCAAAGTGCGACAGCGCTGAAAGCTAAAAATTTGTCTGGTCAGGAGGGGGGTTTAAGTGCCCAGTAAGCAAGTGGTTAATATACAGTAGCATGTTGACGATTGGAAAAAGATAGAGAGCCCCCCCCCCCCCCATCCAGGGGCGGACTGACAAAACTCAGGGCCCCTGGACGAAATAAAGCAAGGGCCCCTTGTCAGGCCCCGCACCTACATTTTCACATTCAACAATAACCAAAATACAGGAAGTGAAGCAGGCAGCTCTACTGGGACCTGGAGGGGGGTCTCTCTCTAATAGAGGCCCTCTCTGTGTCCATTAGAGAGTCCTTTAGAAAGTTTTCCCTCCAGGCCCCATTAGAGACTACAACAGAGTCTAATGGGACCTGGAGGGGGGTCTCTCTCAAACAGTGTCCATTGGAGAGTCTCTGTTAGAGAAAGACCCCCCTTCAGAACCCATTACAGACTACAAAGGACCATAATGGGACCTAAAGGGGTGTCTCTCTCAAAGAGAGGTGCCCCTTTCAGTGTCCATTAGAGAGTCTCTGTTAGAAAGAGCCCCCTCCAGGCCCCATGAGAGACTACAAAGGAGTCTAATGGGACTTGGAGGGGGCCTCTTTCTAACAGAGTGTACAGTAAACACCTTCATTGACTCTGGTCCTCAGGGGACCCCCACCATGTGCCATGACTCTCACTCCTGCCCCAACCTCTAACAAAGTAGAAATAAAATTGGCGCTGTGTAGCGCTCCTCTTACCTTACCTATGGGTACTGTAGCTGTGGCTGCTCCTGCATCCTCTGTGGCTGGCTCTTGTGGGTGGCTGGCAGACTCCCTGCTGTGGGTGGGTGGCTGGCACCCTGCTATGGCTGGGTGCCTGGCTAGCTCCCGCATCCTCTGTAGCTGGATCCTGTGGGTGGCTGGCTCCCTGCTGTGGGTGCCTGGCTGGCTCCTGCATCCTCAGTGGCTGGCTGGCTCCTGTGGGTGAGACTCCTGTGGGGGGCACTCAAGAGGAGGGAGGGGCCAAGAGCGCCGGCGAGGGATCCAAGAAGAGGAGGTTCCAGGCTTCTTTGTGCAAAACCACTGCACAGAGCAGGTAAGCATAACCTGTTTGTTAATTTTAAAGAAAAAAAAAAAGAAGAAAAACAAGACTTTAGTATCACTTTAATTTGCATGCTAAGCTTTTTTATGATGGAAGAAACACTCTGGTGTCATAGATGGGGCGTCCAGTCAAAATCTTTTAAGTTTTTTTATTTTTTATTATTTTGTATGGAATGGGGAAGCATTAGAATGCCTGTCAGATTTTTACTGCAGTAATTCTATGATATCCTAAGGAGACCCGGTCACCAGACTGTTCATTGCAGCAACAATTAACCCAAAAGATTATATGTACATTTAACATTATTTATTCATATTATTTACCTGTCAAATTTTTCCTTGTGTAGACTTCCAAAAACCCTGAGACTGCTGCTGGTTGCCGACATGTTGGACACTGTCATCCTCTGATGAAGTCACGTGACGTGACAATACGCGTCAGGATTGGAGCACGGGAACTGTCACAGACTGACGATAGGATACGAGCTCAGTGCTCATGGATGTTTATTACTATAGCCTTCTGCTAAATGTAAGTGTACCATGTTGTTTTTAACCTAATAAACTGATTTATATACGGGATCACGCTATGTGCACTCTCTTCCAACACTCCACATATATTCCTCCCATTGTGACGAGCATTGAGGAAATGGGGACAGTTTGAAGACACCCTTTTGAGGTATACGAACTCGGCGTTCGTTGGATTGACGCCCACACTCATTTTACAAAAACCATCCTGCACACCCACCATCCGAATCGCCTGAACTACTGGAAGGGACCCTTGCCTGCTGGGGATTTGTTTTTGGATTACAAGCTGTTGTCTTGCAGCAGTAAGGTGAGCTGCTTGCGAGCACAGAGGTGTCCCCACTGAAGACTTTTTTCCCTTTCCTGTGGCTTGTGGACTTGCCTTTTTGGAACTGATGACTCATTGTTTGAGCACTTTGTACTACAAGGTGGTGGGACTGTTCAACATTTATTTACTTGGAGTCACTAATAAGAATTTGCTGAGTTACCACATATGTGCTAGTATGATACTAGCCCTTTTGCAATGAGATTTCTTTTTTTTTTTTCGTTTCAGTATTTACAATATTTTTTATGTGCTAGTATGATACTAGCCCTCATGCACATGGACTTTTTTTGATTTATATATTTTTATTTGGTTCTATATATATATATATATATTTTTTTTGTACCCACACTGTATTTGTTACTCATTTTATAGCTTTTTATACGTTTTAGGCAATTTTGTTTCCTCAGTCTATTCGGATTTAGTGCCCATGAGACCGCACTTTATTACATTTCATTATACTGTTATATTTTGTATAATTTTTTCATTTTGCCTTTTTGGAACTGATGACTCATTGTTTGAGCACTTTGTACTACTAGGTGGTGGGATTGTTCACCATTTATTTATTTACTTGGAGTCACCAATAAGTATTTGCTGAGTTACCACATATCTGATAGTATGATACTAGCCCTTTTGCACTGAGAACTTTCTTTTCTTTTGTTTCAGTATTTACAATATTTTTCATGTGCTAGTATGATACTAGCCCTCATGCTTATCATATTTTTTTAGATAAATTTTTTTAATTTTTTTCACTCACCTCTCTATACATTTGAGCTAGCCCCTTCCTCTTCCCCCCTTCCCCATTTTCTCACAGCGCAATCACCACTCACTTTATTCATACCACTTTTGTCTGTTTGGATCAGCCATTTAGGTGTTGCAGAAGTGCCCCTTAGCATAGGTATTTCTGACAGCGCAGGAGTTTCTTCATCATTTAGCAGCCCCAGCTGATTTAGCGTGGTCATTCTAGTGACCTATAGCAGTGGTTCTTGACCTTCTTGATATGGAGGGGCCTCAAATGCAGTCCTTGACAATGCCAAAGGACAGCACATACAATTCAATGAATATTCGGTGTCAGAGACAACAGACACAACAAGATATAGTCAGAGACTATGGGCATGATACAAGAGTTGATCAGAGACCTGAGACATGATATAAGATTTGGTCAGACACTGCAGACATAACACAAGAGCCAGTTAGAGACTGTGGACATGGCACAAGAGCCGGATAGAGACTGTGGACATGGCACAAGAGCCGGTTAGAGACTGTGGACATGGCACAAGAGCCGGTTAGAGACTGTGGACATGACACAAGAGCCGGTTAGAGACTGTGGACATGACACAAGAGCCGGTTAGAGGATGTGGACATGGCACAAGAGCCGGTTAGAGACTGTGGACATGGCACAAGAGCTGGTTAGAGACTGTGGACATGGCATAAGAGATGGTCAGAGACCTTGAATATGCACCACTAGACTGTCAGACTGCAAACTTGCTACTGAGCCGTTGAAGACTGTGGACATGCTTCAGGAGACAATAATAGACTGGAGACATATTACACGAGACTGCTAGAAATCTCTGCTAAAACAGGGCAATGGGAAAACAGATCAGTGTCTGCAGGGGCCCTGAGGGCTGCACAAAAAGTGCCAAAGGACCACAGGTTGGGCACCAGGGATATATAGTATTCACCTTCACTCCTCTCCTGGCTGCTGTATAAAAGGGTTATGTGGGGAGGTGTGGGGAGGTGAGGGGAGGGGTGGGGGAGCTGGACCAGCACAGGCAATAATTAGACGCTCCCAAAGAATGCCTTGCAAGGAGGGAAGAGCTGTGGTAGGGATTAACTCTCTGCATTTGTCAAAAATGTTAGCGTGCTCAGAGGCACATTGCAAATGAATGCAAGTTATTAATAAAAAGTATAAACGCTGCAAATAAACATTTACAATACTTGATTTTTGGTGCTTTTACCTGCATATGTTGGTGACAGGGTCTCACCGCTTCTAAAAAAGATCTCGAAAAAACAAAGTGTCCCCTGTAGTCACATTCGAGGTTCTTAAAGTATTCCGCTTCATCTGAACAGTATAAAGAAGTTCTCCACTATTGCATTGGGTGTAGAAAGAACCTGCAGTAAGACCCCTTTTATACTGCTGGCGTGGCTGTCTCAACAGTAAAGCGCTGCTAGTTTTAGCGGCGCTTTACCGTTTAACTCTGCTAGCGGCCGAGAAAAGGGTTAAAAGTGCCTGCAAAGCGCTTTGCAGGCACTTTGGCAGCGCTGGCCATTGATTTCAATGGCAGGGGTGGTTTAGGAGTGGTGTATACACCGCTCCCGCACTGCCCCAAAGACGCTGCTTGCAAGACTTTTTTTTTGGTCCTGCCAGCGCACCGCCCCAGTGTGAAAGCACTGGCTTTCACACTGCGGAGCATTGAGAGGCGCTTTTCAGGCGCTATTTTTTGCCCTAAAACGCCTGAAAAGCGCCTTCAGTGTGAAAGGGGTCTGAGCCTCTGCCATTCCTGACAGGTAAAGGGTGTCTTGTGAGAGAAGAGAACAGAACTTCTTTTGTATGCAATCCAAAATGTCATTTTCTTTTTAACTTCCTATTAAAGTAGAATTCCAGGGTAATACTAAGCTTAAAACTGCATCCACCCCCTCTAACACCTATACCCTGTAAAAGGCAGATTCATATACTAATCTATTTTCAGGGTGCTCTAGTCTGGTCCCTCTATTGGCTCTTCTTTCTCAGCTAGCAGTGGCTTGAGGGGAGAGGAGGGTGTGCCAACATTGGATGGCCCATAGTAAGCTATGGACATACCTCCCAACATTCTGAGATGGGAATGAGGGAAACCTATTAGCAAAAGTATGTAGGCATTGGACACACCACCTGCCACGCCCCCTAAAGGAGAATTGTACAAAAAAAAGGATTGGTTAAACCCACAAGTGCATTTTTTACCACTACCATTACTTTATACTGGCCTTTGGAATTTAGAAATGTAGCAATTTAGAAACTGGATGAAAGGTTTAGCACTATAAAATACTTTTTGATAGATAATTAGTGCATTTTATATACACAGCTATATAGATCAGACCAAAATGAGGGTCAAATGAGGAGGAAAGAGGAACAGAGGGACCCACGAAATCAGGAACAGTTGGGAGCTATGCTATGGGTGACGTCACCAAACAGATATTCAGCTATTGTCCGATCGCTCTCTCCTCTCCCATGAAGCTAGTGACCGGGCTGAGAATAGATTAGTAGATGCATCTTCCTTTCACAAGGTAGTTTATAGGTGTTAGAAGGGTGGTGGGAGCAGGTTTAGGCTTAGTTAGTATTACCCCAAAGTTTTACTTTAACCCTTTGCAGCCATCATGAGAAGGCCTTTTAAACATTCATAATGCGAGTGGCATTACATGGGCTTCCCAGTCAGGTTATCACTGTGATTCCCGCAATGATGTGATCAAAAGCCCACTCCACCTGCTTCAGATCATGACCGGGAGCTGTCTGTGATAGCCAAGTCTCTATTCTGGTGTACACAGCACAAAGAGGTGTTGCCTGCTGTACGCATATGTGTGGCAGCTCAGGCTTAAAGCACAATAGCGCCTGCAAACCGCCCCAGTGTGAAAGGGGCCTTAAGGACCAGGCCTCTTTTTTAGATGTGTTGTTTGCAAGTTAAAAACATCTACTTAAACCCCCAAACATACATTTTTTTTCCCTAACACCCTAAAGAATAAAATGGCGGTCGTTGCAATACTTTTTGTCACACCGTATTTGCACAGCAGTCTTACAAGCGCACTTATTTTTAAAAAATACACTTTTTTTAATTTAAAAATAAGACAACAGTAAAATTAGCCCAATTTTTTTATATTGTGAAAGATAATGTTACGCCGAATAAATTGATACCCAACATGTCACGCTTCAAAATTGCGCCCGCTCGTGGAATGGCGACAAACTTTTACCCTTAAAAATCTCCATAGGCGACGTTTAAAAAAATTCTACAGGTTGCATGTTTTGAATTACAGAGGAGGTCTAGGGCTAGAATTATTGCTCTCGCTTCTACCGATCGTGGCGATACCTCACATGTGTGGTTTGAACACCGTTTTCATATGTAGGCGCTATTCACGTATGCTTTTGCTTCTGCACGTGAGCTTGGCGGGACGGGGCGCGTTTAAAAAAATTTTTTTACATTTATTTTACCTTTAATTTTTTATTTTTACACTGTTTTAAAAGAAAAAAAAATTGTGTCACTTTTATTCCTATTACAAGGAATGTAAACATCCCTTGTAATAGAAAAAAAGCAAGACAGAACCTCTTAAATATGAGATCTGGGGTCAAAAAGGCCTCAGATCTCATATTTACACTAAAATGCAATAAATAAATAAATATTGTCATTTAAAACAATTATTTTAAAAAAATGGACCTTTAAGAGCTGTGATCGGAAGTGACGTTTTGACGTCACTTCCGCCCTGCAATGTCAGGGAGACGGGTGGGGGCCATCTTCCCCTCACTCGTCTCCATGCACAGCCACAGAGAGGACCGGATCGTCTCCACCGCTGCCGACGGCTCCGGTAAGCGGCGGAGGGCACCGGAGTGCGGCGGGAGGGGAGGAACCTCTTTACCGCTACCAATAAAAGTGATCTTGTGGTGAATCTGCCGCAGAGACCACTTTCATCTTGTAGTGGACCGCCAGCCGAACACGAGGATACCGGGGTTATGGCAGCTAGCTGTTGCCATAACAACGATATACGTCCTCAAAGTGAGGATGTATATATCTGCGTTCGGCGGTCCGGAAGTGGTTAAACCATTTTTTTGTCACATATGAAAAAATATACAATGAACATTTGAAAGTTGACATATTCACATATACGAGTCATGAATACCCGAACATATTACTCCAAGAATAAAAATAGAATCATGACTTCTCAATCATATACATTTCTTATTATATCCCGTTCACATATAACCTTAAACACATGTATACATATAACATGGAAAATTAAATAAAAAAAATAAAATAATAACTAAAAAAAACAAAAAAAAACAAACCCCCTTAACCACTGGGCACTTAAACCCCCTTCCTAACCAGACTGATTTTCAGCTTTCGGTGCTCTCACATTTTGAATGACAATTACTCAGTCATGGAACACTGTACCCATTAGGGTGACCACATTTCCAAACTATCATTCAGGAACAAACCCCCCCCCCCCCCAAAAAATATATTTTTTGGTTTTTGATACTTTTTTTTGCCAATTTTTGGAAAAAAACCCAAATGCTATAAATCTGTCCCCTATTTTGTAGACGCTATAGCTTTTGTGCAAACCAATCAATATACGCTTATTGCGATTTTTTTTTTTCCAAAAATATGTGATTTTGTATAATCCTATGTGAAACTGTGCAAAAAAAAAAAGTGTAGTTATTTTTTGATGTATTGTAGAGGATGTAGCAGATGTAATTACAGAAGTGGAGCGTCTGCAGATTTTAATAATTTAATAGTGACTAAAGAATGAAGGGAAAGACTCAGAGAAACAGGTCATATTTGAATTTTGCCAGCAAGTTACTGTATCACATTTTAGAGCTGGTCTGGTCATGATATTTGCTGCCACAACAGAACAAACACAAACCTGGAAGTTTTGCTGTCGGCTGGGAGTCAGGTCGCAGCGCAGGTGGTCCTCGTGGGCCAGAGGAGGTTTAGGAGGAGAACTGGAGAAGTTGGGCCACTCAGCTGGCTGCTGGCAATGTACTGCTGCAGGCAGCGGCTGCGGGAGTAGTCGGCGGCGGCTCCGGGGGTCGGTAATGGCACTGGGCACAGTGACAGGCTGGATCCTGGGAGGAGATACAAAATGAAGACGCTCTAGTGTGGCTGCTCTCTTTCTCCCTCTGCTGCGGCCAGAGGCGGAGTCGGAGAAGGAGAGGAGGTGGGTGGAGTGAGACGCGCTGCTCAGCCGTAAGGTACCCACGTTTCAGCCAACGTCACTGGTTGCTAGACACGAGGCGGGGCGGCCCTAGCAACCAGAGTTCGGCAAATTATTCATCAGGGTGGCGGACTGGCGGTGTGTTCTTTTTTTCATTCCGGGACACTGTATAGTCCCGGAATGAAGGTGCCCGGGACACGGGACAAAAATACGCATTAAGGGACAATCCCGGGCAATCTGGGACACGTGGGCATCCTAGTACCCATATGAAATTTTTGTCCTCTTTTTCACACAAATAGAGCTTTCTTTTGGTGGTATTTAATCATCGTTGGGTTTTTTATTTTTTTGCGCTATAAATTAAAAAAGCCCAAAAATTCTGTAAAAAAATGCATTTTTCTTTGTGTCTGTTATAAAATTTTGCAAATTAGTCATTTTTATTCATAAATTTTGGCTAAAATTTATACTGCTACATATCTTTGGTAAAAAAACAAAAACAAATGGGTGTATATTATTTGGTCTGTGTGAAAGTTATAGAGTCTACAATCAATGTGCCAAACTCTAAAAATTGATCACACCTGAAGTACGGCCTATCTCATTTCTTGAGACCCTAACAAGCCAGGAAAGTACAAATACCCCCCAAATAAGCAATATGTAACAGAAAAAACAGATTACCGCACTTCACAAACAAATAGAAACACCAAAAGCTGCAGTTCCAATTTGTGAGGCTTACACAAATAAGTAAATGGAAAATAGATGAAAAAATGGATCTGTGCATGATGAAGGAAAACCTTCATCATGCACAGATCCATTTTTTCATCTTTTTGGGTCCTCTTTGCTGCCTGTCTCCCCCCCATGGTGAGGTCTGATCAGGACGCCTTCATCGAATGGACATCGGATTCCATTACAAGCTGATTTAAAGCTTGCTTTTGGTAAGCGTGTAATCCTTCTGGTGGTGAATTCCTCACAGGGTGTATTTGATAAGTCCTATTTCACCTATTATTGGATATTATTTGGGTTCTTTTGGACTTTTATTTTTCAACTGGGACTAATTTCTATTTTGATTTTATGTTTTTTGATCACTTCGGTGTTACTTATTTATCCTTCAAGGATATTTGTCTTATTATTTTCATATTATTGTCACATCAATTTCATTTGTTTTTAGCGCAGTTCACATTTTTTATTTACCCCCAAATAACCCCTTTTTGAAAAGTAGACATTCCAAGGCATTTAGTAAGAGGCATGGTGAGTTTTTGAAGTTGTAATTTTTTCCCACATTTCTTTGCAAAATCAAGATTTTTTATTTTTTTTTACACAAAGTTGTCCATTTATACAATATTTCTAACACATAGCATGTACATACCAAAAATTACACCCCCAAAATAGATTCTCCGTCTCCTCCTTTGAATAGTGATACCACATGTAGGGGACTTTTCCACAGCCTGGCCACATACAGAGGCCCAACATGCAGGGAACACCATCAGGTGTTCTAGGGGCATAAATTTTTCATCCAATCCAATCTTCCAGACAGATGGAAAATAGGGTCACTATACGTCTGGATTTGGCAGACAGGATCAGATCGGATAGCAGTGGATGTCAGCAGACATGTCACTGCTGACATTTGCTGCCCCATAGGGGTGAATGGAGTGTCTGATCAGGTCCCCCTGAAAAATTGAAAGACAGACCTGATCAGAAAGCCCGTGTGAAAGGGCCCTTAGTAACATGGTACCAAAGCTGAGCTTATCCATGAGAGAGCTTACAGTCTAAAGACCTTGGGGGAGATTTACTAAAACTGGTGCACTCAGAATCTGGTGCAGCTGTGCATGGTAGCCAATCAGCTTCTAACTTCAGCTTGTTCAATTAAGGTTTGACAATAAAACCTGGAAGCTGATTGGTTCTACGCAGATCTGCATCAGATTTTGCACTCTCTGTCTAGCTTTAGTACATCTCCCCCCATTTCTCACATATATAGATGCCCACACACTGACTCACAGGGTAGAGCCCCACCTGCCCAGACAGGGAAGGTGAGAGTGTAGAGACACTGACAGCGGCTACTCTGCAGGTGAATGATTTTGGAGCTGCCATCACACTACTCAGGAGTGAGAAGAGGAATGACATCATTACAGGAGGGTGGTAAGGGACCGGAGGTGTTGGGGGTGACATTGGAGCACTGGAATAGTGCGCCCGCTGTTTACCATTTTGGAAGCGCTTCGAAAGAAAACCCCGCCGCTGTAATTTAGGTGCCCGGCGCTCGACAAGGGGCTGGACACCTGAATAGGGGACGGCAGCGGCGACCATAGATAGATTCATGCAATGCAAAGGTGACAGGAGAGAGGGGGTGGCACTCCTGCGCCCTTTATGGACGCACCGCCACTGCCCCCCTTGAGCACTAAATTGCCCAAGTCCGCCCTTCCAAAACCATCCCGTAGGATACGATACCACTCTGGAGTTTTCACCCCCCCGGAGGGCGGATGCGATGTCAGGGTAGAAAGCAAATCCACCCGCACTTCCTGGTGTCGACTGCCTATCTTGTCCCTCGGGAGATTCCTGTTTCCCGGAGAGAGGATGTGACGCGGGCTGTGACTGGAAGTGACAGGTGGAACGCAAATCCACCCGCACTTCCTTGTTTCGGCTGGGCGTGTGTGCCACGTAGAGGAGTGGCAATACGATCGGCTCTACACTATAATATACAATATACTGTTGTTGGAGAGAAATAGATCTATCTTGGGAACCCCCCCAGCTCCTTAGGTCCCCTCCAATCGTCCACCAGCCTTCCACATTATATAGCCAGTATTAGCATCAGAAGTGAAGCTGCACTGCTTGGAGCATGCCGAGTGTGGAAGTGTATGGGATATCAACAGCAGCACACTGTCTGCAACAAGTGATGGATGGATATGGTAGGCGGAGCCTACTCGTGTAGGTGTGCTCTGCTGTCACTTGTAGTGCTTCTGCTGCTTACTGTGTCATCTCTGAAGTCTGCCCAATTATTTCCAGGAAGTTCCAAAATTAGTCAGATCTACATATATAGCAAAACATTTAGTTATATGCTTTAACCCCTTCATCACCAAGCAAACCTAATGCCCGGTACAGAAAATCGGACTAATTCCGCTTTCAGAGCGATCGTAGAATAATTTGATCATCCCTTCTGATTATTAGTACACAGCTTTCGAGAGCCGATCGCGACCGTTCATGCAAAATTATCCGAAGGGAAAAACACAAGCATTTTTCTTGTTTAATCAGTATAGTATTTCTCTGTAAAGAACCGAGTGACCAAGACCGTACATGCTTGGAAATGAAAGAATACATTACATCATCGCAGGAAGTTGTACCCTGTGTTACGAGAATTTTCACAACTCTAGTAACCTATTTGTTTTCGATATGAGACTAGCATGCTGAAAACAAACAAAAAAATAGTCAATCATTTGTCTGATATTCTCATCATGTGTACCAGACTGTTGCTAAACCCAGGACTCTGCATTCACTATATCGGGTTTCCCACAGTACATGGAAATGCAATTATTTTAGTAAATATAAACAGCTAAATACCTTTTTTTATCAGAGTATTTATCAGTCCTGTGACTTCTATCCGTGCCTAGTTAAAGCCTGTAGGAGGAGTTTTCATTCTCCCTCGATTGTCCTATGAGGCTGCAGGACCCCTGATCCTCTGTCTGGACAGTGCTGATTGGCCCTGTGCTGATCACATGCACCCTCTCAAGAAAAAAAAACAAAAAAATAGAAATTAAGGATGACCTCAGGCATGTTCGCAGCTCCACGAGCCAGAGCCCGCCAGGAAGCTGACAGCGCCAATCGCAGGCTCTGAGACATTTCCCGATCTCTGCAGCCGCGGACCAGAAAATGTCTCAGTAGCTGTGATTAGCGCTACGCGCTGTCAGCTTCCTGGCAGGCTCGGGCACGTGGAGCTTTGAACACGCCCGAGCTTATCCTTATTAGCAATACACACCAAACTAAGCATGTGCAGAGTGTCCTCAAGACTCTGTTCTATCAGGAGATGGATTGGGGACAGTTAAAGTGATTTGTAAAGGTTAATTAAAAAAAAAAAAAAATAATATATATATATATATATATATATATATATATATATATATATATATATATAACAAACATGTCATACTTGCCTCCTCTGCGCAAGGGTTTTGCACAGAGTGGTCCCGATCCTCCTCTTCTGGGGTGCCCGGGTGGCGCTCAAATGGCTTCCGCTGCTATAAATCTATCCAATGAGGACCCGAGACAGCGGCTGGAGCTGCTGGGCTCGTCCTCGACGCTGGAACGTTCAGGTATGTAAAAGGGGGGCTCCGGGGGGTATCTACAGCACAGGTTTTTCACCTCAAGGTATAGAATGCATTAAAGTGAAAAACCTCGAGACATTACAACCCCTTTTGCTGCATGCTCGTTCCTGAGCCACTGCTCTATGCCTCCATAAGTCACAAAGAGCTTGCACTCCCCCCGCTCTCTCCTCCTCCAGCAGAGCAAAGAATGCATTAAGGTAGAAAACCTTGAAGCTTTAGAACCACTTTAATGTTTTTGACTAAAGTAAATAAATTATGCTTAAAAGTAAGAGCGGCTTAAAGAGGAGTTCCGCCTGGGGAAAAAAATTAAACGTCAGAAGCTACAAATACTGCAGCTGCTGACTTTTAATATATGTACACTCACCTGTCCATGGAGCCCGTGATGTCCTCACCCGACCTTCGGATCCACTCACGGGTGCTATCGCCGCCATTCCTGTTAAGGGAATCAGGAAGTGAAGACTTTCAGCTTCACTCCTGGTTCCCTACTGCGCATGCGCGAGTCGTGCTGCGCATTATGAATGGTCCCTGCTGTCTTCTGTTACCTGTGTGTCTCCCAGAAGACAGTGGGGGGGGGGGGAGAAGGGGCTGGACATGGCGTAGTTCTGCGGCAATCTATGCAGATCTGCTCCCCCCTGAAAGGTGCCAAATATGACACCGAGGGGGGGGTGGGCGATCCGATAAGCAGATTTCTGGGTGAAGCTCCGCTTTAACGCTGTAATAAATCCAAAATCAAACATTTATTATATTGCAGCTTACCAATTCTGAGATGTGATGGCTGTGGCTGCATTAGTTTTCTTTTTTCTTTTTCTTTTTTTGGCTTTCTTTCCTTTATTTTCATTTGGTGATCTGGCCAGTAAGTCTGTTGCTTTTCAAAAGAACAAGCTGTCCTGCAAATGTAGCAGTTGGGAGGGTTGAGACTAACCATTTAACACTGACACGGGTGCTTACAATGATTAGCTTTTATTTATTAATGTAAAACCTTTATCCTAAAATGAAAAAAAAAAATCTGTTGTTGTAACTGATTGTATAAATGCAGTGTGAGTTGGAGTTTGGCTTCAATTTGTTAGTGTATCTAAATCTGCTAGTATGAGTAAACCCCGGTACACATGGGATAAATATTGGCTGAAAATAGCCGGTACAGTAGATACTGGATGACATTCGGCCCGTGTGTACGGCTCCTTGTTTGATAGAAGCTGGTCTCTCGGCTGGCTTCTGTCAAACAAGCTTGCTGGAAAACCAGCAGCCGATTGACATCCGATCAGCGCCCCTCAGCCAATGGCTGTGAGTGCTGACCTTTGTGTTCTGGTGGGGGAGCGGTCCCCTGTCAGAACAGAAAAGTTCAGCGGGGACCGTTAGTACAGCGACCACCTGGTTAGCTCCTCAGTTTTTATTTTTTCTGTTTAGCCCGCTGGAATGGACAAAAAAAACGTAACGTGTGTACCAGGCTTAACACACCCCTCATGCTCTGTGCTCTTTTATTCAGAGTGGTGTCTCTGTTATCCCTTTCACGACTAAGCCTATTTCTGACATTTGGTGTTTACAAGTTAAAATCCGTATTTTTTGCTAGAAAACCCCCAACCATCATATATATATATATTTTTTAGCAGAGAATCTAGAGAATAAAATGGCGATTGTTTCAATATTTTATGTCACATGGTATAAAACACAACTTTTTGGGAAAAGGGACACTTTCATGAAATTTTAAAAAACGAAACAGTAAAGTTAGCCCAATTTTTTTTGTATAATGTGAAAAATGATGTTACGCCGAGTAAATAGATACCAAACATGTCACGCTTTATAATTGCACGCACTCGTGGAATGGCGACAAACTACGGTACCTAAAAATCTCCATAGGCGATGCTTTAAATTTTTTCTACGGTTACCAGGTTAGAGTTAGAATTATTACGATCACAGCGATACCTCACATGTGTGATTTGAGCACCGTTTACATATGCGGGCGTGACTTCCGTATGCGTTTTCTTTGCTGCGCGAGCTGGTGGGGACATGGGCGCTCTAAAAAAAAATTTCTTATTTCTTTTATTTATTTTTATATTATTAAATTGTGTTTAAAAAAAATAAAAATAAAAAATTTGATCACTTTTATTGCTGTCACAAGGAATGTAAACATCCCTTATGACAGTAATAGGTGGTGACAGGTACTCTTTATGGAGGGATCGGGGGTCTAAAAGATCTCCAATCCCTCCTTTGCACTTAAAAGTATTCCAGATCGCCGAAAACAGCGATTCTGAATACTGTATATTTTTTAAATCCGGCGCCATTGGCAGCCGAGTAAACACAAAGTGACGTTGTGACGTCGCTTTCATGTTTACATTCACGAGACTGGAACAAAGCCGTTTCCGGATTCTTTCCGGATTCTCCTTTAAAGGCTAAGTTCACCTGAATTAAAAATAAATGCGGGTTAACCACTTGCCGACCGCCTAACGCAGATATACTGCGGCAGAATGGCACGGGCAGGCAGAATCACGTACCCGTACGTGATCTGCCTCCCGCGGGCGGGGGGTCTGAACGGACCCCCCCCGGTGCCAGGGTGCCAGCGGCGGTCGGCATTTCACTGGGAGCGTCGGGAGGCGAGGGGGAGACCATCCGATTGTGGCCCCCCCCCCCTCGCGATCGCTCCCAACCAATGGGAATCCTCCTCTGCCTGTGTGTAGTTTCACACAGGCAGAGGATGTGATGTCATCTCTCCTCGGCTTGGCAGTTTCCGTCCCAGCGCTGAGGAGAGAAGACATGTAAGTGCACACAACACAAACACACACAGTAGAACATGCCAGGCATACTTTACACCCCGACCCCCCATGATCACTCCCCGATCCCCCCCCAATCACCCCCCCCCCCCGTCACAAACTGACACCAAGCAGTATTTTTTTTTTTTTTTCTGATTACTGCATGGTGTCAGTTTGTGACAGTTACAGTGTTAGGGCAGTGAGTATTACCCCCCTTTAGGTCTAGGGTACCCCCCTAACCCCCCCTAATAAAGTTTTAACCCCTTGATCACCCCCTGTCACCAGTGTCACTAAGCGATCATTTTTCTGATCGCTGCATTAGTGTCGCTGGTGACGCTAGTTAGGGAGGTAAATATTTAGGTTCGCCGTCAGCGTTTTATAGCGACAGGGACCCCCATATACTATCTAATAAATGTTTTAACCCCTTGCTTGCCCCCTAGTTAACCCTTTCACCACTGATCACCGTATAACAGTTACGGGTGACGCTGGTTAGTTCGTTTATTTTTTATAGTGTCAGGGCACCCGCCGTTTATTACCGAATAAAGGTTTAGCCCCCTGATCGCCCGGCGGTGATATGCGTCGCCCCAGGTAGCGTCAGATTAGCGCCAGTACCGCTAACACCCACGCACGCAGCATACGCCTCCCTTAGTGGTATAGTATCTGTACGGATCAATATCTGATCCGATCAGATCTATACTAGTGTTCCCAGCAGTTTAGAGTTCCCAAAAACGCAGCGTTAGCGGGATCAGCCCAGATACCCGCTAGCACCTGCGTTTTTACCCTCCGCCCGGCCCAGCCCACCCAAGTGCAGTATCGATCGATCACTGTCACTTACAAAACACTAAACGCATAACTGCAGCGTTCGCAGAGTCAGGCCTGATCCCTGCGATCGCTAACAGTTTTCTTGGTAGCGTTTTGGTGAACTGGCAAGCACCAGCCCCAGGCAGTGTCAGGTTAGCGCCAGTACCGCTAACACCCACGCACGCACCGTACACCTCCCTTAGTGGTATAGTATCTGAACGGATCAATATCTGATCCGATCAGATCTATACTAGCGTCCCCAGCAGTTTAGTGTTCCCAAAAACGCAGTGTTAGCGGGATCAGCCCAGATACCTGCTAGCACCTGCGTTTTGCCACTCCGCCCGGCCCAGCCCACCCAAGTGCAGTATCAATCGATCACTGTCACTTACAAAACACTAAACGCATAACTGCAGCATTCGCAGAGTCAGGCCTGATCCCTGCGATCGCTAACAGTTTTTTTGGTAGCGTTTTGGTGAACTGGCAAGCACCAGCCCCAGGCAGCGTCAGGTTAGCGCCAGTACCGCTAAAACCCACGCACGCAGCATACACCTCCCTTAGTGGTACAGTATCTGATTGGATCAATATCTGATCTGATCAGATCTATACTAGCGTCCCCAGCAGTTTAGGGTTCCCACAAACGCAGTGTTAGCGGGATCAGCCCAGATACCTGCTAGCACCTGCGTTTTGCCCCTCCGCCCGGCCCAGCCCAGCCCACCCAAGTGCAGTATCGATCGATCACTGACACTTACAAAACACTAAACGCATAACTGCAGCGTTCGCAGAGTCAGGCCTGATCCCTGCGATCGCTAACAGTTTTTTTTGTAGCGTTTTGGTGAACTGGCAAGCACCAGCGGCCTAGTACACCCGGTCGTAGTCAAACCAGCACTGCAGTAACACTTGGTGACGTGGCGGGTCCCATAAGTGCAGTTCAAGCTGGTGGGGTGGCAAGCACAAGTAGTGTCCCGCTGCCACCAAAAAGACAAACACAGGCCCGTCATGCCCATAGTGCCCTTCCTGCTGCATTCGCCAATCCTAATTGGGAACCCACCGCTTCTGCAGCGCCCGTACTTCCCCCATTCACATCCCCAACCAAATGCAGTCGTCTGCATGAGAGGCATTTTCTTTATGTCCTCCCGAGTACCCCTACCCAACGAACCCCCCCAAAAAAGATGTCGTGTCTGCAGCAAGCGTGGATATAGGCGTGACACCCGCTATTATTGTCCCTCCTGTCCTGACAATCCTGGTCTTTGCATTGGTGAATGTTTTGAACGCTACCATTCACTAGTTGAGTATTAGCGAAGGGTACAGCATTCCACAGACTAGGCACACTTTCACAGGGTCTCCCAAGATGTCATCGCATTTTGAGAGACCCGAACCTGGAACCAGTTACAGTTATAAAAGTTAGTTACAAAAAAAAGTGTAAAAAAAAAAAAAAAAAACACAAACAAAAATATAAAATAAAAAAAATAGTTGGCGTTTTATTGTTCTCTCTCTCTCTATTGTTCTGCTCTTTTTTACTGTATTCTATTCTGCAATGTTTTATTGTTATTATGTTTTATCATGTTTGCTTTTCAGGTATGCAATTTTTTATACTTTACCGTTTACTGTGCTTTATTGTTAACCATTTTTTTGTCTTCAGGTACGCCATTCACAACTTTGAGTGGTTATACCAGAATGATGCCTGCAGGTTTAGGTATCATCTTGGTATCATTCTTTTCAGCCAGCGGTCGGCTTTCATGTAAAAGCAATCCTAGTGGCTAATTAGCCTCTAGACTGCTTTTACAAGCAGTGGGAGGGAATGCCCCCCCCCCCCCCAACGTCTTCCGTGTTTTTCTCTGGCTCTCCTGTCTCAACAGGGAACCTGAAAATGCAGCCGGTGATTCAGCCAGCTGACCATAGAGCTGATCAGAGACCAGAGTGGCTCCAAACATCTCTATGGCCTAAGAAACCAGAAGCTACGAGCATTTTATGACTTAGATTTCGCCGGATGTAAACAGCGCCATTGGGAAATTGGGAAAGCATTTTATCACACCGATCTTGGTGTGGTCAGATGCTTTGAGGGCAGAGGAGAAATCTAGGGTCTAATAGACCCCAATTTTTGCAAAAAAGAGTACCTGTCACTACCTATTGCTATGATAGGGGATATTTACATTCCCTGAGATAACAATAAAAATGATTTAAAAAAAAAAAATGAAAGGAACAGTTTAAAAATAAGATAAAAAAATAATAATAATAAAGAAAAAAAAAAAAAGCACCCCTGTCCCCCCTGCTCTCGCGCTAAGGTGAACGCAAGCGGCGGTCTGGCGTCAAATGTAAACAGCAATTGCACCATGCATGTGAGGTATCACCGCGAACGTCAGATCGAGGGCAGTAATTTTAGCAGTAGACCTCCTCTGTAAATCTAAAGTGGTAACCTGTAAAGGCTTTTAAAGGCTTTTAAAAATGTATTTAGTTTGTCGCCACTGCACGTTTGTGCGCAATTTTAAAGCATGTCATGTTTGGTATCCATGTACTCGGCCTAAGATCATCTTTTTTATTTCATCAAACATTTGGGCAATATAGTGTGTTTTAGTGCATTAAAATTTTAAAAAGTGTGTTTTTTCCCCAAAAAATGCATTTGAAAAATCGCTGCGCAAATACTGTGTGAAAAAAAAAAAATGAAACACCCACCATTTTAATCTGTAGGGCATTTGCTTTTAAAAAAATATATAATGTTTGGGGGTTCAAAGTAATTTTCTTGCAAAAAAAAATTATTTTTTTATGTAATCAAAAAGTGTCAGAAAGGGCTTTGTCTTCAAGTGGTTAGAAGAGTGGGTGATGTGTGACATAAGCTTCTAGATGTTGTGCATAAAATGCCAGGACAGTTCAAAACCCCCCCAAATAACCCCATTTTGGAAAGTAGACACCCCATGCTATTTGCTGAGAGGCTTGTCGAGTCCATGGAATATTTTATATTGTGACACAAGTTGCGGGAAAGAGACAATTTTTTATTTTTTTTATTTTTTTTTGCGCAAAGTTGTCACTAAATGATATAATGCTCAAACATGCCATGGGAATATGTGAAATTACACCCCAAAATACATTCTGTTGCTTCTCCTGAGTACGGGGATACCACATGTGTGAGACTTTTTGGGAGCCTAGCCGCGTACGGGACCCCGAAAACCAAGCACCGCCTTCAGGCTTTCTAAGGCCGTAAATTTTTAATTTCACTCTTCAATGCCTATCACAGTTTCGGAGGCCATGGAATGCCCAGGTGGCAAAAAAAAACCCAAATGACCCCATTTTGGAAAGTAGACACCCCAAGCTATTTGATGAGAGGTATAGTGAGTATTTTGCAGACCTCACTTTTTGTCACAAAGTTTTGAAAATTGAAAAAAAAAAAAATTTTTTTCTCGTCTTTCTTTATTTTCAAAAACAAATGAGAGCTGCAAAATACTCACCATGCCTCTCAGCAAATAGCTTGGGGTGTCTACTTTCCAAAATGGGGTCATTTGGGGGGGGTTTGTGCCACCTGGGCATTCCATGGCCTCCGAAACTGTGATAGGTAGTGAGGAGTAAAATCAAAAATGTACGCCCTTAGAATTCCTGAAGGCAGTGATTGGTTTTCGGGGCCCCGTACACGGCTAGGCTCCCAAAAAGTCCCACACATGTGGTATCCCCATACTCAGGAGAAGCAGCTAAATGTATTTTGGGGTGCAATTCCACATATGCCCATGGCCTGTGTGAGCAATATATTATTTAGTGACAACTTTGTGCAAAAAAAAAAAAAAAATTTGTCACTTTCCCGCAACTTGTGTCAAAATATAAAACATTCCATGGACTCAACATGCCTCAAAGCAAATAGCTTGGGGTGTCTACTTTCCAAAATAGGGTCATTTGGGGGGGTTTTATGCCATCTGGGCATTTTATGGCCTTCAAAACTGTGATAGGTAGTGAGGAGTAAAATCAAAAATGTACGCCCTTAGAAATCCTGAAGGCAGTGATTGGTTTTCGGGGCCCCGTACGCGGCTAGGCTCCCAAAAAGTCCCACACATGTGGTATCCCCATACTCAGGAGAAGCAGCTAAATGTATTTTGGGGTGCAATTCCACATATGCCCATGGCCTGTGTGAGGAATATATCATTTAGTGACAACTTTTAGTAATTTTTTTTTTTTTTTTTGTCATTATTCAATCACTTGGGACAAAAAAAATGAATATTCAATGGGCTCAACATGCCTCTCAGCAAATTCCTTGGGGTGTCTACTTTCCAAAATGGGGTCATTTGTGGGGGTTTTGTACTGCCCTGCCATTTTAGCACCTCAAGAAACGACATAGGCAGTCATAAATTAAAGGCTGTGTAAATTCCAGAAAATGTACCCTAGTTTGTAGGCGCTATAACTTTTGCGCAAACCAATAAATATACACTTATTGACATTTTTTTTACCAAAGACATGTGGCCGAATACATTTTGGCCTAAATGTATGACTAAAATTGAGTTTATTGGATTTTTTTTAGAACAAAAAGTAGAAAATATCATTTTTTTTCAAAATTTTCGGTCTTTTTCCGTGTATAGTGCAAAAAATACAAACAGCAGAGGTGATCAACTACCATCAAAAGAAAGCTCTATTTGTGGGAAGAAAAGGACGCAAATTTCGTTTGGGTACAGCATTGCATGACCGCGCAATTAGCAGTTAAAGCGATGCAGTGCCGAATTGTAAAAAGTGCTCTGGTCAGGAAGGGGGTAAAACCTTCCGGGGCTGAAGTGGTTAAACAATGTGCATTTATTATTTTCTTACTTTGGAGCCTGCAAAGTATTGCACCCATGATCAGTGGATTACAGGTGCAATATCAGGCTTCTGCAGACACTAATGACAGCTGGCTGCCTGTACTTCATATGCACCTTTGGACCCCTTGCACACTGAGGCACTTTACAGGCACTATAGAGCTGAAAATAGCGCCTCTCCTGTCACTCCCATGTGAAAGCCCGGGCCTTTCACACTGGAGCGGTGCGCTGGCAGGACATAAAAAAAAAAAGCCCTGCTAGCAGCTTCTTTGAGGCGCTTTAGGAGTGGTGCATACACTGCTCCTAAAGCGCCCCTGCCCATTGAAATCAGCGCTTTTAACCCTTTTTCGGCCGCTAGCAGGGTTAAAAGCGCCCTGCTAGTGGCCAAAAAGCGTCGCTAAAACAACATTAAAGTGCTGCTAAAAATAGCGGCGCTTTACCGCCGACGCCCGGGCGCTGTGAGTGTGAAAATGCCCTGAGGCTCCTTTCACATGGGCTTGCCTGTTTGACGGACTCCACTTGATCCCCGCTGAGCAGGCGGATTACAGGTCTGTCTCCACTCCTCTATGGGGAGATCGGATAAAAATGAACCGCCTGTCCATTTTCATCCAATCTCATCCACCAGATGGATGGAAAATAGGGTCACCATCCGTCTGGATTTGGCAGACAAGATCAGATCAGATAGCAGTGGATGTCAGCAGACATGTCACCGCTGACATCCGCTGCCCCATAGGGGTGAATGGAGTGTCTGATCAGGTCGGCCTGAAAAACTGACAGATGGACCTGATCGGAAAGCCTGTGTGAAAGGGCCCTTAGTAACATGGTACCAAAGCTGAGCTTATCCATGAGAGAGCTTACAGTCTAAAGACCTTGGGGGAGATTTACTAAAACTGGTGCACTCAGAATCTGGTTCAGCTGTGCATGGTAGCCATTCATAGCTTCTAACTTCAACTTGTTTAACTAAGGTTTGGCAATAAAACCTGCAAGCTGATTGGTTTCTATGCAGATCTGCATCAGATTTTACATTGTCTAGCTTTAGTACATCTCCCCCCATTTCTCACATATATACATGCCCACACACTGACTCACAGGGTAGAGCCCTACCTGCCCACACAGGCAGGGAAGGTGAGGGTGTAGAGACACTGACAGTGGCTACTGTGCAGGTGAAGGATTTTGGAGCTGCCATCACACTACTCAGGAGTGAGATGAGGGCTGACATCATTACAGGGGGATGGTAAGGGACCGGAGGTGTTGGGGTGCCATTGAAGCACTGGATTAGTGCCTCACTGTACCAAAACTGGCAGCAATAATAAACCTGAATGGAGGACTTCACAGGGTATAAAGGACAATAGACTGTCAGTGACTGTCAGGGAGTTTAAAAACTGGGGCTTTAACTTGTTCAGATCTGCGATATAGCCAAATGACGGCTACAGCATGGATCTGCTTTGCCAGGAGGCCGTCTATTGACATTCTCCCCTTCGAAAGCTGGCCACGGCCCCCTGAAGAGGGCACGCGGCGCATGCTGTGATCACTAGAGTCAATGAGACTCGGGTGATCACAGATCCGAGTAAGGGGTCGATCCCGGCCCCTTACCATGTGATCAGCTGTCAGTCAATGACAGCTGATCACATGATGTATACAGAGAATCGGTAATCGTTTTTTTTTTTTTTCTTCTCATGCTGACAGCCAATCGCCGGCTTCTGTTTGAAGGGACATCGGTCCCGAAGCTGCCTCATATGTGCCCAAAAGTACCACCTGCCAGTGCCACAAATCAGTGCCACCAATCAGTGCCCACAGTAGTAAGTGCCAGCAATCAGTGCCACCTATCAATGCCCACCAGTGGTGCCAATCAGTGCCACCTGGCAGTGCTGCCTATCAGTGCCCATCACTGCCACCCATCAGTGCCTATCACTGCCACCCATCAGTGACAGCTATCAGTGGCACCTATTAGTGCCCTTCAGTGCCACCCATCGGTGCCAGCTATCAGTGCCAGCTATTAGTGCCATTCAGTGCCACCTATCAGTGCCATTCAGTGCCGCCCATCAGTGCCCAGAGTTGCCACCTCATCCCTTTAAACCAAAACACATATGAATTACACAGGTAATGCAGATAAGGCACCAAGTGAGTTTAATTACCACCTTAATCAGCCTCAGAACCTGTGTAATTCATATGTGTTCGGGTTTAAAGGGATGAAGTGGCAACCCTACCAGTGCCACCTATCAGTGCCCACCAGTGCCACCTATCAGTGCCCACCAGTGCCACCTCATCAGTGCAGCCTATCGGTGCCCATCAGTGCAGCCTATCAGTGTCCATCAGTGTAGCCTCATCAGCGTACATCAATGAAGGAGAAGAATTACCTGTTTGCAAACTGTATTAACAAAATATAAAACAGTTTTTTATTAAAAAAAAAAAAAATATATGTCTTTTTAAATTTTTTTAACAAAAAATAAAAAACCCAGAGGTGATCACATACCACCAAAAGAAAGATCTATTTGTGGGAAAAATTTATAAAACTTTTATTTGGGTACAGTGTTCTATGACCGCGCAATTGTCATTCAAATGTGACAGCGCTAAAAGCTGAAGATTGGTCTGGGCAGGAGGGAGGTTTAGGTGACCAGTAAGCAAGTGGTTAATATACAGTAGCATGTTGACGATTGGAATAAGCTAATAATGTTAATAGTAGCTGGCTACTAATATTAGTATAAATACATCATTATAATCTATTATTATTCGCTTCCAATATTATCTAGCATTAGCTTTTATTATTATAATTTTTTATGAGCTAGTCTTATATCTATCATTATTAATAGAGAATACAGATAATGACAGGGTTTCTTTCAAAGTGAAAATGTAAATGATCAGATTGGGGATTTACCTCTTCACTGTCAGCGACACATGGCGTTTTATTTTTCTTACACTCACTGTTGACATCGGTGGGTGGGGTAGCCGATCTAGACCCGCCCATGGCTTACTCCAACCCATTAGTAAAAATGTCCGACTCGGCTTCAGAAAGTGCACCGCCCCGTCTCTCTCTAAATCCGCTAGTAATAGTCTCCGCCCTCTTAGTGTCTAGCTATGATGCTATAGGTAGGAGGACATGGAGGTGGGAGTGACGGAAAACAGCCGAATCGTGTTCCTCCTCTAATTGATTCCTCCCTCCTAGTGACGCAGAAAGGTAAAGCCCTTCCGCCGCGCGCTCACACTTGATTGGCGGTCTCTCTAACTGTTCTCCGGAGCAGGCTCCGCCCCCTCAATCTTGCTGTTTAACAGCTTTGAGCTCACAACTCTGCCATTGGTCAGTAGGCGTGGCCTGTTTACTCCTGCTTGACAGCTTTGGTGCTCGGCTCTTCCCCCTCATTCTCCGCTTTTAGTGACATATGGCGTTTTTTTTTGCTGGTGACATTGGTGGGTGGCGTAGCCGGCCTAGACCTGCCCATGGTTTTCTCCGATCCTTAGTAAAAATGTCCGACTCGGCTTCAGTAAATGCCCGCCCCCTCTCTCTCTAATTTCCATAGTGATAGTCTCCGCCCTCTTAGTATCCAGCTGTGCTTCTGCAGGAAGACATTGAGGTGGGCGTGACGGAGAACTGACGATTCGTGCTCCTCCTCTAAAGATGATCAGTCACAAACTGATCCTTCCTCCGAGTGACGCACTAAAGTAACGCCCTCTCGCCGCGCGCTCGCACTTAATTGGCTGTCTCCGAAGCAGGCTCCTCCCCTCAATCCTGCTGTCTAACAGCTTTGAGCTCACAGCTCTGCCATTGGTCAGTAGGCGTGGCCTGTGTACTCTTGCTTGACAGCTTTGGTGCTCTCGGCTCCTCCCCCTCATTCTGCGCTTTTAGTGACACATGGCTTTTTTTATTTCTTACACTGGTGACATTGGTGGGTGGCGTAGCCGGCCTAGACCTGCTCATGGTTTTCTCCGATCTATTAGTAAAAATGTCCGACTCGGCTTCAGTAAATTCCCGCCCCCTCTCTCTCTCTAAATTCCATAGTCATAGTCTCCAGCTGTGGTTCTGCAGGAAGACATTGAGGTGGGCGTGACGGAGAACTGACGAATCGTGGTCCTCTTCTAGAGATAATCAGTCACAAACTGATCCTTCTTCCGAGTGACGCAGTAAGGTAAAGCCCTCTCGCCGCGCGCTCGCACTTAATTGGCTGTCTCAGAAGCATGTTCCGCCCCCTCAATCCTACTATCTCAAAGCTTTAAGCTCTCGGCGCTGCCATTGGTCAGTGGGCGTGGTCTGTGTACTCCTGCTCCTCCCCCCACATTTTGCGATCAGGGCTGTGGAGGACAGCAGCACGGCTTCATAATACATGTATATCTCCAGCTACAATAAGGAAGAGAAACAGAACACTATTTTAAACGACCAAACTTTTTTTTTTCTGTTTTGACAAATTGTACAGAGAACCCCTATAGGTCACGTGGTAACGAAGCGCCTCTGCTATAGGCTAGGGGTTCTCATTACCAAGCAGGCAGTCTCTGTGAAGCGTCCGTTCCTTGCCTCCCTGTTACTAGGGTAACGGAGCAATCCATTAAACACTAAAAATAGGGGTGGTGTTGTGAAAAAAAATATAATTTTCACTTGCTTTAAAATGAATATGATTCCGGATATTAGAAGAGGTAAGAATAAATAGCGATCACTGCACAGGTGTGTACAAGACATCACAGCGGTTTGTTTATGTCTCATTCCTGATAATGATGAAGTTCCCCTCGGACAGACTGTAGTCCGGGGTCTCTGCAGTTGCTCTGGGATTAGAAGCATGGACTAGTCCGGTAGTTGGATGGGATTTGTGACATTATCTGGAGGAAGGAGATGGTGAGAGAGCCGAGGTGAGCGAGCATAGATCAGGTGTGATCTCCCCCTGTGCTGTCTGTGTGGTGGGCTCTACCCTACAGGCATGCTCTGCTGTCACTTGTAGTGCTTCTGCTGCTTACTGTGTCATCTCTGAAGTCTGCCCAATTAGTTCCAGGAAGTTCCAAAATTAGTCACATCTACATATACAGCATAACGTTTAGTACATATGCTTTAACCCCTTCATCACCAAGCAATCCTAATGCCTGGTACACACAATGAGAAAATCGGACGACTAATACCGCTATGGGAGCAATCGTAGAATAATCTGATCGTCCCTTCTGATTATTAGTACGCAGCTTTCGAGAGCCGATCGCTGAAAAACACAAGCATCTTTCTCATACAATACCAGAACAAACGACTTTTGTTTAACCACTTCAATACCAGGCACTTAGACACCTTCCTGCCCAGACCAATTTTCAGCTTTCTGCGCTGTCGCAGTTTGAATGACAATTGTGCGGTCATGGTACACTGTACCCAAACTAAATTTTTATCATTTTGTTACCACAAATAGAGCTTTCTTTTGGTGGTATTTGATCACCTCTGCAGTTTTTATTTTTTGCTAAACAAATAAAAAAGACCAAAAATTTTGAAAAAAATTAAAGTTTTGCTTTTGTTTCTGTTATAAAATTTTGTAAATAAGTAAGTTTTTTCTCTTTCACTGATGGGCACTGATAAGGTGGCACCAATGAGCGGGCACTGAAGATGAGCACTGATATGCAGCACTGATGGGCATTGATAGTCGGCACTCATGGGTGGCACTGAAAGGCTGCAAAGATGGGTTCTTATGGGTGGGACTGATAGGCAGCACTGATAGGCCCTTTCCCTGGGGGTCTGGGGGGGGGGGCATACCTGGTGGTCTAGTGTGGATGGCCATCCTGCTGGTCCTGGGCGGCATGATGGTGGTCCTGGGTGGGATCCGAGGGGGCTGTGCTGATAAACAATCAGCACAGACCCCCCCTGTCAGGAGAGCAGCCGATCGGCTCTCCTCTACTTGTGTCTGTCAGATGCGAGTGATGAAAAGCCGATCACCGGCTCTTCCTATTTACATCGTGATCAGCCATGATTGGACACGGCTGATCACGTGGTAAAGAGTCTCCGTCAGAGGCTCTTTACCTAGATCGGAGTTGCGGTGTGTCAAATTGACACACCGCAACAACGATCGCCGCGGTGCGCGCCCCCGGGGGTGCGCAGCAGCTTAATATCCTGAGGACGTCATATGACGCCCAGTCAGGATATTGAAACCATTTTGCTGCCGTCATTCTGCCATATGGCGGGTGGCAAGTGGTTAATCATTATAGTATTTCTCTGTAAAGAACCGAGTGACCAAGACCGTACATGCTTAGAAATGAAAGAATACATTACATCATCGAGAGGGAAGTTGTACCCTGTGTTACGAGAATTTTCACAACTCTAGTAACCTATTTGTTTTCGATACGAGACTAGCATGCTGAAAACAAACAAAAAAGCAGTCAATCATTTGTCTGATATTCTCATCATGTGTACCAGACTGTTGCTAAACCCAGAACATGGAAATGCAATTATTTTAGTAAATATAAACTGCTAAATACCTTTTCGGATCAGCAGTTTTAGTCTTGTGACTTCTATCAGTGCCTTGTTAAAACCTGTAGGAGGAGTTTTCATTCTCCCTCGATTGTCCTAAAAGGCTGCAGAACCCCTGACCAGCCTCTGCCTGGACAGCGCTGATTGGCCCTGTGCTGATCACATGCACCCTCTCAAGAAAAACCCCCAAAAAATAGAAATTAAGGATGAGCTCGGCGTGTTCGCAGCTCCACCTGCCAGAGCCCGCCAGGAAGCTGACAGCGCCAATTGCAGGCTCTGAGACATTTCCCGATCTCTGCAGCTGCAGACTAGGAAAACGTCTCAGTACCTGTGATTAGCGCTACGCTGTCAGCTTCCAGGGGGGCTCGGGCACATGGAGCTGCGAACACGCCCAAGCTTATCCTTATTAGAAATACACACCAAACTGAGCATGTGCAGAGTGTCTCCAAGGCTCTGTTCTATCAGGAGATGGATTGGGGACAGTTAAAAAGATTTGTAAAGGTTCATAAAAAAAAAAAAAAAAGACACATGTCATATTTGCCTTCTCTGTCAAGGGTTTTGCACAGAGTGGTCCCGATCCTCCTCTTCTGGGGTGCCCGGGTGGCGCTCTTGGCTCCTCCTCCTCATCGAGTGCCCCCATGGAGAGCCGCATTCCAGTTCTGATGCCTGATGCACTCCCGAGTTCTGATGCTGACACACGCACAGCAGGACTCGGCCCCACCTCCCCCTTCTCCCGTGTCACTACATTTTATTGACAGCAGCAATGGGTCCTTCTGCTATCAATCTATCCGAGGACCTGAGACAGCGGTTGGAGCTACTGGGCTCGCCCTCGACGCTGGAACGAACGGGTTCAGGTAAGTAAAAGGGGAAGCTGCAGCGCAGGTTTTTCACCATAATGTATAGAATGCATTAAAGTGAAAAACCTCGAGACTTTAAAACCCCTTTTGCTGCATGCTCATTCCTGAGCCGCTGCTCTATGCGTCCATAAGACACAAAGAGCTTGCACTCCCCCCGCTCTCTCCTCCTCCAGTAGAGCATAGAATGCATTAAGGTAGAAAACCTTGAGCACTTTCACACTGTGCTGCCCTGGGCGTCAGCGGTAAAGCGCTGCTATTTTTAGCACCGCTTTACCGTCGTTTTAGCGGCGCTATTCGGGTTAAAACCGCCCCGCTAGCGGCTGAAAAGGGGTTAAATCCGCCCGCAAAACGCCACTGCAGCGGCGTTTTTCCAGTGGTATAGCATCGCTGCCCCATTGTTTTCAATGGACAGGGGCGCTTTAGGAGTGGTGAGTTCACCGCTCCTAATGCGCTGCAAAGAAGCTGCTTGCAGGACTTTTTCTGACGTCCTGCCATCGCAGCGCCCCAGTGTGAAAGCATTCGCCCTCACACTGGGTTTGCAGCTGAGGCTTCTTTCAGGCATTATTTTTAGCGCTAAAGCGCCTGAAAAATGACTCAGTGTGAAAGGGGTCTACGTTAATGTTTTTGACTAAAGTGATTAAATTATGCTTAAAAGTAAGAGAGGCTTAAAGCAGAGTTCTGCCTGGGCAAAAAAAAATTAAATTAAAAGTCAGCAGCTACAAATGCTGTAGCTGCTGACTTTTAGTATATGGACACTTACCTGTCCAGGGAGCCAGCGATGTCCTCACCCGATCTTCGGATCGACTCACAGGTGCTACTATTCCTGGTAAGGGAATCAGGAAGTGAAGACTTTCGGCTTCACTCCTGGTTCCCTACTACGCAGGGGGGGGGGGGGGAGGAGCCGGACATGACATAGTTCGCCGCATAATTTGCAGCGATCTATGCTCGGAGGTGGGAGCAAATACCTGCATTTGACAGGTATCTGCTCACCCCTCCCCCCCCCGAAAGGTGCAAAATATGACACGGGGGGGGGGATCCGATAAGTGGAAGTTCCATTTGTGGGTGGAGCTCCACTTTAACGCTGTAATAAATCCAAAAGCAAACGTTTATTATATTGCAGCTTACCAATTCTGAGATGTGATGGCTGCATTCGTTTTCTTTTTTTTTTTCCTTTGGCTTTCTTTCCTTTATTTTCATCTGGTGATCTGGCCAGTAAGTCTGTTGTTTTTCAAAAGAACAAGCTGTCAGACTAACCATTTAACACTGACAGAGGTGCTTCCAATGATTAGCTTTTATTTATTAATGTAAAACCTTTATCCTAAAATGAAAAAAAAAACTGTTGTTGTAACTGATTGTATAAATGCAGTGTGAGCTGGAGTTTGGCTTCAATTTGTTAGTATATCTAAATCTGCTAGTATGAGTAAACCCCGGTACACATGGGCCAAATATTGGCTGAAATCAGCCGGTACAGTAGATACTGGATGACATTCGGTCCATGTCTACGGCTCCTTGTTAGATAGAAGCTGGTCTTTTGGCTGGCTTCTGTCAAATGAGCTTGCTGGAAAACCAGCAGCCGATTGGCATCCGATCAGCGCCCTCAGCCAATGGCTGTGAGTGCTGACCGGTGTGTTCTGGTGGGGGAGCGGTCCCCTGTCAGAACAGAAAAGTTCAGCGGGGAGATCGCTGTACTAACATTGCATTGTTAGTACAGCGGCCTCCTGGTTAGCTCCTCAGTTTTTTTGGGTTTTTTTTTCGTTTAGCCCGCTGGGATGGACAAAAAAACTTAACGTGTGTACCAGGCTTAACACTCCCCTCACGCTCTGTTCTCTTTTATCCAGAGTGGTGTCTCTGTTATATATGAAGTGTGTTACTGGCCAGATCATTAGGTGAAAATAGAGGGGAAAAAAACATAAAACAAATCCAGCCACCACATCTAATGACTGGTAAGCTGCAATATATTACATTTTTAGTTTTGGGTTTATTACCACTTTAAAGTTATTGTAGGGAAAATTTTTATTAAAAAATAAATAAACATGTTATACTTAACTGCTCTGTGCAGTGGTTTTGCACAGAGCAGCCCTGATCCTCCCGCTGGCACTCTGTGGGCCACTCCCCCTTGTCGAGTGCTTCCATAGCAAGCCGCTTGCTGTGGGGGCACTCATGCTTGCTCTCTGTGTCCACAGAGAGCATGGCTCAGCCCCGCCCCCCGCTCTCGCCTCACTGGCTGTGATTGACAACCAATGGCTCCTGCTGCTGCATCTCAGCCAGTCACTAGGGAGAGACCTGGGATAGCCTTGGGTCCCATGCACATTGCTGGATCAAGATCGGCTTAGGTAAGTATTAGGGGGATGAGGGGGGCTGCTGCACACTGGAGGATTTTTACCGTCATGCATAGAATGCATGAAGGTAAAAGAACCTTCAGCCTTTACAGCCACTTTAAGGGCTTGTTTACACTTGCTTCAAAACATGGCTTTGGACACGCTTTTTTAACCACTTCCCTCCCGGCCTATAGCAAAATGACGGCCGGGCGGTGGTTCAGTTATCCTGACTGGACGTCATATGACGTCCAGCAGGATAAGCTGCGATCACGCGCACGTGGGGGCGCACAGTGTGGCGATCGGTGGTGCAGTGTGTCACTCTGACACACCGCTACACTGATCTCGGTAAATAGCCTCGGCCGGAGGCTCTTTACCACGTTATCAGCCGTGTCCAATCATGGTGTAAACAGGAAGAGCCATTTATCGGCTTTTCCTTACTTGCGTCTGACAGATGTGAGATGTGAGATGGGGAGAGCTCTCCTGACGGGGGGTCTGGCTGATTGTTTATCTTGCATCCTCCCCCCCCCCCCCCCGTGGATGCCCACACTGAACCACCAGGGGTGCCAGTAAGTGTCTGCACATCTTGCCAGTCAGTGCCAACTATTATTGGCTGCCAGATGTGTCCTCATCAGTGATGCCCAGCAGTGCCACCGCTATCTGTCAGTACCCATCAGTGCTGCCATTTGAGCGCCCATCAGTGCCGCCTATCAATGCCTGTCAGTTCTGCATACCAGTGCCACCTATCTTTGCCCATCAGTGCTACCTCATTGGTACCACCTCATCAGTGCCGCCCTTTCAGTGCCTGTCAGTGCAGCCTTATCAGTGCCCATCAGTGAAGGAGAAAACTTTACTATTTACAAAATTTTATAAGAGAAACATCTTCTGAGGATGTTATTTCCTATTCTACATGTGAGTGTATAACATTTTTTTAAATAAATATCGTTTGATTTTACACTATGGGAACCCTCCTCTTTTTCTCCTTATGATGATAACACTCTGCTGAGGGCCGAGTCCTTCCCTGTGGACCCATTCATCTCCACCACAGTTCCTGACGTCCCTTTCCAGCCTCCATCTTGACTCCTGGGAGTTCCGGATTAGCAGGATCTCACAGCCCATTTAGACCCTCTGTAACGGGGGGTCATGGGGTTCTGGTAAGCGGCCAGGCTCTTTATTTATGGTGGTGGACCCATACACCTAGGATTCCATACAATTGGACAACCCAGGATTGTTAATCACTTTTTTTGGGTGTTTTCTCCATATGGACTATTTCTTTAATACTTCACACTTATATTTCTAATTTTGTATATATTATACACGAAACTCATTCTTTTTAACCTCCCTGGCGGTATGATTATTTCTGATTTTAGGTGCTGAAAGCGGTACAATTATTTTGCACAGAAATTTGGCGTTTTATATTGTAGGCCTGTAAGGCCTCTTTCACACGGATGATCCGTATGTCCGTTTTTCATCCATCCGTTTTCGGATGAAAAACGGACATACAGTCATCCCTATGGAGCGTCGGATGTCAGCGGTGACATGTCCGCTGACATCCGACCCGCTCCGATCCGAAAAGTGTAACGGAGGAAAAACCTACTTTTTCCTCCGTTTTCGGATCGGATCGGATGACGACGGACACTACGGACCGTCATCATCCGATCCCCCATAGGGGAGAGCGGCGCTCTGACAGGTCCGTCGCTGCACAGTGTGCAGCGATGCACCTGTCATCTTCCTGCTCAGCGGGGATCGGCGGAGCTATCCCCGCTGAGCAAGCGGATGTTCACGGGGCGGATCATGACTGATCTGCCCCGTGTGAAAGAGGCCTAATTCTTAGGAATAGTTCACTTAAATCTGTCCAAACAAGAGTCTAGTAGACATCCCGGGTATGATAAAGTTTGAAAAACGAAATAAAAAATTATAATATAATAATTAACTATAAATAATTATAACAAATAATAATATAATAATAATAAAAATTATATAATAATGTAATCAAATCAAAAACACTGAAATTTGCTCAGTTGCAGAACTGTCGCTTTTGTTACTTTTAGTGTTTGGTGACGGATTTCCCCACAAATCACTATCGATCAATTCTGCGAGTGATTCTAATTTATTATCGCTTTTTTTTAGCTGGTCTAAAAGCACTTTTGATGTAAAGAGACAGTTTTGGTTGCTATGGACAATCTCCAGTTTCCTGGCAGAAAGAACAGTTTTATATATATAAAACTGCATGCAGGACACTGGGCAGACCACTAGGGACCAAGGGGGATGTGTAGTTATTTGATACAGTACTGTAATCTGTAAGATTACAGTATGCTGTATCTATACTATGTGTTTCACTTTTGAATTTACCGCCGAACTCCGTCCCCGTGCGTCGCAACGCTCGCAGGGAACGGAGCTCGGCACTGTGAATCGAGCGAGACAGAGCGGCTCGCCGATCACAGCGGGGAGACATCGCAGGATCCAGGGGACAAGGTAAGTATGCTCTTCCTGGATCCTGCGATGCAAGCCCGAGTCTGGCTCGGGGATACCGCTTTTGGTATGAAAAATCCAACCCGAGCCAGACTCGGGAATACCGCCAGGGAGGTTAAAGATTCTCTGCACTAATTGTGATACATTATTGCATAAGCTGTATATGTACCCAAGGGGGCCTGTGCATTCCCCCAACTTTGTATAGTGTACCACACTATTACATTTTATATATATTTTTTGTATTTTGATTTTCTTAAGGTTGTGGTACCCTTTAGCCACACACATACTAATTTGTTTAGCGCGAGTCACCAATATTTCCTGATAATATTCACAATCCTCCCCACTGTAATATCCACAATCTCCCCCACTGCTGTAATATCTACAATCTCCCCCACTGCTGTAATATCCACAGACTCCCCCACTGTATACAGTATGAGTATAGGAAGGAAGACTAGTGTTGTTTAGTCTTACCTTACAGAATAGAAGCCGCCATGCCGGCCAGATCAGATCCACGAGTTGAGGGGTGATGACGTAAGCGCGCACTGCTGCCGCCGGGTGTACCAAGATGGCCGCCTCTCCGGAGCTAGGCCGAAGCCGCGGCCTTTCCTAAGGCTGAGGCAGCGGAGCGCTCCGCGGAGCGCATGTGTGCCGATCTGAACAGGTTGGTGACGATCCATTGCACCCCTAGTGAACACCAGTCAAAGCCCCTGTCACTAAATAAAATAGTTAGCTTACAGTCCTGTTTACACCTTGCATTTGCTTTGCTTAAAAAATGATGTCCCATGTCGCTTTAGTGGTGCTTCAAAGTGTCTTCAAAGCCTCCATAGAAGTCTATGACAAAGCTTGCTTTGGACATTTTTGAATTTTGGACAATTTTCTGTTTCCATCTTTGTGGGAACAGTTTGGGGATGACCCCTTCCTGTTCCAACATGACTACGCACCAGTGCACAAAGCAAGGTCCATAAAGGCATGGATGAACTAGTTTGGGGTGGAGGAACTTAACTGGCGTGCACAGAGTTCTGACCTCAACCCGATAGAATACCTTTGGGATGAATTAGAGCAGAGACTGCGAGACAGGCCTTCTCGTCCACATCAGTGCCTGACCTTACAAATGCTCTTCTGGAAGAATGGTCAAACATTCCCATAGACACGCTCCTAAACCTTGTGGACAGCCTTCCCAGAAGAGTTGAAGCTGTTATAGCTGTACAGGGTGGGCCAACTCATTATTGAACCCTACGGACTGACTGGGATACCATTAAAGTTCATGTGCGTGTAAATTAACAGTCTCTGTGTCTTTTGTTCTTTAATATCCTCCAGATGATAAATAATGTGCAAATGTACGAAAGATTTAGTGCAAACTGATTATCTTCAAAAGACACTCCTTCAGGCAATTAAAAATACTAATTGCACTCCTCTTCACCAATATTCAAGTGCTCGACACGATAAAGTGCCAAGTGCTCATTTCCCCCCTAGGCTAGAATGACTTACCAAAAATGAAGGACCTTTTCATTAGAAAAAGGTCTATAAGTGCTTAGGTATGTGATCTGTTATTAGCCTTTAAGTAGTTCTAAAGGCTGAAGAAAAAAACCTTCAGAGTGCAGCCCCGCCCCCTAATACTTACCTGAGCCCGATCCAGCGATGTGCACGAGAGCAGAGGATCTCCCGAGTCTTTCTCCTGATTGGCTCAGACACAGCAGCAGGAGCCATTGGCTCCCGTTGCTGTCAATCACGGCCAGTGAGAAGGGGGTGGGGCTAAGCCATGCTCTGTGTGTCCCATAGACACACATACACAGGCAGCTATGCGAGCACACATGAGTGACCCCAAGGCAAGCAGAGCAGAGTGTTAGAGCAAAGAGTTCTAATGAAATTCGGTGGGTGTTTTTTTTTCCCCTTCAGTTCTCCCACATAGAGGAGTTTAACTCCCATGGTTGAGACAAAGGATCATCCATTCTATTACTAGAGTAGGACCCACTAATTCGGGGTACTTTGTCGCAGTAAGTGGGCTTAGCACTATATGACCAAATAGTGTGACCAAACCCCCGTATTTTTTGAATATGTTCAGGTGTTTTTAACTAGCCCTGCAGGAAATGTCATTCTTGTATGTGTGCGCTGTAAAATATTTTGTACTGTTTGTAGGTCTTATAGCAGCACCATCTTGAATTTAAACGCATTGTATGGTGTGCCCCCCAAATATGTTCTTGTATATTGTAATAGGCCCTGACCAGGTCTTTTGGGCTGGAGCACCCCTCCCCCTCCTTCATTACCTCTTATTTAGTGGCCACCAGTGTATAGGATGTATCCCCTTCAGTTCTCCCACATAGAGGAGTTTAGCTCCCATGGTTGAGACAAAGGATCTTCCATTCTATTACTAGAGTAGGACCCACTAATTTGGGGTACTTTGTCGCAGTAAGTGGGCTTAGCACTATATGGCCATATAGTGTGACCAAACCCCCGTATTTTTTGAATATGTTCAGGTGTTTTTAACTAGCCTTGCAGGAAATGTCATTCTTGTATGTGTGCGCTGTAAAATTTTTTGTAAATATTTTGTCCCATAGACACACATACACAGGCAGCTATGCGAGCACACATGAGTGACCCCAAGGCAAGCAGAGCAGAGTGTTAGAGCAAAGAGTTTTAATGAAAGTCGGTGGGCGTTTTTTTTTCTTACATCAAAATTTTTTGTCACATTAAAGAGGTCCTTTAGCCTTATTACAGTAGTTTGGTGAACGCTACATTCGCTTACGTAAATCCTGGCCGGCTTTAAAAGTAATACGTACGAGGGAAATACTACTCATTCACATCAGTCCATACCTTTAAAAGATAAGTATGGCCAAAAATCTCTTGGCCCCACTTCTCTTGCTGGTCACAGGAGTGTACTTACTTGACCTCACAGAACCACTCCAGGCTCTGGAAGGATCCCAACAGTAATGTCGGGATCCACACAGATGCCTGATTGCCAGATGGCTCAGCCTCTCTGCGCATCGATGAGAGCCTGAGCCAGCCAATCCCGCCCCCACCCCCTCCCCAGTGAGCTCAGTCACTGCTCTGTGCTCAGAGAAAACAGAGAACCGAACAGTTAGCTGTCATGTGATCACTTAGTTCTCGAGCTTAGGAGGCAGCTGTAGCATCCCACTGATGTCACAGCAGGGAGGCGAGTATAGATGTTTGGGGTTTTTTTTTTGCTATTTCTATACTTCTTTAAAGGCGAAGTTCAGCTGAATGAAAATAAAATAAATGCACATGATTTTGCGGGTTAAACAATGTGTATTTATTATTTTCTTACTTTGGAGCCTGCAAAGTATTGCACCCATGATCAGTGGATCACAGGTGCAATATCAGGCTTCTGCAGACACTAATGACAGCTGGCTGCCTGTACTTCATATGCACCTTTAGACCCCTTTCACACTGAGGCACTTTACAGGCACTATAGAGCTGAAAATAGCGCCTTTCCTGTCACTCCAATGTGAAAGCCCGGGCCTTTCTCACTGGAGCGGAGCGCTGACAGGATGTAAAAAAAAAAAAAAAAAAAAGGTCCTGCTAGCAGCTTCTTTGAGGCGCTTTAGGAGCGGTGTATACATCGCTCCTAAAGCGCCCCTGCCCATTGAAATCAATGGGCAACGCTGCCGCAGCGGCGCTTTTAACCCTTTTTCGGCCACTAGTGGGGGTTAAAAGCGCCTGACAGCAGCTGAAAAGCATCACTAAAACGACAGTAGAGCACTGCTAAAAATAGCTGCGCTTTACCACCGACACCCTGGCACTGAGCGTGAAAGTGCCCTGAGGCTCCTTTCACATAGGCTTGCATGTTTGATGGACTCCACTTGCTCAGTGGGAGATCGCTCTATTGATCCCCACTAAGCAGACGAATCACAGGTCCATCTCCACTTACTGTGCAGAGACAGACCTGTCAGAGTCCCGCTCTCCTCTATGGGGAGATTGGATAACAACTAACCGCCTGTCCGTTTTCATCCAATCCGATTCACCAGACAGATGGAAAATAGGGTCACCATCCGTCTGGATTTAGCAGACAGGATCAGATCAGATAGCAGTGGATGTCAGCAGACATGTCACCGCTGACATCCGCTTCCCAATAGGGGTGAATGGAGTGTCTAATCAGGTCCGCCTATAAAAAACTGACAGATGGACCTGATCGGAAAGCCTGTGTGAAAGGACCCTTAGTAACATGGTCCCAAAGCTGAGCTTATCCTTGAGAGAGCTTACAGTCTAAAGACCTTGGGGGAAATTTACTAAAACTGGTGCACTCAGAATCTGGTGCAGCTGTGCATTTTTGCCATTCAGCTTCTAACTTCAACTTTTTCGGCTAAGGTTTGACAATAAAACCTGCAAGCTGATTGGTTTCTATGCAGATCTGCATCAGATTTTTCACTGTCTAGCTTAGTACACCCCCCCCCCCCATGTCTCACACATATACATGCACACACACTGACTCACAGGGTAGAGCCCCACCTGCCCACACAGACAGGGAAGGTGAGGGTGTAGAGACACTGACAGTGGCTACTGTGCAGGTGAAGGATTTTGGAGCTGCCATCACACTACTCAGGAGTGAGAAGAGGACTGACATTATTACAGGGGGGTGGTAAGGGACCGGAGGTGTTGGGGTGCCATTGGAGAACTGGATTAGTGCCCCCCGTACCAAAACTGCACATTAGAGGGGGTTTAAAAATTGGGGCTTTAACTTGTTCAGATCCACGCTATAGCTGAATGATGGCTATAGCGCGGATCTGCTTTGCCGGGAGGCCATCTATTGACGTCCTCCCCTTTGCAAGCTGGGCGTGTGGCGTGCGCTATGATTACCCGAGTCAATGAGACTTGGGTAATCACAGATCAGAGTAAGGGGCCAATGCCACCCCCTTACCATGTGATTAGCTGTCAGCCAATGACAGCTGATCTCATGATGTAAACAGAGGATCAGTAATCAGTTTTTTGCGTGAGAAAAAAAAAGCTGATCGCCGGCTTCTGTTTGAAGGGACATCGGTCCCGAAGAGGCGAAGCTGCCTCATGTGTGCCCTAAAGTACCGCCTGCCAGTGCCACGAATCAGTGCCCACAGTAGTACCAGCAATCAGTTGCACCTATCAATGCCCACCAGTCATGCCAATCAGTGCCATCTAGCAGTGCTGCCTATCAGTGTCACCTACCAGTGCCAATCAGTGCCCATCACTGCCACCCATCATGCCAGCTATCAGTGCCACATCAATGCCCTTTAGTGCCACATATCAGTGCCGCCTATTAGTGCCCATCAGTGTAGCCTCATCAGCGTACATCAATGAAGGAGAAATATTACCTGTTTGCAAAATGTATTTAAAAAAAATATAAAACTTTTTTTTTTTTTAAATCGGTCTTTTTAATTTTTTTTAACAAAAAAATAAAAAACCTAGAGGTGATCAGATACCACCAAAACAAAGCTCTATTTGTGGGGGAAAAAAAGATAAAACTTTTATTTGGGCACAGTGTTGTTCGACCGCGCAATTGTCATTTAAAGAGTGTCAGCGCTAAAAGCTGAAGATTGGTCTGGGCAGGAGCCCCCCTCCTGCCCAGACCAATCTTCAGCTTTTAGCGCTGACACTCTTTAAATGACAATTGCGCGGTCGAACAACACTGTGCCCAAATAAAAGTTTTATGTGCACAGTAAGCAAGTGGTTAATATACAGTAGCATGTTGACGATTCGAATAAGCTAATAATAGTAGATGGATACTAATAATAATAAAAAACATCATTATAATCTATTATTTTTCGCTTCCATTATTATGTATCAATAGCTTCTATTATTATCATCGTTTGTTATGAGCTAGTCTTATATCTATCATTATTAATAGATAATACAGATAATGACAGGGTCTCTTTCATAGTGAAAATGTAAATGATCAGATTGGGGGATTTACCTCTCTTCACTGTCAGTGACACATGGCGTTTGTTTTTCTTACACTAATGACATCGGTGGGTGACGTAGCCGGCCTAGACCCGCCCATGGTTTCCTCCGTTCCCGTAGTAAATATGTCCGACTCGGCTTCAGTAAATGCCCGCCCCCTCTCTTTAACTCCCCTAGTGATAGTCTGCGCCCTCTTAGCGTGCAACTGTGATGCTGTAGGAAGACATGGAGGTGGGAGTGACAGAGAATAGCCTAATTGTGCTCCTCCTCTAGGTGGTCAATTGCAGACTGATCCTCCCTCTGAGTGACGCAGAAAGGTAAAGCCCTCTCGCCGCGCGCTCGCACTTGATTGGCTGTCTCTCTAACTGTTCTCCGGAGAAGGCTCCGACCCCTCAATCCTACCGTCTAACAGCTTTGAGCTCGCGGCTATGCCATTGGTCAGTAGGCGTGGCCTGCGTACTCCTGCTTGACAGCTTTGGTGCCCTCGGCTCCACCCCCTCATTCTCCGCTTTTAGTGACACATGGCGTTTTTTAGTTCTCACTGGTGACATCGGTGGGCGGCGTAGCCGGCCTAGACCCGCCCATGCTTTTCTCCGATCTATTAGTAGAAACGTCCGACTCTGCTTCAGTAAATGCCTGCCCCCTCTCTCTCTCTAAATCCTCTTCTAGAGATGATCAGTCACAAACTGATCCTTCCTCCGAGTGACGCAGTAAAGTAACGCCCTCTCGCCGCGCGCTCGCACTTAATTGGCTCTCTCCGAAGCAGGCTCAATCCTGCTGTCTAACAACTTTGAGCTCACAGCTCTGCCATTGGTCAGTAGGCGTGGCCTGTGTACTCTTGCTTGACAGCTTCGGTGCTCTCGGCTCCTCCCCCTCATTCTGCGCTTTTAGCGACACATGGCGTTTTTAATTTCTTACACTGGTGACATTGGTGGGTGGCGTAGCCGGCCTAGACCCGCCCATGGTTTTCTACGATCCTTAGTAAAAATGTCCGACTCGGCTTCAGTAAATGCCCGCCCCCTCTCTCTAAATTCCATAGTGATAGTCTCCGCCCTCTTAGTATCCAGCTGTGGTTCTGCAGGAAGACATTGAGGTGGGCGTGACGGAGAACAGACGAATCGTGGTCCTCTTCTAGAGATGATCAGTCACAAACTGATCCTTCCTCCGAGTGACGCAGTAAAGTAACGCCCTCTCGCCGCGCGCTCGCACTTAATTGGCTGTCTCCGAAGCAGGCTCCGCTCCCTCGATCCTACTATCTAAAAGCTTTGAGCTCTCGGCGCTGTCATTGGTCAGTGGGCGTGGCCTGTGTACTCCTGCTCCTCCCCCCACATTTTGCGATCAGGGCTGTGAGGACAGCAGCACAGCTTCATAATAAATGTATATCTCCAGCTACAATAAAGAAGAGAAACAGAACACAATTTTAAACGACCAAACTTTTTTCTGTTTTGACAAATTGTACAGAGAACGTCTATAGGTCACGTGGTAACGAAGCGTCTCTGCTATAGGCTAAGGCTTCTCATTACCAAGCAGGCAGTTTCTGATCCGTCCAATCATCAGCAGTCCCTGTGAAGCGTCCGTTCATTGCCTCCCTGTTACTAGGGTAACGGAGCAATCCATTAAACACTAAAAATAGGGGTGGTGATGTGGAAAAAATATAATTTTCACTTGCTTTAAAATTAATATGATTCCGGATATTAGAAGAGGTAAGAATAAATAGCGATCACTGCACAGGTGTGTACAAGACAACACAGCGGTTTGTTTATGTCTCATTCCCGCCACGTGGTAATGATGAAGTTCCCCTCGAACAGACTGTAGTCCGGGGTCTCTGCAGTTGCTCTGGGATTAGAAGCATGGACTAGTCCAGAAATTGGATGGGATTTGTGACATTATCTGGAGGAAGGAGATGGTGAGAGAGCCGAGGTGAGCGAGCATAGATCAGGTGTGATCTCCCCCTGTGCTGTCTGTGTGGTGGGCTCTACCCTACAGGCATGCTCTGCTGTCACTTGTAGTGCTTCTGCTGCTTACTGTGTCATCTCTGAAGTCTGCCCAATTAGTTCCAGGAAGTTCCAAAATTAGGGAAGTCACATCTACATATATAGCAAAACGTGAAAAATAGAAAAGAACCCCGCGCTGTGACTAAATAAACAATATGAGTAATACATAAGCTGCACCCCTCAAAGTGCAATTAGCTAACTTTGTGAAATGTGGGTTGTATGTGATAAGGGGGCGCTGATGTAAAAACACAATTTTTGAAACACATGACAAATAAAGTGTGTTATAATACATATATGACATTTGTAATTCAATACCAAAATGCATATAAACAAAAAGTGCAATATGAAACAGCAAAATACATAAAGTGCAAAGTGATCGCAAAAAGTTCAAATGAGTGAAATAACAAGAATGTCCATAGCACTGGGGCAAGTTGAATCTCGAAACCGTCACCACTAGGAACAATACTGAAAAGCAAAACGACACCCGGTGGATATATGGTAAGTAGTCTACTCACCAAAACACCATGACCCCTTTATTTAAAAAGGCAGGTCAGGTGGAGCTTTGACAGATTAAGGAACTGTCGCCTATGCTGGCAAAATCCGATGGGGTACACCTGGGAAATCGCTCCACTCCACAGTTGCTCAGAAAAGATAAAGAGAGCAGGACCATAGCATAATAATGTTTTATTAAAAAGTACAAATATAAAACAGCTAGCCAAATGGCCTCTTACTTTAAAAAGTGCCTTGTCTCGGCACTGAAGGGAAAATGCATATAGAACCAGGTGGGTTGTGAGCCAGCCGTACTGCTCGCGCTGTATGGAGTCGGCATGCGTTCTACCACCTGGGACTGTAGAAACCGGAAGTAGAAACATGACCGGGTACAGTCCCAGGTGGTAGAACGCATGCCGACTCCATACAACTATCTAACTATTAAATCAATTAATTAATCAATTATACAATTTTTGTTTTTTAGATATATCATATAATATAATATAAAAAACGTAAACAGCGCTACAAAAAGTGAATAACATATATAAAAAAAATTAATGAATAAATACGGTCAAAGGATCCATGATGGACCCAAAGAGATAAACAAAATTAACAATATAAGTGCCAAAAACCATAAAGGGGTGGTAAAAATTAGAAAGAAATGTGGATGTAATAATGAAAAGTCCATGAGTAAAACCATCCAAAAGTGTTTGAAACAAAAAAAAAAAAAAGATGAGGTTAGTCGATCACAGAGACACCAACATGTTACCAGACGGCAAGCTTTAGTAAGCTTGTATGGCAACCTGACACTCAGTAGCTGGTAGCGTCACACCACGGCTTTCCAGTGAAGGGCCAGAAACAAACAGGGTAGCTCCATCCAGTACAACAGTCAGTAGGGGGGACCCAAAAAAATAAAACAACGGCTCTCCATAGTGTAAATCAATAAGACCCAAGTTTAATAAAGGTTAAAGGTTACAGTTACATGGAGAATGCAGATAAAAGCATGGTTAAAAAACAGCAGCAGCCAGCCGGCTTACAGACACCGTTCAGGACGAGGCACTCAGCGATGACGTTAGCACGTCAAACATCCGACGTACGTTTCGTCCCAGAAAGACATCGTCTAGGGAATGGTGCCCATCAAATGCAGCCACTGTGCCCATAAATTGCCGCCACTGTGCCATCAAACACAGCTACTGTGCCCCATTAATTGCCGTTACTGTGCCCCATCAATTGCTGCCACTGTGCCCCATCAATTGCCGCCACTGTGCCCCATCAATTGCCGCCACTGTGCCCCATCAATTGCCGCCACTGTGCCCCATCAAATGCTTCCAGTGTGCATTGTCCGGGAGTCGGGACTTACCTGTCTCACAGCGGGTCTTGGTGATGTCCTCCACGCGCCTCGATGTCTCTGGTCCTCTCTGTCTCCCGTCCTCTCTATCAGGCATCCAATCACAGCACAGTCAGCGTTAGGAAAATGACACCTGAATAGCGGCGACCATAGATAGATTCATGCACTAAAGTGATTAAATTATGCTTAAAAGTAAGAGAGGCTTAAAACGGAGTTCCACCTGGAGAAAAAAAATAAAAGTCAGCAGCAAATCCTGTAGCTGCTGACTTTTAATATATGGACACTTACCTGTCCAGGGAGCCCACGATGTCCTCACCTGATCTTCACATCGACTCACAGGTGCTACTGCCATCATTCCTGGTGAGGGAATCAGGAAGTGAAGACTTTCAGCTTCACTCCTGGTTCCCTACTGCGCATGCGCAAGTCGTGCTGTGCGTTATGAATGGTCCCTGCTGTCTTCTGGGACCTGTGTGTCTCCCAGAAGACAGTGGGGGGGCGGACATGGCGTAGTTAGCCACAGAATGTGCGACGATCAATGCCCGGAGGTGGGAGCAAATACCTGGATTTGACAGGCATCTGCTCCCCCCTGAAAGGTGCTAAATATGACACCGGGGGAGGGGGGAGATCCAATAAGCGGAAGTTACATTTCTGGGTGGAGCTCCGCTTTAAGGCTGTAATAAATCCAAAATCAAACATTTATTATATTGCAGCTTACCAATTCTGAGATGTGATGGCTGCATTAGTTTTCTTTTTTTTTCTTTGGCTTTCTTTCCTTTATTTTTATCTGGTAAACTGGCCAGTAAGTCTGTTGCTTTTCAAAAGAACAAGCTGTCCTGCAAATGTAGCAGTTGGGAGGGTTGAGACTATCCATTTAACACTGACAGGGGTGCTTCTAATGATTAGCTTTTAGCAGCACGACTTCATATAATACATGTATCGCCCAGCTGTGTATACAGAGCCTCATTTACTCCGCTCCTCCATTGCCGTGCTGAGAGACCCAGAGTGGGAGGAGCATGGCTTGTGTACAGGGAGGAGGGAGGGAGGTGATGATCAGTGGAAGGTCTGGGGAGGTGAGCTGAAACTTTTAGATCAGGAATCCGGAGAATTGGTTTGCAGGACATGACAAGGGATCAGCTAATGAGGATAAGAGCAGGGAGTGTGTGGGGAGTCGGCTGAGTGTGTAGCCTTCCTCACACCTAACACATCTCTCCCAAGCTGGCACACATCACAATATAATCCTCCCCCAGCACTCTGTGTATGTCCACATCATGTCACCTTATCACCATTCCATGTCACCCTGTGTTATCCAAACTTTCTACAAAGTCTAACCTAAACCTTCTATATACAAATTACCAGAGCACAGCGCTGGGTTTTCTGCTATTTACATAGCAGTACAAATGAATAAATCTTATCTAACAAAAATCCTGCGCTTATCCCACCTTCAAACAAATGTGCAAAAAAAAAAAAAAATTAAAATTAATCAAATCATTGATCAGAAAAATAAAAAATGAACAGTTGTGAGAGCTGCAGCCCAGTAGGTCCGAATACAAGACTCAGAAAAAGATTTAAAAGTGACTTGCTGCTCTTCTCTAAGTGAGCAAAAGATAGCAACAAATATACTGTACATCCAACAATAATAAAATAGTAAGAAAAAACTGTGTTTATAAAGTGCAATGTCAGTCAATAATCCTTAAAATGTCCTTCATGAGGATTCATATACATAAATCCACGAATGACAGTTCAGTTGAATATTTAATATATTTCAGTGATTAATCTGTGTATAGAATCAACAGACCCAGCATGAAAAGGTACTCATACAGAGGCCGTCCTTACATAACGTCACACCTTTTACCAGAGATTTTTTATTTTAAATTATAGAGATCTGATTCAGTTTTTAAAATTTCCACAAGACCCCGTAGTTATAAGGAGGGAGGGGGTTTCATCCACATTCAGCCTCAGCAGTAAGGATGATCTCAGGCGTGTTCGCAAACCACACGTGCAGAGCCTGCCAGGAAGTCGGCACTGCACAGCGCTAATCACAAGCAGTGAGACATTTCCCGATCTCTGCAGCCGCGCATCGGGACAATGTCTCACTGCTTGTGATTAGCGCTTTGCAGTGCCGACTTCCTGGCGGGCTCTGCACGTGCGGGTTGCGAACACGCCTGAGCTCATCCTTACTCAGCAATATTAACTTCCAAGAATCTCAGCCAGTGTTCAATTAAATATATATAGGTTGGCCCGTGATGATTCCTCTCCTGTATATACTGCCCACTGTCATACTTTCCACACTCTTCTCCTGTACATACTGCCCACTGTCATACCCTCCATACTACTCTCCTGTACATACTTCCCACTGTCATACCATCCACACTCCTCTCAGTGACCATGAGAGGGAGGGGTGCGGGATATTGAGACTACTACAGCCTAAGGTGAAGGGGCCCCTCACTGTGTAGGTTTGAAAAGTATGACCTCCTTAGCAATATATTGAGCTTTGCCCAGCAGGCCTGAGGTGGAAGGCCTTATCACCATCACCCTGTAAGAGCAAAGAGAAGGGCTCATCACCCTGTATGCCCGAGGAGGGGCCTCTGAAAGTATACATTGAGGCCCCCCCCCCCCCCCCCTCTTGTGCAGACTTAAAGTTGAAGGGCCCCATACTGAGTGCTAATGGGGCAGTTTACCTTCTATGCCTGAGAGAAAAGGGACCCCTGACAGTAAAGAGGGCCTTGCCCTGGAAGTCTGAGGTTAAGGGGCCCTTCAAGGTGTCATTATAAGAAGGACCATTTACCCTGCGCTTATATCGTGTATTGCCCCTGACAGTAAAGGGACCCTCAGTCTGCAGGTCTGAGGTGGAGGGGCCCCTATTCTTTAAGACTAAAGACGAGGGGCCCCTGACAGTGTGCAGTAAAGCAGAGGCCTGAGGTGGAGGGGCCCCTCACAGTGCTTAGTTTGGGGGCTCTTACCATGTAGTAGTTATGACTCCTAGCAGTGTACAGTAAAGAGCCATTACCCTGTATACCTGAGGGGTAAGGGGACCCCACTCTGCAGGGCTTGGGGGGGCTGAACGTATACTGTGACCCCCCCCCCCCCATATATGGTAATGCCTCTATTTTTCAAAGTTTAAAGTGTAAGGGCCCATACTGAATGCTACTGGAGGGGAAAGAGGCTTACTTTTTAATCCTGAGAAAGATAGCCCTCCCCCCCCATCCAGGGGCGGACTGACAACACTCAGGGCCCCCAGACCAAATAAAGCAAGGGCCCCTTGTCAGGCCTCGCCCATGACCCGCCCCTACATTTTCACATTCAACAATAACCAAAATACAGGAAGTGATGCAGACAACTCTAATGGGACCTGGATGGGGGGGTCTCTCTCAAACAGAGGTGCCCCTTTCAGTGTCCATTAGAGAGTCTCTGTTAGAAAGAGCCCCCTCCAGGCCCTATGAGAGACTACAGAGGAGTCTAATGGGACTTGGAGGGGGCCTCTTTCTAACAGAGTGTACAGTAAACACCTTCAGTGACTCTGGTCCTCAGGGGATCCTCTCCTTGTGCCATGACTCTCACAAAGTAGAAATAAAATTGGAGCTGTGTAGCGCTCCTCTTACCTTACCTACGGGTACTGTAGCTCTGGCTGCTCCCACATCCTCTGTGGCTGGCTGGCCGACTCCCTGCTGTGGCTGGGTGCCTGGCTAGCTCCCGCATCCTCTGTAGCTGGACCCTGTGGGTAGCTGGCTGGCTGGCTTCCGGCTGTGGGTGGCTGGCTGGCTCCCTGCTGTGGGTGGCTGGGTGCCTGGCTGGCTCGTGCATCCTCTGTTGCTGGCTGGCTGGCTACTGTGGGTGGCACTCCTGTGGGGGGCACTCAACAGGAGGGAGGGGCCAGGAGCGCTGGCAAGGGATCCAAGAAGAGGAGGATCCGGGCTATTTTGTGCCAAACCACTGCACAGAGCAGGTAACTGTAACATGTTTGTTATTTTTAATGAAAAAATAGATGGGTCGTCCAGTCAAAATCTTTTTATTTTTTTATTATTTTGTATGGAATGGGGAAGCATCAGAATGCCTGTCAGCTTTTTACTGCAGTAATTCTATGATATCCTAAGGAGACCCTGTCACCACACTGTTCATTGCAGCAACAATTAACCCAAAAGATTATATGTACATTTAACATGATTTATTCATATTATTTACCTGTCAAATTTTTCCTTGTGTAGACGTCCAAAAACCCTGAGACTGCTGCTGGTTGCCGACATGTTGGACATGGTGTCAGCAGCCCCAGCTGATTTAGCGCTGTCATTCTAGTGACCTATAGCAGTGGTTGTCAACCTTCTTGATATGGAGGGGCCTCAAATGCAGCCCTTGACAATGCCAAAGGACAGCACATACAATTCAATGAATATTCGGTGTCAGAGACAACAAGATATAGTCAGAGACTACGGGCATGGTACAAGAGATGATCAAAGACTTGAGACATGATATAGGATTTGGTCAGACATGCGGACATGGCACAAGAGCTGGTTAGAGACTGTGGACATGGCACAAGAGCTGGTTAGAGACTGCGGACATAGCACAAGAGCTGGCTAGAGACTGCGGACATGGCACAAGAGCTGTTTAGAGACTGTGGACATGGCACAAGAGCTGGTTAGAGACTGTGGACATGGCACAAGAGCTGGTTAGAGACTGTGGACATGGCACAAGAGATGGTCAGAGACTTTGAATATGCAGCACTAGACTGTCAGACTGTGAACTTGCTACTGAGCCGTTGAACTGTGGACATGCTTCAGGAGACAATAGACTGGAGACATATTACACGAGACTGCTAGAAATCTCTGTCAAAACAGGGCAATGGGAAAACAGAGATCAGTGTCTGCAGGGGCCCTGAGGGCTACACAAAATGTGCCAAAGGGCCACAGGTTGGGCACCAGGGATATATAGTATTCCCCTTCGCTCCTCTCCTGGCTGCTACATAACGGGTTATGTGGGGAGGTGAGGGGTGGGGGGGCTGGGCCAGCACAGGCAATAGTTAGACCCTCCCAAAGAATGCCTTGCAAGGAGGGAAGAGCTGTGGTAGGGATTGACTCTCTGCATTTGTCAAAAATATTAGCGTGCTCAGAGACACATTGCAAATGACTGAAAATGATTAATGAAAAGTATAAACGCTGCAAGTAAACATTTACAATACTTGATTTTTGGTGCTTTTACCTGCATATGTTGGTGACAGGGTCTCACCGCTTCTAAAAAAGATCTCGAAGAAACAAAGTGTCCCCTGTAGTCACATTGGAGGTTCTTAAAGCATTCAGCTTCATCTGAACAGTATAAAGAAGTTCTCCACTATTGCATTAGGTGTAGAAAGGATCTGGACTAAGACCCCTTTCATACTGCTGGCGTGGCCATCTCACCGCTGGCATGGCCATCTCACCGCTCCCGCACTGCCCCAAAGATGCTGCTTGCAGGACTTTTTTTTTCGGTCCTGCAAGCGCACCGCCCCAGTGTGAAAGCACTGGCTTTCACACTGCGGAGCATTGAGAGGCGCTTTTAAGGCACTATTTTTAGCACTAAAACGACTGAAAAGCGCCTTCAGTATGAATGGGGTCTGAGCCTCTGCCATTCCTGACAGGTAAGGGGTGTCTTGTGAGAGAAGAGAACAAAACTTCTTTTTTATGCAATCCAAAATGTCATTTTCTTTTTAACTTCCTATTAAAGTAGAATTCCAGGGTAATACTAAGCTTAAAACTGCATCCACCCCCTCCAACACCTATACCTATACCCTGTAAAAGGCAGATTCATATACTAACCTATTTTCAGGGTGCTCTAGTCTGGTCCCTCTATTGGCTCTTCTTTCTCAGCTAGCATTGGCTTGAGGGGAGAGGAGGGTGCGCCAACATTGGATGGCCCATAGTAAGCTATGGACATACCTCCCAACGTTCTGAGATGGGAATGAGGGAAACCTTTTAGCAAACGTATGTAGGCATAGGACACCACCTGCCATGCCCCCTTAAAGGAGAATTGTACAAAAAAAGATTGGTTAAACCCACAAGTTCATTTTTTTACCATTACCATTACTTTATACTGGCCTTTGGAATTTAGAAATGTAGCAATTTAGAAACTGGATGAAAGGTTTAGCACTATAAAACACTTTTTGATAGATAATTAGTACATTTTATACACAACTATATAGATCAGACCAAAATGAGGGTCAAATGAGGAGGAAAGCGGGACAGAGGGACCCTCGAAATCAGGGACAGTTGGGAGCTATGCTATGGGTGACGTCACCAAACAGACATTCAGCTATTGTCCGATCGCTCTCTCCCCTGTAGCTAGTGACTGGGCTGAGAATAGATTAGTAGATGCATCTTCCTTTCACAGGGTAGTTTATAGGTGTTAGAAGGGTGGTGGGAGCAGGTTTAGGTTTAGTTAGTATTACCCAAAAGTTTTACTTTAACCCTTTCCAGCCATCACGAGAAGGCCTTTTAAACATTCATAATGCAAAGATCACTATCACACCGCTGCATATATACAGTCTGCGTTAAAGCGGTAGATAAGTTATGTAGATAGATAGAATAGAGGTCAGGGCTCATCCTTGGAGACAGCCACGCCCAGCAGAAAGGAGTTCTGGCCTAGGAGTCAGAAGGGAGCCAGTGCAGAACAAAGCTGCAAGCACAGAGGTGCTGAGCGTCAGGTCTGGGGAGGAGAGACCAATGCCTAATGCAGGCCATACACGGTCGAATTTCGAACAAATTTTCTTTTCAAAATCAGAATGTTCGTTTTTTTTTTTTTGTGATCCGATGGCGCCATCATTGATTTTCGAAATTCGGCCTACCAAGCCTTCAATTTCACCGCATGTTGCTACAGAAAAGAATTTTTGTGGCTGGGAATCTTCTTTTCTCTCCGTAAATTTTTCTTTTCTTATTACATTTCTCGCACGATTCTCCCATCATTGATTAGAAAATCGTTTGTTTTTCTAAAAATTTTCAACATGTCCGATTCCTAAAATTTCACTGCCGCACGAAAATCGGGCGTTGTTGCAACCCACTAATGGTGCGAAATTCATACGAAAATTCTTTCATACGATTTTCGAAAGAAAATTCTTACGAAATTCGAACCGTGTATGGCCGGCATAAGGTGTAAGGCCTGAGCAGGAGTGCTGCGTTTTTAGCCAGGAACGCTGAATGCTGTTTGTTTTGAAGCAGGACTGTAAGGCTGAATAACCCTGCGAGGGAATCTGCTGTTTATTTTTGAACTTTCTGTTTCTTTTGAAAAAAAATAGGCTGCCATGCCCTTGGAATTGCAGTCAGGACTGACACGATTTTTTCAACTTGCATGCACCACTAGAGCTTAATCACCCCGGATCATCATACACCCCTCACATTTTTGTAAATATTTTATTATATCTTTTCATGTGACAAAACTGAAGAAATGACACTTTGTTACAATGTAAAGTAGTGAGTGTACAGCTTCTATAACAGTGTAAATTTTCTGTCCCCACAAAATAACTCAAAACACAGCCATTAATGTCTAAACCGCTGGCAACAAAAGTGAGTACAACCCTAAGTGAAAATGTCCAAATTGGGCCCAAAGTGTCAATATGTTGTGTGGCCACTATTATTTTCCAGCACTGCCTTAACCCTCTTGGGCATGGAGATCACCAGAGCTTCACAGGTTGCCACTGGAGTCCTCTTCCACTCCTCCATGATGACACCACGGAGCTGGTGGATGTTAGAGACCTTGCTCTCCTCCACCTTCCATTTGAGGATGCCCCACAGATGCTCAATAGGGTTTAGGTCTGGAGACATGCTTGGCCAGTCCCTCACCTTTACCCTCAGCTTCTTTAGAAAGACAGTGGTCGTCTTGGAGGTGTGTTTGAGGTCGTTATGTTGGAATACTGCCCTGAGGCCCAGTCTCTGAAAGGAGAGGATCATGATCTGCTTCAGTATGTCACAGTACATGCTGGCATTCAAGGTTCTCTCAATGAACTGTAGCTCCCCAGTGCTGGGAACACTCATGCAGCCCCAGACCATGACACTCCCACCACCATGCTTGAATGTAGGCAAGACACACTTGTCTTTATACTCCTCACCTGGTTGCCGCCACACACGCTTGACACCATTTGAACCAAATAAGTTTATCTTGGTCTCATAAGACCACAGGACATGGTTCCAGTAATCTATGTCCTTAGCCTGCTATTCTTCAGCAAACTGTTTGCAGGCTTTCTTGTGCATGATCATCCTTCTGGAACGACAGCCATGCAGACCAATTGATACAGTGTGCGGCGTACGGTCTGAGCACTGACAGGCTGACCCCGCACCCCTTCAACCTCTGCAGCAATGCTGGCAGCACTCATACGTCTATTTCCCAAAGACAACCTCTGGATATGACGCTGAGCATATGCACTCAACTTCTTTGGCCGACCATGGTGAGGCCTGTTCTGAGTGGAACCTGTCCTGTTAAACCGCTGTATTGTCTTGGCCACCATGCTGTAGCTCAGTTTCAGGGTCTTGGCAATCTTCTTATAGCCTAGGCCATCTTTATGTAGAGCAACAATTCTTTTTTTCAGATCCTCAGAGAGTTCTTTGCCATGAGGTGCCATGTTGAACTTCCAGTGACCAGTATGAGAGAGTGAGAGTGATAACACCAAATTTAAAGGGGTTGTAAAGGTAAAAATGTTTTCACCTTAATGCATTCTATGCATTAAGGTGAAAAAACTTTTGACAGTACCGCCGCCCCCAGCCCCCCCGTTTTACTTACCTGACGCCTCGAATCTTCGCTGCACGTCCTCGTCATCTTCATTGCAGCTCAGCCTGGTCGCTGATTGGCTGCAGTGGATGGATTGAAAGCAGCGCAGCCATTGGCTCGCGCTGCTGTCAATCACATCCGATGACGCGACGCGCCGGGGGGCGGGGCCGAGTGATACAGCGAGCGGCTATAGCCGCCGGCTGTATCACGGGAGCGCGCCCGCAAGCACTCACCACCGTGCGAGGGAGCTCGCATTAAGGTGGTAAATGCTTGCGGGGAGGAGCTGAAACAGCCGCCGAGGGACCCCAGAAGACCAGGTTCGGGTCCACTCTGTGCAGAACGAGCTGCACAGTGAAGGTAAGTATAACATGTTTGTTATTTTTTTTTAAAAAAAAAAATAACTTTACAACCCCTTTAACACACCTGCTCCCCATTCAAACCCGAGACCTTGTAACACTAACGAATCACATGACATCGGGGAGGGAATATTTTTTTAGTTACTAAAGAGGGCTGTTAGTGAAAAGGCATACGTTTGGAGACTGATCACTAGTGGATCAAATGACTCCAAAATAAAAACTGGGACAAGTCACACATGGACTTTTACTCAAATATTAACATAAATATATTTTTAGAGAAGTATAGCCAAAATATTTTTTGGTCATACTTCTCATGTGGATCACAGGAGTGCACTTAGTTCTGTTATCCTGTGACCCAGATTCAGCCGACAGCAGGCTAAAGCCGTCACAGAGCCACTCTAGACTTTGGAAAGATCGCAACCTCTTCCACCCCCTCCCCAGCCCAACACTCCAGGGAGAGAGTGACAACTGACAGTGACAGTTGTCTGCTTAGAGAAATCCCAAGAACTGATCTATCAGCAGTCACATGATTGCTCAGTTCTCAGGCTTAGAGCCTTGCGGGGCAAAGCTTACAGCATTGCAAATTCCTGCACTCTCTTTTCACATTGTTGCCAGGATACATATAGGGGTTGATTTACTAAAGGCCAATACACTGTGCACCTTGGAAAGTGCAATTGCACTCTGCAAGTGCAGTTGCTCCAGAGCTTAGTAAATGAGGTAAAGCTTCACTTTGTAAAGAATACCCAATCACATGCAAGGAAAATAAAAAAAAACAGCATTTTTGCTTGCACATGATTGGTTGATGAAAGTCAGCAGAGCTTCTGCTCATTTACTAAACTCTGGAGCAACTGCACTTGCCGTGTGCAACTGCACTTTCCAAAGTGCACAGTCTTTTTGCCTTTAGTAAATCAACCCCATAGTCTCACCAGATTTGGAGTGAGATCTGGTAATGTCACTACTGTGCACGGTCCTTGCTGGAGAGGAATCTACAGAGGACCTGCATTGTAAGGATCTGCCTGCTTTCATTCTGTGGATATGTTTCTTGAAGTGGAACTTTAGGTAAAAAATGGCAGACAGGATTTTTAATGGAGAAGAGACCTACTATATTGCTTTTGCATTAAAGTTCCTTACCTGCCTGTACACTGGACTGCACACACACAGCTCAGTATATCATTTCAGCAATGCCAAGATGAATGAACTCCTGCGCATGCACAGGATTAAGGCCAATAAAACTTGGAAGCCAACCAGCCAAAAATGTCTGGGGCCGGTGGGGAGCTCCAGGAGACCGCAGCGCTGTATTCCTGTCTGCTTGAGTCATGCTACCACCTTAATGTGAATGGACACTGAACAAATAAATCAGAAATTTCCTACCCAAGTTTTCCCCTCACCCTCCTTTTACTTGAGTCCTCATTTGATCCAGCACTGTGCATGTCTGCAGCTCTTCTCTCCCCTCACTTCTGAGTCTCTATGGCTTTGCAGTGGCACTGGGAGCCATTGGCTTCTGCTGCTGTCAATAAAAGCCAGTGATGAGGGACAGGGCCGAGTCCTTCTGTCTGTGTCAGTGGACGCAGTAGCAGGGCTCAGAGGCGAGCATCCATTAGCAACCATAAGGGAAGCTGCTTCCCATGGGGGCACCGGACAGAGGGCAGGGGCCAGGAGCGCCGGCAGGGGACCCGAGAAGAGGAGGTTTGCAGCCACTCCGAACAGGTAAGTATAGACATGTTTATAATAGTAAAATTAAGAAGAAAAAAAATCTCTTTGTCAATGTGTGAAAATTATCAATAAAACTACATATTTTCCTTCAGGTAAGATACAACATGCAAAAAACAAGTGCTACTTCCTATAAATAAAGTGCAACCATGCAACAAAAATAACAGTCTCTGTGTCATTTGTTCTTTAATATCCTCCAGATGATAAATAATGTGCAAATGTACCAAATATTTAATGCAACCTGATTATCTTCAAAAGACAGTCCTTCAGGCAATTAATTGCACTCCTCTTCACCAATATTGAAGTGCTTGACACGATAAAGTGCCAAATGCTCATTTCCCCCTAGGCTAGAATGACTTACCAAAAATGAAGGACCTTTTGATTAGAAAAAGGTCTATAAGTGCTTAGGCATGTGATCTGTTATTAGCCTTCAAGTAGTTGTAAAGGCTGAGGAAAAAACCTTAAGAGTACAGCCCTGCCCCCTAATACTTACCTGAGCCCGATCCAGCCATGTGCACGAGAGCGGAGGCTCTCTCCCGAGTCTTTCTCCTCATTGCCTCAGACACAGCAGCCATTGGCTCCCACTGCGGTTAATCACAGCCAGTGAGAAGAGGGGTGGGGCTAAGCCATGCTCTGTGTGTCCTATAGCCACACACAGGCAGCTATGCGAATCACACATGAGTGACCCCAGGGCAAGCAGAACAGAGTGTTAGAGCAAAGAGTTCTAATAAACGTCGGTGGGTGTATTTTCTTCTTGAACCCAAATTTAGTGTCACTTTAAAGAGGTCCTTTCGCCTTAGCCAGCTATCTTTAGACCATGGTACAGTAGTTTGGTGAACGCTACATTCGCTTACGTAAATCCCGGCCAGCTTTAAAAGTAACACATACTAGGGAAATACTACTCATTCACATCAGTCCATACCTTTAAAAGATAAGTATGGCCAAAAGATATCTTGGCCTCACTTCTCTTGCTGGTCACAGGAGTGCACTTACTTGACCTCACAGAGCCACACCAGGCTCTGGAAGGATCCCAACAGTAATGTCGGGATCCACACAGATGCCTGATTGCCAGATGGCTCAGTCTCTCTGTGCATCGATGAAAGCCTGAGCCAGCCACTCCCGCCCCCTCCCCAGTGAGCTCAGTCACTGCTCTGTGCTCAGAGAAAACAGAGAACCGAACAGTAAGCTGTCATGTGATCACTTAGTTCTCCAGCTTAGGAGGCAGCTGTAGCATCCCACTGATGTCACAGTAGGGAGGCGTGTATAGAAGTTTGTTTTATGGCTATTCCTACACTTCTCCTTTAAAGGCTAATGCTGGCCATACACTATACATAAAATCGGCCGAACCCATTTTCGAAAAACGAACGTTCGACCGTGACCGCAAACGATCGTGCCATCATATAATGACCGATAAATTGTTCAGTGGACATGAATAAATAATTTTTTGTTCGTTTTTTTACATATACCTAGTGCAGACAGTTTGGACGGGAAACACATTAACCTTGCAATTTATCGTACGTTCGGCAGAAATTTACCAAACTTCCCGTTCGTTTTTTTACCACAAAAACATCACAAACGATTATCGATTTGTGCCCATTAACTTGCCGAAAAACGAACGAAGTGTCTATACGAACGATTTTTCGGCCGATTTTTCGTATAGTGTATGGCCAGCATTAGTTTACCTGTAGTAAAAAAATAAAATAAATGCACATGATTTTGTGGGTTAAACAATGTGCATTTGTTATTTTCTTACTTTGGAGCCTGCAAAGTATTACCCCCATGATCAGTGGATCACAGGTGCAATGTCAGGCTTCTGCAGACGCTAATGACAGCTGGCTGCCTGTACTCCATATGCACCTTTAGACCCCTTTCACACTAAGGCGCTTTACAGGTGCAAAGCACCTCAGTCTGAAAGGTGCACAGGTGCTTTTATGAGCTTTAGAAGCAGTGTACACCGTTCCTAAAGCGCCCCTGTCCATTGAAATCAATGGGCAGTGCTGCCGCAGTGGCGCTTTGCCGGCGCTTTTAACCCTCCCTTTAACCCTTTGCACCCCCCGCTAGCAGCCAAAAAGTGTCACTAAAACGACAGTAAAGCACCGCTAAAAATAGCAGTGCTTTACCGCCGACGCCCGGGCGCTGTGAGTGTGAAAGTGCCCTGAGGCTCCTTCCTTTGCCTGTTTGACGGACTCTGCTTGCTCAGTGGGAGATCGCTCCGTTGATCCCCACTGAGCAGGAGGATCACAGGTCCGTCCCCACTTACTGTGCAGAGACGGACCTGTCAGAGTCCCGCTCTCCTCTATAGGGAGATTGGATGAAAACTAACCGCCTGTCCGTTTTCATCCAATCTCATCCACCAGACATGGAAAATAGGGTCACCATCCATCTGGATTTGGCAGACAGGATCAGATCAGATTGCAGTGGATGTCACTAGACATGTCACCAGACATGTCACCGCTGACATCCGCTGCCCCATAGGGGTGAATGGAGTGTCTGATCAGGTCCGCCTGAAAAACTGACAGATGGACCTCATTGGAAAGCCGTGTAAAAGGGCCCTTAGTAACATGGTACCAAAGCTGAGCTGATCCTTGAGAGAGCTTACAGTCTAAAGACCTTGGGGGAGATTTACTAAAACTGGTGCACTCAGAATCTGGTGCAGCTGTGCATGGTTGCCATTAAGCTTCTAACTTCAGCTTGTTCGAATAAGGTTTGACAATAAAACCTGCAAGCTGATTGGTTTCTATGCAGATCTGCATCAGATTTTGCACTGTCTAGCTTTAGTACATCCCCCCCCCCCATGTCTCACACATATACATGCGCACACACTGACTCACAGGGTAGAGCCCCACCTGCCCACACAGACAGGGAAGGAGAGGGTGTAGAAAAAAAGAGTGGTTACTGTGCAGGTGAAGAATTTTGGAGCTGCCATCACACTACTTTGGAGTGAGAAGAGGACTGACATCATTACAGGAGGGTGGTAAGGGACCGGAGATGTTGGGGGTGACATTGAAGTACTGGATTAGTGCACCCCGTACCAAAACTGGCAGCAAGAAGAAATCTGAATGGAGGACTTCACAGGGTATAAAGGAAAATAGACTGTCAGTGAACGTTAGAGGGGGTTTAAAAATTGGGGCTTTAACTTGTTCAGATCCGCGCTATAGCTGAATGATGGCTACAGCATGGATCTGCTTTGCCGGGAGGCTGTCTATTGACGTCCTGCTCTTTGCAAGCTGGGCGTGTGGCGCACGCTATGATTACCCGAGTCAATGAGACTCGGGTGATCATAGATCCGAGTAAGAGGCCGACGCCGGCCCCTTACCATGTGATCAGCTGTCAGCCAATGACAGCTGATCACATGATGTAAACAGAGGATCGGTAATCAGTTTTTTTTCTTCTCACGCTGTCAAAGCCGATTGCCGGCTTCTGTTTGAAGGGACATCGGTCCGAAAAGGCGAAGCCGCCTCATATGTGCCCAAAAGTACCGTCTGCCAGTGCCACCAATCAGTGCCCACAGTAGTAAGTGCCAGCAGTCAGTGCCCACAAGTGCCACCTATTAATGCCCACCAGTGATGCCAATCAGTGCCACCTAGCAGTGCTGCCTATCAGTTTCACCTACCAGTGCCCATCACTGCCACCTATCGATGCCCTTCAGTTCCACCCATCAGTGCCCACCAATGCCACTTATCAGTGCCACCTCATCAGCGCCCACCAGTGCCACCTATTAGTGCCGCCTTATCAGTGCCCATCAGTGTAGCCTCATCAGCGTACATCAATGAAGGAGAAAAATTACTTGTTTGCAAAATTTATTAACAAAATATAAAACAGTTTTGTATTTTTTTTTTTTAAATCGGTCTTATTAAATTTTTTTAACAAAAAATAAAAAACCCAGGAGGTGATCAAATGCCATCAAAAGAAAGCTCTATTTGTGGGGAAAAAAAAGATAAAACTTTTATTTGGGTACAGTGTTGTATGACCGTGCAATTGTCATTCAAAGAGTGACAGCGCTAAAAGCTGAAAATTGGTCTGGGCAGGAGGGGGGTTTAGGTGACCAGTAAGCAAGTGGTTAATATACAGTAGCATGTTGACAATTGGAAGAAGCTAATAATGATAATAGTAGATGGATACTAATAATAGTATAAATACATCATTATAATTTATTATTATTCGCTTCCATTATTATCTATCAATAGCTTCTATTATTATCATTTGTTATAAGCTAGTCTTATATCTATCATTATTATTAGAGAATACAGATAATGACAGGGTCTCTTTCATAGTGAAAATGTAAATGATCAGATTGGGGGATTTACCTCTCTTCACTGTCAGCGACACATGGGGTTTGTTTTTCTTACACTGATGACATCGGTGGGTGGCGTAGCCGGCCTAAACCTGCCCATGGTTTCCTCCGATCCCGTAGTAAATATGTCCGACTCGGCTTCAGTAAATGACCGCCCCCTCTCTTTACCTCCCCTAGTGATAGTCTCCGCCCTCTTAGCGTGCAACTGTGATGCTGTAGGAAGACATGGAGGTGGGAGTGACAGAGAAAAGCCGAATTGTGCTCCTCCTCTAGGTGGTCAATCGCATTCTGATCCTCCCTCCGAGTGACGCAGTAAGGTAAAGCCCTCTCGCCGCGCGCTCGCACTTGATTGGCTGTCTCTCTAACTGTTCTCCGGAGCAGGCTCCGACCCCTCAATCCTACCGTCTAACAGCTTTGAGCTTGCGGCTCTGCCATTGGTCAGTAGGCGTGGCCTGTGTACTCTTGCATGACAGCTTTGGTGCCCTCGGCTCCTCCCCCTCATTCTCCGCTTTTAGTGACACATGGCGTTTTGTATTTCTTACACTGGTGACATTGGTGGGTGGCGTAGCCGGCCTAGACCCGCCCATGATTTTCTCCGATCTATTAGTAAAAACGCCTGACTCGGCTTCAGTAAATGCCCGCCCCCCTCTCTCTAAATCCCAGTGATAATCTCCGCCCTCTTAGTATCCAGCTGTGCTTCTGCAGGAAGACATTGAGGTGGGCGTGACGGAGAACAGACGAATCGTGGTACTCTTCTAGAGATGATCAGTCACAAACTGATCCTTCCTCCGAGTGACGCAGTAAAGTAACGCCCTCTCGCCGCGCGCTCGCACTTAATTGGCTGTCTCAGAAGCATGTTCCGCCCCCTCAATCCTACTATCTCAAAGCTTTGAGCTCTCGGCGCTGCCATTGGTCAGTGGGCGTGGTCTGTGTACTCCTGCTCCTCCCCCCACATATTGCGATCAGGGCTGTGGAGGACAGCAGCACGGCTTCATAATACATGTATATCTCCAGCTACAATAAGGAAGAGAAACAGAACACTATTTTAAACGACCAAACTTTTTTTTTCTGTTTTGACAAATTGTACAGAGAACCCCTATAGGTCACGTGGTAACGAAGCGCCTCTGCTATAGGCTAGGGGTTCTCATTACCAAGCAGGCAGTCTCTGTGAAGCGTCCGTTCCTTGCCTCCCTGTTACTAGGGTAACGGAGCAATCCATTAAACACTAAAAATAGGGGTGATGTTGTGGAAAAAAATATAATTTTCACTTTCTTTAAAATGAATATGATTCCGGATATTAGAAGAGGTAAGAATAAATAGCGATCACTGCACAGGTGTGTACAAGACACCACAGCGGTTTGTTTATGTCTCATTCCTGATAATGATGAAGTTCCCCTCGGACAGACTGTAGTCCGGGGTCTCTGCAGTTGCTCTGGGATTAGAAGCATGGACTAGTCCGGTAGTTGGATGGGATTTGTGACATTATCTGGAGGAAGGAGATGGTGAGAGAGCCGAGGTGAGCGAGCATAGATCAGGTGTGATCTCCCCCTGTGCTGTCTGTGTGGTGGGCTCTACCCTACAGGCATGCTCTGCTGTCACTTGTAGTGCTTCTGCTGCTTACTGTGTCATCTCTGAAGTCTGCCCAATTAGTTCCAGGAAGTTCCAAAATTAGTCACATCTACATATACAGCATAACGTTTAGTACATATGCTTTAACCCCTTCATCACCAAGCAATCCTAATGCCTGGTACACACAATGAGAAAATCAGACGACTAATACCGCTATGGGAGCGATCGTAGAATAATCTGATCGTCCCTTCTGATTATTAGTACGCAGCTTTCGAGAGCCGATCGCTGAAAAACACAAGCATCTTTCTCATACAATACCAGAACAAACGACTTTTGTTTAACCACTTCAATACCAGGCACTTAGACACCTTCCTGCCCAGACCAATTTTCAGCTTTCTGCGCTGTCGCAGTTTGAATGACAATTGTGCGGTCATGGTACACTGTACCCAAACTAAATTTTTATCATTTTGTTACCACAAATAGAGCTTTCTTTTGGTGGTATTTGATCACCTCTGCAGTTTTTATTTTTTGCTAAACAAATAAAAAAGACCAAACATTTTGAAAAAAATTAAAGTTTTGCTTTTGTTTCTGTTATAAAATTTTGTAAATAAGTACGTTTTTTCTCTTTCACTGATGGGCACTGATAAGGTGGCACCAATGAGCGGGCACTGACGATGAGCACTGATATGCAGCACTGATGGGCATTGATAGTCGGCACTCATGGGTGGCACTGAAAGGCTGCAAAGATGGGTTCTTATGGGTGGGACTGATAGGCAGCACTGATAGGCCCTTTCCCTGGGGGTCTGGGGGGGGGGCATACCTGGTGGTCTAGTGTGGATGGCCATCCTGCTGGTCCTGGGCGGCATGATGGTGGTCCTGGGTGGGATCCGAGGGGGGGCTGTGCTGATAAACAATCAGCACAGACCCCCCCTGTCAGGAGAGCAGCCGATCGGCTCTCCTCTACTTGTGTCTGTCAGATGCGAGTGATGAAAAGCCGATCACCGGCTCTTCCTATTTACATCGTGATCAGCCATGATTGGACATGGCTGATCACGTGGTAAAGAGTCTCCGTCAGAGGCTCTTTACCTAGATCGGAGTTGCGGTGTGTCAAATTGACACACCGCAACAACGATCGCCGCGGTGCGCAGCAGCTTAATATCCTGAGGACGTCATATGACGCCCAGTCAGGATATTAAAACCACTTTGCCGCCGTCATTCTGCCATATGGCGGGTGGCAAGTGGTTAATCATTATAGTATTTCTCTGTAAAGAACCGAGTGACCAAGACCATACATGCTTAGAAATGAAAGAATACATTACATCATTGAGAGGGAAGTTGTACCCTGTGTTACGAGAATTTTCACAACTCTAGTAACCTATTTGTTTTCGATATGAGACTAGCATGCTGAAAACAAACAAAAAAACAGTCAATCATTTGTCTGATATTCTCATCATGTGTACCAGACTGTTGCTAAACCCAGAACATGGAAATGCAATTATTTTAGTAAATATAAACTGCTAAATACCTTTTCGGATCAGCAGTTTTAGTCTTGTGACTTCTATCAGTGCCTAGTTAAAGCCTGTAGGAGGAGTTTTCATTCTCCCTCGATTGTCCTAAAAGGCTGCAGAACCCCTGACCAGCCTCTGCCTGGACAGCGCTGATTGGCCCTGTGCTGATCACATGCACCCTCTCAAGAAAAACCCCCAAAAAATAGAAATTAAGGATGAGCTCGGCGTGTTCGCAGCTCCACCTGCCAGAGCCCGCCAGGAAGCTGACAGCGCCAATTGCAGGCTCTGAGACATTTCCCGATCTCTGCAGCTGCAGACTAGGAAAACGTCTCAGTACCTGTGATTAGCGCTACGCTGTCAGCTTCCAGGGGGGCTCGGGCACATGGAGCTGCGAACACGCCCAAGCTTATCCTTATTAGAAATACACACCAAACTGAGCATGTGCAGAGTGTCTCCAAGGCTCTGTTCTATCAGGAGATGGATTGGGGACAGTTAAAAAGATTTGTAAAGGTTCATAAAAAAAAAAAAAGACACACATGTCATATTTGCCTTCTCTGTCAAGGGTTTTGCACAGAGTGGTCCCGATCCTCCTCTTCTGGGGTGCCCGGGTGGCGCTCTTGGCTCCTCCTCCTCATCGAGTGCCCCCATGGAGAGCCGCATTCCAGTCCTGATGCCTGATGCACTCCCGAGTTCTGATGCTGACACACGCACAGCAGGACTCGGCCCCACCTCCCCCTTCTCCCGTGTCACTACATTTTATTGACAGCAGCAATGGGTCCTTCTGCTATCAATCTATCCGAGGACCTGAGACAGCGGTTGGAGCTACTGGGCTCGCCCTCGACGCTGGAACGAACGGGTTCAGGTAAGTAAAAGGGGAAGCTGCAGCGCAGGTTTTTCACCATAATGTATAGAATGCATTAAAGTGAAAAACCTCGAGACTTTAAAACCCCTTTTGCTGCATGCTCATTCCTGAGCCACTGCTCTATGTGTCCATAAGACACAAAGAGCTTGCACTCCCCCCGCTCTCTCCTCCTCCAGTAGAGCATAGAATGCATTAAGGTAGAAAACCTTGAGCACTTTCACACTGTGCTGCCCTGGGCGTCAGCGGTAAAGCGCTGCTATTTTTAGCACCGCTTTACCGTCGTTTTAGCGGCGCTATTCGGGTTAAAACCGCCCCGCTAGCGGCTGAAAAGGGGTTAAATCCGCCTGCAAAACGCCACTGCAGCGGCGTTTTTCCAGTGGTATAGCATCGCTGCCCCATTGTTTTCAATGGACAGGGGCGCTTTAGGAGTGGTGAGTTCACCGCTCCTAATGCGCTGCAAAGAAGCTGCTTGCAGGACTTTTTCTGACGTCCTGCCAGCGCAGCGCCCCAGTGTGAAAGCATTCGCCCTCGCACTGGGTTTGCAGCTGAGGCTTCTTTCAGGCGTTATTTTTAGCGCTAAAGCGCCTGAAAAATGACTCAGTGTGAAAGGGGTCTACGTTAATGTTTTTGACTAAAGTGATTAAATTTTCCTTCAAAGTAGAGAGGCTTAAAGCAGAGTTCTGCCTGGGCAAAAAAAATTAAATTAAAAGTCAGCAGCTACAAATGCTGTAGCTGCTGACTGTTAGTATATGGACACTTACCTGTCCAGGGAGCCAGCGATGTCCTCACCCGATCTTCGGATCGACTCACAGGTGCTACTATTCCTGGTAAGGGAATCAGGAAGTGAAGACTTTCGGCTTCACTCCTGGTTCCCTACTACGCATGCGCGAGGGGGGGGGGGGAGGAGCCGGACATGACATAGTTCGCCGCATAATTTGCAGTGATCTATGCTCGGAGGTGGGAGCAAATACCTGCATTTGACAGGTATCTGCTCACCCCTCCCCCCCCCCCCCCCCGAAAGGTGCAAAATATGACACGGGGGGGGGGGGGGGGGATCCGATAAGTGGAAGTTCCATTTGTGGGTGGAGCTCCGCTTTAACGCTGTAATAAATCCAAAAGCAAACATTTCTTATATTGCAGCTTACCAATTCTGAGATGTGATGGCTGCATTCGTTTTCTTTTTTTTTTTCCTTTGGCTTTCTTTCCTTTATTTTCATCTGGTGATCTGGCCAGTAAGTCTGTTGTTTTTCAAAAGAACAAGCTGTCCTGCAAGTATAGCAGGTGGGAGCTTTGAGACTAACCATTTAACACTGACAGAGGTGCTTCCAATGATTAGCTTTTATTTATTAATGTAAAACCTTTATCCTAAAATGAAAAAAAAAACTGTTGTTGTAACTGATTGTATAAATGCAGTGTGAGCTGGAGTTTGGCTTCAATTTGTTAGTATATCTAAATCTGCTAGTATGAGTAAACCCCGGTACACATGGGCCAAATATTGGCTGAAATCAGCCGGTACAGTAGATACTGGATGACATTCGGTCCATGTCTACGGCTCCTTGTTAGATAGAAGCTGGTCTTTTAGCTCCTCAGTTTTTTTTTTTTTTCGTTTAGCCCGCTGGGATGGACAAAAAAACTTAACGTGTGTACCAGGCTTAACACTCCCCTCACGCTCTGTTCTCTTTTATCCAGAGTGGTGTCTCTGTTATATATGAAGTGTGTTACTGGCCAGATCATTAGGTGAAAATAGAGGGGAAAAAAAACATAAAACAAATCCAGCCACCACATCTAATGACTGGTAAGCTGCAATATATTACATTTTTAGTTTTGGGTTTATTACCACTTTAAAGTTATTGTAGGGAAAATTTTTATTAAAAAATAAATAAACATGTTATACTTAACTGCTCTGTGCAGTGGTTTTGCACAGAGCAGCCCTGATCCTCCCGCTGGCACTCTGTGGGCCACTCCCCCTTGTCGAGTGCTTCCATAGAAAGCCGCTTGCTGTGGGGGCACTCATGCTTGCTCTCTGTGTCCACAGAGAGCATGGCTCAGCCCCGCCCCCCGCTCTCGCCTCACTGGCTGTGATTGACAACCAATGGCTCCTGTTGCTGCATCTCAGCCAGTCACTAGGGAGAGACCTGGGATAGCCTTGGGTCCCATGCACATTGCTGGATCAAGATCGGCTTAGGTAAGTATTAGGGGGATGAGGGGGGCTGCTGCACACTGGAGGATTTTTACCGTCATGCATAGAATGCATGAAGGTAAAAAAACCTTCAGCCTTTACAGCCACTTTAAGGGCTTGTTTACACTTGCTTCAAAACATGGCTGTGGACACGCTTTTTTAACCACTTCCCTCCCGGCCTATAGCAAAATGACGGCCGGGCGGTGGTTCAGTTATCCTGACTGGACGTCATATGACTTTTACAGGCACTATAGAGCTGAAAATAGCGCCTTTCCTGTCACTCCAATGTGAAAGCCCGGGCCTTTCTCACTGGAGCGGTGCACTGACAGGATGTAAAAAAAAAAAAAAAAAAAAAAAAAAAAAAAAGGTCCTGCTAGCAGCTTCTTTGAGGCGCTTTAGGAGCGGTGTATACATCGCTCCTAAAGCGCCCCTGCCCATTGAAATCAATGGGCAACGCTGCCACAGCGGCGCTTTTAACCCTTTTTCGGCCACTAGCGGGGGTTAAAAGCGCCTGACAGCAGCTGAAAAGCATCACTAAAACGACAGTAGAGCACTGCTAAAAATAGCTGCGCTTTACCACCGACACCCGGGCACTGAGCGTGAAAGTGCCCTGAGGCTCCTTTCACATAGGCTTGCATGTTTGATGGACTCCACTTGCTCAGTGGGAGATCGCTCTATTGATCCCCACTAAGCAGACGAATCACAGGTCCATCTCCACTTACTGTGCAGAGACAGACCTGTCAGAGTCCCGCTCTCCTCTATGGGGAGATTGGATAACAACTAACCGCCTGTCCGTTTTCATCCAATCCGATCCACCAGACAGATGGAAAATAGGGTCACCATCCGTCTGGATTTAGCAGACAGGATCAGATCAGATAGCAGTGGATGTCAGCAGACATGTCACCGCTGACATCCGCTTCCCAATAGGGGTGAATGGAGTGTCTAATCAGGTCCGCCTGAAAAACTGACAGATGGACCTGATCGGAAAGCCTGTGTGAAAGGACCCTTAGTAACATGGTACCAAAGCTGAGCTTATCCTTGAGAGAGCTTACAGTCTAAAGACCTTGGGGGAAATTTACTAAAACTGGTGCACTCAGAATCTGGTGCAGCTGTGCATGGTTGCCATTCAGCTTCTAACTTCAACTTGTTCGGCTAAGGTTTGACAATAAAACCTGCAAGCTGATTGGTTTCTATGCAGATCTGCATCAGATTTTGCACTGTCTAGCTTTAGTACACCCCCCCCCCATGTCTCACACATATACATGCGCACACACTGACTCACAGGGTAGAGCCCCACCTGCCCACACAGACAGGGAAGGTGAGGGTGTAGAGACACAGTGGTTACTGTGCAGGTGAAGAATTTTGGAGCTGCCATCACACTACTCAGGAGTGAGAAGAGGACTGACATCATTACAGGGGGGTGGTAAGGGACCGGAGGTGTTGGGGTGCCATTGGAGAACTGGATTAGTGCCCCCCGTACCAAAACTGCACATTAGAGGGGGTTTAAAAATTGGGGCTTTAACTTGTTCAGATCCACGCTATAGCTGAATGATGGCTATAGCGCGGATCTGCTTTGCCGGGAGGCCATCTATTGACGTCCTCCCCTTTGCAAGCTGGGCGTGTGGCGTGCGCTATGATTACCCGAGTCAATGAGACTTGGGTAATCACAGATCAGAGTAAGGGGCCAATGCCACCCCCTTACCATGTGATTAGCTGTCAGCCAATGACAGCTGATCTCATGATGTAAACAGAGGATCAGTAATCAGTTTTTTGCGTGAGAAAAAAAAAGCTGATCGCCGGCTTCTGTTTGAAGGGACATCGGTCCCGAAGAGGCGAAGCTGCCTCATGTGTGCCCTAAAGTACCGCTTGCCAGTGCCACGAATCAGTGCCCACAGTAGTACCAGCAATCAGTTGCACCTATCAATGCCCACCAGTCATGCCAATCAGTGCCATCTAGCAGTGCTGCCTATCAGTGTCACCTACCAGTGCCAATCAGTGCCCATCACTGCCACCCATCATGCCAGCTATCAGTGCCACATATCAGTGCCGCCTATTAGTGCCCATCAGTGTAGCCTCATCAGCGTACATCAATGAAGGAGAAATATTACCTGTTTGCAAAATGTATTTAAAAAAAATATAAAACTTTTTTTTTTTTTTTTAAATCGGTCTTTTTAATTTTTTTTTTAACAAAAAAATAAAAAACCCAGAGGTGATCAGATACCACCAAAACAAAGCTCTATTTGTGGGGGAAAAAAAAAGATAAAACTTTTATTTGGGCACAGTGTTGTTCGACCGCGCAATTGTCATTTAAAGAGTGTCAGCGCTAAAAGCTGAAGATTGGTCTGGGCAGGAGGGGGGTTTAGGTGCCCAGTAAGCAAGTGGTTAATATACAGTAGCATGTTGACGATTGGAATAAGCTAATAATAGTAGATGGATACTAATAATAAAAACATTATAATCTATTATTTTTCGCTTCCATTATTATGTATCAATAGCTTCTATTATTATCATCGTTTGTTATGAGCTAGTCTTATATCTATCATTATTAATAGATAATACAGATAATGACAGGGTCTCTTTCATAGTGAAAATGTAAATGATCAGATTGGGGGATTTACCTCTCTTCACTGTCAGTGACACATGGCGTTTGCTTTTCTTACACTAATGACATCGGTGGGTGACGTAGCCGGCCTAGACCCGTCCATGGTTTCCTCCGTTCCCGTAGTAAATATGTCCGACTCGGCTTCAGTAAATGCCCGCCCCCTCTCTTTAACTCCCCTAGTGATAGTCTGCGCCCTCTTAGCGTGCAACTGTGATGCTGTAGGAAGACATGGAGGTGGGAGTGACAGAGAATAGCCTAATTGTGCTCCTCCTCTAGGTGGTCAATCGCAGACTGATCCTCCCTCTGAGTGACGCAGTAAGGTAAAGCCCTCTCGCCGCGCGCTCGCACTTGATTGGCTGTCTCTCTAACTGTTCTCCGGAGAAGGCTCCGACCCCTCAATCCTACCGTCTAACAGCTTTGAGCTCGCGGCTATGCCATTGGTCAGTAGGCGTAGCCTGTGTACTCCTGCTTTACAGCTTTGGTGCCCTCGGCTCCACCCCCTCATTCTCCGCTTTTAGTGACACATGGCGTTGTTTAGTTCTCACTGGTGACATCGGTGGGCGGCGTAGCCGGCCTAGACCCGCCCATGCTTTTCTCCGATCTATTAGTAGAAACGTCCGACTCTGCTTCAGTAAATGCCTGCCCCCTCTCTCTCTCTAAATCCTCTTCTAGAGATGATCAGTCACAAACTGATCCTTCCTCCGAGTGACGCAGTAAAGTAACGCCCTCTCGCCGCGCGCTCGCACTTAATTGGCTCTCTCCGAAGCAGGCTCAATCCTGCTGTCTAACAGCTTTGAGCTCACAGCTCTGCCATTGGTCAGTAGGCGTGGCCTGTGTACTCTTGCTTGACAGCTTCGATGCTCTCGGCTCCTCCCCCTCATGCTGCGCTTTTAGCGACACATGGCGTTTTTCATTTCTTACACTGGTGACATTGGTGGGTGGCGTAGCCGGCCTAGACCCGCCCATGGTTTTCTCCGATCTATTAGTAAAAATGTCCGACTCGGCTTCAGTAAATGTCCGCCCCCTCTCTCTAAATTCCATAATGATAGTCTCCGCCCTCTTAGTATCCAGCTGTGGTTCTGCAGGAAGACATTGAGGTGGGCGTGACGGAGAACAGACGAATCGTGGTCCTCTTCTAGAGATGATCAGTCACAAACTGATCCTTCCTCCGAGTGACGCAGTAAAGTAACGCCCTCTCGCCGCGCGCTCGCACTTAATTGGCTGTCTCCGAAGCAGGCTCCGCTCCCTCGATCCTACTATCTAAAAGCTTTGAGCTCTCGGCGCTGTCATTAGTCAGTGGGCGTGGCCTGTGTACTCCTGCTCCTCCCCCCACATTTTGCGATCAGGGCTGTGAGGACAGCAGCACAGCTTCATAATAAATGTATATCTCCAGCCACAATAAAGAAGAGAAACAGAACACAATTTTAAACGACCAAACTTTTTTCTGTTTTGACAACGAAGCGTCTCTGCTATAGGCTAAGGCTTCTCATTACCAAGCAGGCAGTTTCTGATCCGTCCAATCATCAGCAGTCCCTGTGAAGCGTCCGTTCATTGACTCCCTGTTACTAGGGTAACGGAGCAATCCATTAAACACTAAAAATAGGGGTGGTGATGTGGAAAAAATATAATTTTCACTTGCTTTAAAATTAATATGATTCCGGATATTAGAAGAGGTAAGAACAAATAGCGATCACTGCACAGGTGTGTACAAGACACCACAGCGGTTTGTTTATGTCTCATTCACTAGTCCAGAAATTGGATGGGATTTGTGACATTATCTGGAGGAAGGAGATGGTGAGAGAGCCGAGGTGGGCGAGCATAGATCAGGTGTGATCTCCCCCTGTGCTGTCTGTGTGGTGGGCTCTACCCTACAGGCATGCTCTGCTGTCACTTGTAGTGCTTCTGCTGCTTACTGTGTCATCTCTGAAGTCTGCCCAATTAGTTCCAGGAAGTTCCAAAATTAGGGAAGTCACATCTACATATATAGCAAAATGTGAAAAATAGAAAAGAACCCAGCGCTGTGACTAAATAAACAATATGAGTAATAAATAAGCTGCACCCCTCAAAGTGCAATTAGCTAACTTCGTGAAATGTGGGTTGTATGTGATAAGGGGGCGCTAATGTAAAAACACAATTTTTGAAACACATGACAAATAAAGTGTGTTATAATACATATATGATATTCGGAATTCAATACCAAAATGCATATAAACAAAAAGTGCAATATGAAACAGCAAAATACATAAAGTGCGAAGTGATCGCAAAAAGTTCAAATGAGTGAAATAACAAGAATGTCCATAGCACTGGGGCAAGTTGAATCTCGAAACCGTCACCACTAGGAACAATACTGAAAAGCAAAACGACACCCGGTGGATATATGGTAAGTAGTCTACTCACCAAAACACCATGACCCCTTTATTTAAAAAGGCAGGTCAGGTGGAGCTTTGACAGATTAAGGAACTGTCGCCTATGCTGGCAAAATCCGATGGGGTACACCTGGGAAATCGCTCCACTCCACAGTTGCTCAGAAAAGATAAAGAGAGCAGGACCATAGCATAATAATGTTTTATTAAAAAGTACAAATATAAAACAGCTAGCCAAATGGCCTCTTACTTTAAAAAGTGCCTTGTCTCGGCACTGAAGGGAAAATGCATATAGAACCAGGTGGGTTGTGAGCCAGCCGTACCGCTCGCGCTGTACGGAGTCGGCATGCGTTCTACCACCTGGGACTGTAGAAACCGGAAGTAGAAACATGACCGGGTACAGTCCCAGGTGGTAGAACGCATGCCGACTCCATACAACTATCTAACTATTAAATCAATTAATTAATCAATTATACAATTTTTGTTTTTTAGATATATCATATAATATAATATAAAAAACGTAAACAGCGCTACAAAAAGTGAATAACACATATAAAAAAAAATTAATGAATAAATACGGTCAAAGGATCCGTGATGGACCCAAAGAGATATACAAAATTAACAATATAAGTGCTAAAAACCATAAAGGGGTGGTAAAAATTAGAAAGAAATGTGGATGTAATAATGAAAAGTCCATGAGTAAAACCAGCCAAAAGTGTTTGAAACAAAAAAAAAAAAAAAAAAGATGAGGTTAGTCGATCACAGAGACACCAACATGTTACCAGACGGCAAGCTTTAGTAAGCTTGTATGGCAACCTGACACTCAGTAGCTGGTAGCGTCACACCACGGCTTTCCAGTGAAGGGCCAGAAACAAACAGGGTAGCTCCATCCAGTACAACAGTCAGTAGGGGGGACCCAAAAAAATAAAACAACGGCTCTCCATAGTGTAAATCAATAAGACCCAAGTTTAATAAAGGTTAAAGGTTACAGTTACATGGAGAATGCAGATAAAAGCATGGTTAAAAAACAGCAGCAGCCAGCCGGCTTACAGACACCGTTCAGGACGAGGCACTCAGCGATGACGTTAGCACGTCAAACATCCGACGTACGTTTCGTCCCAGAAAGACATCGTCTAGGGAATGGTGCCCATCAAACGCAGCCACTGTGCCCATAAATTGCCGCCACTGTGCCATCAAACACAGCTACTGTGCCCCATCAATTGCCGTTACTGTGCCCCATCAATTGCCGTTACTGTGCCCCATCAATTGCTGCCACTGTGCCCCATCAATTGCCGCCACTGTGCCCCATCAATTGCCGCCACTGTGCCCCATCAATTGCCGCCACTGTGCCCCATCAAATGCTTCCAGTGTGCATCGTCCGGGAGTCGGGACTTACCTGTCTCACAGCGGGTCTTGGTGATGTCCTCCACGCGCCTCAATGTCTCTGGTCCTCTCTGTCTCCCGTCCTCTCTATCAGGCATCCAATCACAGCGCAGTCAGCGTTAGGAAAATGACACCTGAATAGGGGGCGGCAGCGGCGACCATAGATAGATTCATGCACTAAAGTGATTAAATTATGCCTAAAAGTAAGAGAGGCTTAAAACGGAGTTCCACCTGGGAAAAAAAATTAAAAGTCAGCAGCAAATCCTGTAGCTGCTGACTTTTAATATATGGACACTTACCTGTCCAGGGAGCCCACGATGTCCTCACCTGATCTTCACATCGACTCACAGGTGCTACTGCCATCATTCCTGGGGTGGGAATCAGGAAGTGAAGACTTTCAGCTTCACTCCTGGTTCCCTACTGCGCATGCGCAAGTCGTGCTGTGCGTTATGAATGGTCCCTGCTGTCTTCTGGGACCTGTGTGTCTCCCAGAAGACAGCGGGGGGGCGGACATGGCGTAGTTAGCCACAGAATGTGCGACGATCAATGCCCGGAGGTGGGAGCAAATAATACCTGGATTTGACAGGCATCTGCTCCCCCCTGAAAGGTGCTAAATATGACACCGGGGGAGGGGGGGGATCCAATAAGCGGAAGTTACATTTCTGGGTGGAGCTCCGCTTTAAGGCTGTAATAAATCCAAAATCAAACATTTATTATATTGCAGCTTACCAATTCTGAGATGTGATGGCTGCATTAGTTTTCTTTTTTTTTTCTTTGGCTTTCTTTCCTTTATTTTTATCTGGTAAACTGGCCAGTAAGTCTGTTGCTTTTCAAAAGAAAAAGCTGTCCTGCAAATGTAGCAGTTGGGAGGGTTGAGACTATCCATTTAACACTGACAGGGGTGCTTCTAATGATTAGCTTTTAGCAGCACGACTTCATATAATACATGTATCGCCCAGCTGTGTATACAGAGCCTCATTCACTCCGCTCCTCCATTGCCGTGCTGAGAGACCCAGAGTGGGAGGAGCATGGCTTGTGTACAGGGAGGAGGGAGGGAGGTGATGATCAGTGGAAGGTCTGGGGAGGTGAGCTGAAACTTTTAGATCAGGAATCCGGAGAATTGGTTTGCAGGACATGACAAGGGATCAGCTAATGAGGATGGGAAGAGCAGGGAGTGTGTGGGGAGTCGGCTGAGTGTGTAGCCTTCCTCACACCTAACACATCTCTCCCAAGCTGGCACACATCACAATATAATCCTCCCCCAGCACTCTGTGTATGTCCACATCATGTCACCTTATCACCATTCCATGTCACCCTGTGTTATCCAAACTTTCTACAAAGTCTAACCTAAACCTTCTATATACAAATTACCAGAGCACAGCGCTGGGTTTTCTGCTATTTACATAGCAGTACAAATGAATAAATCTTATCTAAAAAAAATCCTGCGCTTATCCCACCTTCAAACAAATGTGCAAAAAAAAAAAAAAAATTAAAATTAATCAAATCATTGATCAGAAAAATAAAAAATGAACAGTTGTGAGAGCTGCAGCCCAGTAGGTCCGAATACAAGACTCAGAAAAAGATTTAAAAGTGACTTGCTGCTCTTCTCTAAGTGAGCAAAAGATAGCAACAAATATACTGTACATCCAACAATAATAAAATAGTAAGAAAAAACTGTGTTTATAAAGTGCAATGTCAGTCAATAATCCTTAAAATGTCCTTCATGAGGATTCATATACATAAATCCACGAATGACAGTTCAGTTGAATATTTAATATATTTCAGTGATTAATCTGTGTATAGAATCAACAGACCCAGCATGAAAAGGTACTCATACAGAGGCCGTCCTTACATAACGTCACACCTTTTACCAGAGATTTTTTTTTTAAAATTATAGAGATCTGATTCAGTTTTTAAAATTTCCACAAGACCCCGTAGTTATAAGGAGGGAGGGGTTTCATCCACATTCAGCCTCAGCAGTAAGGATGATCTCAGGCGTGTTCGCAAACCACACGTGCAGAGCCTGCCAGGAAGTCGGCACTGCACAGCGCTAATCACAAGCAGTGAGACATTTCCCGATCTCTGCAGCCGCGCATCTGGACAATGTCTCACTGCTTGTGATTAGCGCTTTGCAGTGCCGACTTCCTGGCGGGCTCTGCACGTGCGGGTTGCGAACACGCCTGAGCTCATCCTTACTCAGCAATATTAACTTCCAAGAATCTCAGCCAGTGTTCAATTAAATATATATAGGTTGGCCCGTGATGATTCTCAAACAGGTCTACCAGTGGTGAGGCGAACCATACACACAATAAAACTACACACATCTGTCCAGACAGGGTGGAGGCGTGTGTAGTTTTAGTTTTCCTCTCCTGTATATACTTCCCACTGTCATACCCTCCACGGTCCTCTCCTGTACATACTGCCCACTGTCATACCCTTCATGGTCCTCTCCTGTATATACTGCCCACTGTCATACCCTCCATACTCCTCTCCTGTACATACTGCCCACTGTCATACCATCCACACTCCTCTCAGTGACCATGAGAGGGAGGGGTGCGGGATATTGAGACTACTACAGCCTAAGGTGAAGGGGCCCCTCACTGTGTAGGTTTGAAAAGTATGACCTCCTTAGCAATATATTGAGCTTTGCCCAGCAGGCCTGAGGTGGAAGGCCTTATCACCATCACCCTGTAAGAGCAAAGAGAAGGGCTCATCACCCTGTATGCCCGAGGAGGGGCCTCTGAAAGTATACATTGAGCCCCCCCCCCTCTTGTGCAGACTTAAAGTTGAAGGGCCCCATACTGAGTGCTAATGGGGCAGTTTACCTTCTATGCCTGAGAGAAAAGGGACCCCTGACAGTAAAGAGGGCCTTGCCCTGGAAGTCTGAGGTTAAGGGGCCCTTCAAGGTGTCATTATAAGAAGGACCATTTACCCTGCGCTTATAACGTGTATTGTCCCTGACAGTAAAGGGACCCTCAGTCTGCAGGTCTGAGGTGGAGGGGCCCCTATTCTTTAAGACTAAAGACGAGGGGCCCCTGACAGTGTGCAGTAAAGCAGAGGCCTGAGGTGGAGGGGCCCCTCACAGTGCTTAGTTTGGGGGCTCTTACCATGTAGTAGTTATGACTCCTAGCAGTGTACAGTAAAGAGCCATTACCCTGTATACCTGAGGGGTAAGGGGACCCCACTCTGCAGGGCTTGGGGGGGCTGAACGTATACTGTGACCCCCCCCCCCCATATATGGTAATGCCTCTATTTTTCATAGTTTAAAGTGTAAGGGCCCATACTGAATGCTACTGGAGGGGAAAGAGGTTTACTTTTTAAGCCTGAGAAAGATAGCCCTCCCCCCCCATCCAGGGGCGGACTGACAACACTCAGGGCCCCCAGACCAAATAAAGCAAGGGCCCCTTGTCAGGCCTCGCCCATGACCCGCCCCTACATTTTCACATTCAACAATAACCAAAATACAGGAAGTGATGCAGACAACTCTAATGGGACCTGGATGGGGGGGTCTCTCTCAAATAGAGGTGCCCCTTTCAGTGTCCATTAGAGAGTCTCTGTTAGAAAGAGCCCCCTCCAGGCCCTATGAGAGACTACAGACGAGTCTAATGGGACTTGGAGGGGGCCTCTTTCTAACAGAGTGTACAGTAAACACCTTCAGTGACTCTGGTCCTCAGGGGATCCTCTCCTTGTGCCATGACTCTCACAAAGTAGAAATAAAATTGGAGCTGTGTAGCGCTCCTCTTACCTTACCTATGGGTACTGTAGCTCTGGCTGCTCCCACATCCTCTGTGGCTGGCTGGCCGACTCCCTGCTGTGGCTGGGTGCCTGGCTAGCTCCCGCATCCTCTGTAGCTGGACCCTGTGGGTAGCTGGCTGGCTGGTTTCCGGCTGTGGGTGGCTGGCTGGCTCCCTGCTGTGGGTGGCTGGGTGCCTGGCTGGCTCGTGCATCCTCTGTTGCTGGCTGGCTGGCTGGCTACTGTGGGTGGCACTCCTGTGGGGGGCACTCAACAGGAGGGAGGGGCCAGGAGCGCTGGCAAGGGATCCAAGAAGAGGAGGATCCGGGCTATTTTGTGCCAAACCACTGCACAGAGCAGGTAACTGTAACATGTTTGTTATTTTTAATGAAAAAATAGATGGGTCGTCCAGTCAAAATCTTTTTATTCTTTTATTATTTTGTATGGAATGGGGAAGCATCAGAATGCCTGTCAGCTTTTTACTGCAGTAATTCTATGATATCCTAAGGAGACCCTGTCACCACACTGTTCATTGCAGCAACAATTAACCCAAAAGATTATATGTACATTTAACATGATTTATTCATATTATTTACCTGTCAAATTTTTCCTTGTGTAGACGTCCAAAAACCCTGAGACTGCTGCTGGTTGCCGACATGTTGGACATGGTGTCAGCAGCCCCAGCTGATTTAGCGCTGTCATTCTAGTGACCTATAGCAGTGGTTTGTGAACCTTCTTGATATGGAGGGGCCTCAAATGCGGCCCTTGACAATGCCAAAGGACAGCACATACAATTCAATGAATATTCGGTGTCAGAGACAACAAGATATAGTCAGAGACTACGGGCATGGTACAAGAGATGATCAAAGACTTGAGACATGATATAGGATTTGGTCAGACATGCGTACATGGCACAAGAGCTGGTTAGAGACTGTGGACATGGCACAAGAGCTGGTTAGAGACTGCGGACATGGCACAAGAGCTGGCTAGAGACTGTGGACATGGCACAAGAGCTGGTTAGAGACTGTGGACATGGCACAAGAGCTGGTTAGAGACTGTGGACATGGCACAAGAGATGGTCAGAGACTTTGAATATGCAGCACTAGACTGTCAGACTGTGAACTTGCTACTGAGCCGTTGAACTGTGGACATGCTTCAGGAGACAATAGATTGGAGACATATTACACGAGACTGCTAGAAATCTCTGTCAAAACAGGGCAATGGGAAAACAGAGATTAGTGTCTGCAGGGGTCCTGAGGGCTACACAAAATGTGCCAAAGGGCCACAGGTTGGGCACCAGGGATATATAGTATTCCCCTTCGCTCCTCTCCTGGCTGCTACATAACGGGTTATGTGGGGAGGTGAGGGGTGGGGGGGCTGGGCCAGCACAGGCAATAGTTAGACCCTCCCAAAGAATGCCTTGCAAGGAGGGAAGAGCTGTGGTAGGGATTGACTCTCTGCATTTGTCAAAAATATTAGCGTGCTCAGAGGCACATTGCAAATGACTGAAAATGTTTAATGAAAAGTATAAACGCTGCAAGTAAACATTTACAATACTTGATTTTTGGTGCTTTTACCTGCATATGTTGGTGACAGGGTCTCACCGCTTCTAAAAAAGATCTCGAAGAAACAAAGTGTCCCCTGTAGTCACATTGGAGGTTCTTAAAGCATTCAGCTTCATCTGAACAGTATAAAGAAGTTCTCCACTATTGCATTAGGTGTAGAAAGGATCTGGACTAAGACCCCTTTCATACTGCTGGCGTGGCCATCTCAGCGCTGGCGTGGCCATCTCACCGCTCCCGCACTGCCCCAAAGATGCTGCTTGCAGGACTTTTTTTTTTCGGTCCTGCAAGCGCACCGCCCCAGTGTGAAGGCACTGGCTTTCACACTGCGGAGCATTGAGAGGCGCTTTTAAGGCACTATTTTTAGCACTAAAACGACTGAAAAGCGCCTTCAGTGTGAAAGGGGTCCGAGCCTCTGCCATTCCTGACAGGTAAGGGGTGTCTTGTGAGAGAAGAGAACAGAACTTCTTTTTTATGCAATCCAAAATGTCATTTTCTTTTTAACTTCCTATTAAAGTAGAATTCCAGGGTAATACTAAGCTTAAAACTGCATCCACCCCCTCCAACACCTATACCTATACCCTGTAAAAGGCAGATTCATATACTAACCTATTTTCAGGGTGCTCTAGTCTGGTCCCTCTATTGGCTCTTCTTTCTCAGCTAGCATTGGCTTGAGGGGAGAGGAGGGTGCGCCAACATTGGATGGCCCATAGTAAGCTATGGACATACCTCCCAACGTTCTGAGATGGGAATGAGGGAAACCTATTAGCAAACGTATGTAGGCATAGGACACACCACCTGCCACGCCCCCTTAAAGGAGAATTGTACAAAAAAAGATTGGTTAAACCCACAAGTTCATTTTTTTACCATTACCATTACTTTATACTGGCCTTTGGAATTTAGAAATGTAGCAATTTAGAAACTGGATGAAAGGTTTAGCACTATAAAACACTTTTTGATAGATAATTAGTGCATTTTATACACAACTATATAGATCAGACCAAAATGAGGGTCAAATGAGGAGGAAAGCGGGACAGAGGGACCCTCGAAATCAGGGACAGTTGGGAGCTATGCTATGGGTTGTGATGGAATTATTGGATATCATATTTATATCAATGAGATTCAAGTGGACCATTGCAAGGACTCCAATTTAAACTGCCTTGCCCCATAGGATGTGTATATGTATATATAGGTGTATGTGTATATATATGTATATATATATCTACGTGTATATGTGGGTATCTATGTGTGGGTATATATATATTTCATATATGGGAATGTTTCTTAATATCATGATAGAACAAAGCTCACCTTAAGAAATATATTTACCTTGGTGTGAACCCGAGAAGCCCTAGAGGTGTTGATTAGATCAAAGGTTATTGGCAGACCTTAAGGCATTCATTCTTCAGGGGGCCATTAACATGCTTCCAATACACTGATGGGAATCAGGGAAGGTCCCCTAGGTGGTAATCAACTCACCAGGGGCCATTAACATACTACGGTCGGAACTGTTTGGGCTAGGAGATCAAAGGAGATTGTTCATTAATTCATAGACTGGTAGGCACCGAGGGGGTCGCAATGTCCGAGCATGAATTCTGTGACATCTCTAACCCAATCAATATGTGGCATCTGTTGATTGGTGGAGAATGCATATAAAAGGGAGTGGGCTAAATGGTTACAGCAGTCCAGCCCGAGAACATCTGAGGGACATGCTGTCTGTGTAAAGTATCTATGTCTATCTTTCTTTCTAACCTTTTTTTAATCCTAGGATTTATCTTATAACTTTGTATATCTTGTATATGTCCATTGAAAACAATTATGAGTTTATGCCTGAATTAACTTAGAATTAACTTTGCAGCCTAGAGCCAACACTATAGAGATATATGATAAATTCTAATCATTCTAACCTTCTTTTTCTGTGTAAATAAATGTAATTTTTATCTTTTTTCCCTGTTATCACTCGTTTTTATTTTTATATAGACAAAGGTTTAATCACTTATATTTGTATCGTTAATCGTTTAAGTGAGGTATAGATATTTCCGTTACAGGGTGACGTCACCAAACAGACATTCAGCTATTGTCCGATCGCTCTCTCCCCTGTAGCTAGTGACTGGGCTGAGAATAGATTAGTAGATGCATCTTCCTTTCACAGGGTAGTTTATAGGTGTTAGAAGGGTGGTGGGAGCAGGTTTAGGTTTAGTTAGTATTACCCAAAAGTTTTACTTTAACCCTTTCCAGCCATCACGAGAAGGCCTTTTAAACATTCATAATGCAAAGATCACTATCACACCGCTGCATATATACAGTCTGCGTTAAAGCGGTAGATAAGTTATGTAGATAGATAGAATAGAGGTCAGGGCTCATCCTTGGAGACAGCCACGCCCAGCAGAAAGGAGTTCTGGCCTAGGAGTCAGAAGGGAGCCAGTGCAGAACAAAGCTGCAAGCACAGAGGTGCTGAGCGTCAGGTCTGGGGAGGAGAGACCAATGCCTAATGCAGGCCATACACGGTCGAATTTCGAACAAATTTTCTTTTCAAAATCAGAATGTTCGTTTTTTTTTTTTGTGATCCGATGGCGCCATCATTGATTTTCGAAATTCGGCCTACCAAGCCTTCAATTTCACCGCATGTTGCTACAGAAAATAATTTTTGTGGCTGGGAATCTTCTTTTCTCTCCGTAAATTTTTCTTTTCTTATTACATTTCTCGCACGATTCTCCCATCAATGATTAGAAAATCGTTTGTTTTTCTAAAAATTGTCCGATTCCTAAAATTTCACTGCCGCACGAAAATCGGCCGTTGTTGCAACCCACTAATGGTGCGAAATTCATACGAAAATTCTTTCATACGATTTTCGAAAGAAAATTCTTACGAAATTCGAACCGTGTATGGCCGGCATAAGGTGTAAGGCCTGAGCAGGAGTGCTGCGTTTTTAGCCAGGAACGCTGAATGCTGTTTGTTTTGAAGCAGGACTGTAAGGCTGAATAACCCTGCGAGGGAATCTGCTGTTTATTTTTGAACTTTCTGTTTCTTTTGAAAAAAAATGGGCTGCCATGCCCTTGGAATTGCAGTCAGGACTGACACGATTTTTTCAACTTGCATGCACCACTAGAGCTTAATCACCCCGGATCATCATACACCCCTCACATTTTTGTAAATATTTTATTATATCTTTTCATGTGACAAAACTGAAGAAATGACACTTTGTTACAATGTAAAGTAGTGAGTGTACAGCTTCTATAACAGTGCAAATTTTCTGTCCCCACAAAATAACTCAAAACACAGCCATTAATGTCTAAACCGCTGGCAACAAAAGTGAGTACAACCCTAAGTGAAAATGTCCAAATTGGGCCCAAAGTGTCAATATGTTGTGTGGCCACTATTATTTTCCAGCACTGCCTTAACCCTCTTGGGCATGGAGATCACCAGAGCTTCACAGGTTGCCACTGGAGTCCTCTTCCACTCCTCCATGATGACACCACGGAGCTGGTGGATGTTAGAGACCTTGCTCTCCTCCACCTTCCATTTGAGGATGCCCCACAGATGCTCAATAGGGTTTAGGACTGGAGACATGCTTGGCCAGTCCCTCACCTTTACCTTCAGCTTCTTTAGAAAGACAGTGGTCGTCTTGGAGGAGTGTTTGAGGTCGTTATGTTGGAATACTGCCCTGAGGCCCAGTCTCTGAAAGGAGAGGATCATGATCTGCTTCAGTATGTCACAGTACATGCTGGCATTCAAGGTTCTCTCAATGAACTGTAGCTCCCCAGTGCTGGGAACACTCATGCAGCCCCAGACCATGACACTCCCACCACCATGCTTGAATGTAGGCAAGACACACTTGTCTTTATACTCCTCACCTGGTTGCCGCCACACACGCTTGACACCATTTGAACCAAATAAGTTTATCTTGGTCTCATAAGACCACAGGACATGGTTCCAGTAATCTATGTCCTTAGCCTGCTATTCTTCAGCAAACTGTTTGCAGGCTTTCTTGTGCATGATCATCCTTCTGGAACGACAGCCATGCAGACCAATTGATACAGTGTGCGGCGTACGGTCTGAGCACTGACAGGCTGACCCCGCACCCCTTCAACCTCTGCAGCAATGCTGGCAGCACTCATACGTCTATTTCCCAAAGACAACCTCTGGATATGACGCTGAGCATATGCACTCAACTTCTTTGGCCGACCATGGTGAGGCCTGTTCTGAGTGGAACCTGTCCTGTTAAACCGCTGTATTGTCCTGGCCACCATGCTGTAGCTCAGTTTCAGGGTCTTGGCAATCTTCTTATAGCCTAGGCCATCTTTATGTAGAGCAACAATTCTTTTTTTCAGATCCTCAGAAAGTTCTTTGCCATGAGGTGCCATGTTGAACTTCCAGTGACCAGTATGAGAGAGTGAGAGTGATAACACCAAATTTAACACACCTGCTCCCCATTCAAACCCGAGACCTTGTAACACTAACGAATCACATGACATCGGGGAGGGAATATTTTTTTAGTTACTAAAGAGGGCTGTTAGTGAAAAGGCATACGTTTGGAGACTGATCACTAGTGGATCAAATGACTCCAAAATAAAAACTGGGACAAGTCACACATGGACTTTTACTCAAATATTAACATAAATATATTTTTAGAGAAGTATAGCCAAAATATTTTTTGGTCATACTTCTCATGTGGATCACAGGAGTGCACTTAGTTCTGTTATCCTGTGACCCAGATTCAGCCGACAGCAGGCTAAAGCCGTCACAGAGCCACTCTAGACTTTGGAAAGATCGCAACCTCTTCCACCCCCTCCCCAGCCCAACACTCCAGGGAGAGAGTGACGACTGACAGTGACAGTTGTCTGCTTAGAGAAATCCCAAGAACTGATCTATCAGCAGTCACATGATTGCTCAGTTCTCAGGCTTAGAGCCTTGCGGGGCAAAGCTTACAGCATTTTACAAATTCCTGCACTCTCTTTTCACATTGTTGCCAGGATACATATAGGGGTTGATTTACTAAAGGCCAATACACTGTGCACCTTGGAAAGTGCAATTGCACTCTGCAAGTGCAGTTGCTCCAGAGCTTAGTAAATGAGGTAAAGCTTCACTTTGTAAAGAATACCCAATCACTTGCAAGGAAAATAAAAAAAAAACAGCATTTTTGCTTGCACATGATTGGTTGATGAAAGTCAGCAGAGCTTCTGCTCATTTACTAAACTCTGGAGCAACTGCACTTGCCGTGTGCAACTGCACTTTCCAAAGTGCACAGTCTTTTTGCCTTTAGTAAATCAACCCCATAGTCTCACCAGATTTGGAGTGAGATCTGGTAATGTCACTACTGTGCACGGTCCTTGCTGGAGAGGAATCTACAGAGGACCTGCATTGTAAGGATCTGCCTGCTTTCATTCTGTGGATATGTTTCTTGAAGTGGAACTTTAGGTAAAAAACGGCAGACAGGATTTTTAATGGAGAAGAGACCTACTATATTGCTTTTGCATTAAAGTTCCTTACCTGCCTGTACACTGGACTGCACACACACAGCTCAGTATATCATTTCAGCAATGCCAAGATGAATGAACTCCTGCGCATGCACAGGATTAAGGCCAATAAAACTTGGAAGCCAACCAGCCAAAAATGTCTGGGGCCGGTGGGGAGCTCCAGGAGACCGCAGCGCTGTATTCCTGTCTGCTTGAGTCATGCTACCACCTTAATGTGAATGGACACTGAACAAATAAATCAGAAATTTCCTACCCAAGTTTTCCCCTCACCCTCCTTTTACTTGAGTCCTCATTTGATCCAGCACTGTGCATGTCTGCAGCTCTTCTCTCCCCTCACTTCTGAGTCTCTATGGCTTTGCAGTGGCACTGGGAGCCATTGGCTTCTGCTGCTGTCAATAAAAGCCAGTGATGAGGGACAGGGCCGAGTCCTTCTGTCTGTGTCAGTGGACGCAGTAGCAGGGCTCGGAGGTGAGCATCCATTAGCAACCATAAGGGAAGCTGCTTCCCATGGGGGCACTGGACATCGGGCAGGGGCCAGGAGCGCCGGCAGGGGACCCGAGAAGAGGAGGTTTGCAGCCACTCCGAACAGGTAAGTATAGACATGTTTATAATAGTAAAATTAAGAAAAAAAAAAATCTCTTTGTCAATGTGTGAAAATTATCAATAAAACTACATATTTTCCTTCAGGTAAGATACAACATGCAAAAAACAAGTGCTACTTCCTATAAATAAAGTGCAACCATGCAACAAAAATAACAGTCTCTGTGTCATTTGTTCTTTAATATCCTCCAGATGATAAATAATGTGCAAATGTACCAAATATTTAATGCAACCTGATTATCTTCAAAAGACAGTCCTTCAGGCAATTAATTGCACTCCTCTTCACCAATATTGAAGTGCTTGACACGATAAAGTGCCAAATGCTCATTTCCCCCTAGGCTAGAATGACTTACCAAAAATGAAGGACCTTTTGATTAGAAAAAGGTCTATAAGTGCTTAGGCATGTGATCTGTTATTAGCCTTCAAGTAGTTGTAAAGGCTGAGGAAAAAACCTTAAGAGTACAGCCCTGCCCCCTAATACTTACCTGAGCCCGATCCAGCCATGTGCACGAGAGCGGAGGCTCTCCCGAGTCTTTCTCCTCATTGCCTCAGACACAGCAGCCATTGGCTCCCACTGCGGTTAATCACAGCCAGTGAGAAGAGGGGTGGGGCTAAGCCATGCTCTGTGTGTCCTATAGCCACACACAGGCAGCTATGCGAATCACACATGAGTGACCCCAGGGCAAGCAGAACAGAGTGTTAGAGCAAAGAGTTCTAATAAACGTCGGTGGGTGTTTTTTCTTCTTGAACCCAAATTTAGTGTCACTTTAAAGAGGTCCTTTCGCCTTAGCCAGCTATCTTTAGACCATGGTACAGTAGTTTGGTGAACGCTACATTCGCTTACGTAAATCCCGGCCAGCTTTAAAAGTAACACATACTAGGGAAATACTACTCATTCACATCAGTCCATACCTTTAAAAGATAAGTATGGCCAAAGATATCTTGGCCTCACTTCTCTTGCTGGTCACAGGAGTGCACTTACTTGACCTCACAGAGCCACACCAGGCTCTGGAAGGATCCCAACAGTAATGTCGGGATCCACACAGATGCCTGATTGCCAGATGGCTCAGTCTCTCTGTGCATCGATGAAAGCCTGAGCCAGCCACTCCCGCCCCCTCCCCAGTGAGCTCAGTCACTGCTCTGTGCTCAGAGAAAACAGAGAACCGAACAGTAAGCTGTCATGTGATCACTTAGTTCTCCAGCTTAGGAGGCAGCTGTAGCATCCCACTGATGTCACAGTAGGGAGGCGTGTATAGAAGTTTGTTTTATGGCTATTCCTACACTTCTCCTTTAAAGGCTAATGCTGGCCATACACTATACATAAAATCGGCCGAACCCATTTTCGAAAAACGAACGTTCGACCGTGACCGCAAACGATCGTGCCATCATATAATGACCGATAAATTGTTCAGTGGACATGAATAAATAATTTTTTGTTCGTTTTTTTACATATACCTAGTGCAGACAGTTTGGACGGGAAACACATTAACCTTGCAATTTATCGTACGTTCGGCAGAAATTTACCAAACTTCCCGTTCGTTTTTTTACCACAAAAACATCACAAACGATTATCGATTTGTGCCCATTAACTTGCCGAAAAACGAACGAAGTGTCTATACGAACGATTTTTCGGCCGATTTTTCGTATAGTGTATGGCCAGCATTAGTTTACCTGTAGTAAAAAAATAAAATAAATGCACATGATTTTGTGGGTTAAACAATGTGCATTTGTTATTTTCTTACTTTGGAGCCTGCAAAGTATTACCCCCATGATCAGTGGATCACAGGTGCAATGTCAGGCTTCTGCAGACGCTAATGACAGCTGGCTGCCTGTACTCCATATGCACCTTTAGATCCCTTTCACACTGAGGCGCTTTACAGGTGCAAAGCGCCTCAGTGTGCTTTTATGAGCTTTAGAAGCAGTGTACACCGTTCCTAAAGCGCCCCTGTCCATTGAAATCAATGGGCAGTGCTGCCGCAGTGGCGCTTTTAACCCTCCCTTTAACCCTTTGCCAGCACTTTTAACCCCCCGCTAGCAGCCAAAAAGCGTCACTAAAACGACAGTAAAGCACTGCTAAAAATAGCAGCGCTTTACCGCCGACGCCCGGGCGCTGTGAGTGTGAAAGTGCCCTGAGGCTCCTTCCTTTGCCTGTTTGACGGACTCTGCTTGCTCGGTGGGAGATCGCTCCGTTGATCCCCACTGAGCAGGAGGATCACAGGTCCGTCTCCACTTACTGTGCAGAGACGGACCTGTCAGAGTCCCGCTCTCCTCTATAGGGAGATTGGATGAAAACTAACCGCCTGTCCGTTTTCATCCAATCTCATCCACCAGACAGATGGAAAATAGGGTCACCATCCATCTGGATTTGGCAGACAGGATCAGATCAGATTGCAGTGGATGTCACCAGACATGTCACCGCTGACATCCGCTGCCCCATAGGGGTGAATGGAGTGTCTGATCAGGTCCGCCTGAAAAACTGACAGATGGACCTCATTGGAAAGCCGTGTAAAAGGGCCCTTAGTAACATGGTACCAAAGCTGAGCTGATCCTTGAGAGAGCTTACAGTCTAAAGACCTTGGGGGAGATTTACTAAAACTGGTGCACTCAGAATCTGGTTCAGCTGTGCATGGTAGCCATTCATAGCTTCTAACTTCAACTTGTTCGAATAAGGTTTGACAATAAAACCTGCAAGCTGATTGGTTTCTATGCAGATCTGCATCAGATTTTGCACTGTCTAGCTTTAGTACATCCCCCCCCCCATGTCTCACACATATACATGCGCACACACTGACTCACAGGGTAGAGCCCCACCTGCCCACACAGACAGGGAAGGAGAGGGTGTAGAAAAAAGAGTGGTTACTGTGCAGGTGAAGAATTTTGGAGCTGCCATCACACTACTTTGGAGTGAGAAGAGGACTGACATCATTACAGGAGGCTGGTAAGGGACCGGAGGTGTTGGGGGTGACATTGAAGCACTGGATTAGTGCCCCCCGTACCAAAACTGGCAGCAAGAAGAAATCTGAATGGAGGACTTCACAGGGTATAAAGGAAAATAGACTGTCAGTGAACGTTAGAGGGGGTTTAAAAATTGGGGCTTTAACTTGTTCAGATCCGCGCTATAGCTGAATGATGGCTACAGCATGGATCTGCTTTGCCGGGAGGCTGTCTATTGACGTCCTGCTCTTTGCAAGCTGGGCGTGTGGCGCACGCTATGATTACCCGAGTCAATGAGACTCGGGTGATCATAGATCCGAGTAAGAGGCCGACGCCGGCCCCTTACCATGTGATCAGCTGTCAGCCAATGACAGCTGATCACATGATGTAAACAGAGGATCGGTAATCAGTTTTTTTTCTTCTCACGCTGTCAAAGCCGATTGCCGGCTTCTGTTTGAAGGGACATCGGTCCGAAAAGGCGAAGCCGCCTCATATGTGCCCAAAAGTACCGTCTGCCAGTGCCACCAATCAGTGCCCACAGTAGTAAGTGCCAGCAGTCAGTGCCCACAAGTGCCACCTATTAATGCCCACCAGTGATGCCAATCAGTGCCACCTAGCAGTGCTGCCTATCAGTTTCACCTACCAGTGCCCATCACTGCCACCTATCGATGCCCTTCAGTTCCACCCATCAGTGCCCACCAATGCCACTTATCAGTGCCACCTCATCAGCGCCCACCAGTGCCACCTATTAGTGCCGCCTTATCAGTGCCCATCAGTGTAGCCTCATCAGCGTACATCAATGAAGGAGAAAAATTACTTGTTTGCAAAATTTATTAACAAAATATAAAACAGTTTTGTATTTTTTTTTTTAAATCGGTCTTATTAAATTTTTTTAACAAAATATAAAAAACCCAGGAGGTGATCAAATGCCATCAAAAGAAAGCTCTATTTGTGGGGAAAAAAAAGATAAAACTTTTATTTGGGTACAGTGTTGTATGACCGCGCAATTGTCATTCAAAGAGTGACAGCGCTAAAAGCTGAAGATTGGTCTGGGCAGGAGGGGGGTTTAGGTGACCAGTAAGCAAGTGGTTAATATACAGTAGCATGTTGACAATTGGAAGAAGCTAATAATGATAATAGTAGATGGATACTAATAATAGTATAAATACATCATTATAATTTATTATTATTCGCTTCCATTATTATCTATCAATAGCTTCTATTATTATCATTTGTTATAAGCTAGTCTTATATCTATCATTATTATTAGAGAATACAGATAATGACAGGGTCTCTTTCATAGTGAAAATGTAAATGATCAGATTGGGGGATTTACCTCTCTTCACTGTCAGCGACACATGGGGTTTGTTTTTCTTACACTGATGACATCGGTGGGTGGCGTAGCCGGCCTAAACCCGCCCATGGTTTCCTCCGATCCCGTAGTAAATATGTCCGACTCGGCTTCAGTAAACGCCCGCCCCCTCTCTTTACCTCCCCTAGTGATAGTCTCCGCCCTCTTAGCGTGCAACTGTGATGCTGTAGGAAGACATGGAGGTGGGAGTGACAGAGAAAAGCCGAATTGTGCTCCTCCTCTAGGTGGTCAATCGCATTCTGATCCTCCCTCCGAGTGACGCAGTAAGGTAAAGCCCTCTCGCCGCGCGCTCGCACTTGATTGGCTGTCTCTCTAACTATTCTCCGGAGCAGGCTCCGACCCCTCAATCCTACCGTCTAACAGCTTTGAGCTCGCGGCTCTGCCATTGGTCAGTAGGCGTGGCCTGTGTACTCTTGCATGACAGCTTTGGTGCCCTCGGCTCCTCCCCCTCATTCTCCGCTTTTAGTGACACATGGCGTTTTGTATTTCTTACACTGGTGACATTGGTGGGTGGCGTAGCCGGCCTAGACCCGCCCATGATTTTCTCCGATCTATTAGTAAAAACGCCTGACTCGGCTTCAGTAAATGCCCGCCCCCCTCTCTCTCCAAATTCCATAATGATAGTCTCCGCCCTCTTAGTATCCAGCTGTGGTTCTGCAGGAAGACATTGAGGTGGGCGTGACGGAGAACTTACGTGCTCCTCCTCTAGAGATAATCAGTCACAAACTGATCCTTCATCCGAGTGACGCAGTAAGGTAAAGCCCTCTCGCCGCGCGCTCGCACTTAATTGGCTTTCTCAGAAGCAGGCTCCGCCCCCTCAATCCTATTATCTAAAAGCTTTGAGCTCTCGGCGCTGTCATTGGTCAGTGGGCGTGGCCTGTGTACTCCTGCTCCTCCCCCCACATTTTCTGATCAGGGCTGTGAGGACAGCAGCACGGCTTCATAATACATGTATATCTCCAGCTACAAAACAGAACACAATTTTAAACGACCAAACTTTTTTCTGTTTTGACAAATTGTACAGAGAACGTCTATAGGTCACGTGGTAACGAAGCGCCTCTGCTATAGGCTAGGGCTTCTCATTACCAAGCAGGCAGTTTCTGATCCGTCCAATCATCAGCAGTCCCTGTGAAGCGTCCGTTCCTTGTCTCCCTGTTACTAGGGTAACGGAGCAATCCATTAAACACTAGAAATAGGGGTGGTGATGTGGAAAAATATATAATTTTCACTTGCTTTAAAATTAATATGATTGCGGATATTAGAAGAGGTAAGAATAAATAGCGATCACTGCACAGGTGTGTTCAAGACACCACAGCGGTTTGTTTATGTCTCATTCCTGGTAATGATGAAGTTCCCCTCGGACAGACTGTAGTCCGGGGTCTCTGCAGTTGCTCTGGGATTAGAAGCATGGACTAGTCCGGTAGTTGGATGGGATTTGTGACATTATCTGGAGGAAGGAGATGGTGAGAGAGCCGAGGTGAGCGAGCATAGATCAGGTGTGATCTCCCCCTGTGCTGTCTGTGTGGTGGGCTCTACCCTACAGGCATGCTCTGCTGTCACTTGTAGTGCTTCTGCTGCTTACTGTGTCATCTCTGAAGTCTGCCCAATTAGTTCCAGGAAGTTCCAAAATTAGGGAAGTCACATCTACATATACAGCATAACTTTTAGTACATATGCTTTAACCCCTTCATCACCAAGCAATCCTAATGCCTGGTACACACAATGAGAAAATCAGACGACTAATACCGCTATGGGAGCGATCTATAATAATCTGATCGTCCCTTCTGATTATTAGTACGCAGCTTTCGAGAGCCTATCGCTGAAAAACACAAGCATCTTTCTCATACAATACCAGAACAAATGACTTTTGTTTAACCACTTCAATACCAGGCTCTTAGACACCTTCCTGCCCAGACCAATTTTCAGCTTTCAGCCCTGTCGCAGTTTGAATGACAATTGTGCGGTCATGGTACACTGTACCCAAACTAAATTTTTATCATTTTGTTACCACAAATAGAGCTTTCTTTTGGTGGTATTTGATCACCTCTGCGGTTTTTATTTTTTGCTAAACAAATAAAAAAGTCCAAAAATTTTGAAAAAAAATTGGTTTTGCTTTTGTTTTTGTTATAAAATTTTGTAAATAAGTAAGTTTTTTCTCTTTCACTGATGGGCACTGATAAGGTGGCACCAATGAGCGGGCACTGACGATGAGCACTGATTTGCAGCACTGATGGGCATTGATAGGCGGCACTCATGGGTGGCACTAAAAGGCTGCAAAGATGGGTTCTTATGGGTGGGACTGATAGGCGGCACTGATACATGGCACTGATAGGCCCTTTCCCTGGGGGTCTAGGGGGGGCATACCTGGTGGTCTAGTGTGGATGGTCATCCTGGTGGTCCTGGGCGGCATGATGGTGGTCCTGGGTGGGATCCGAGGGGGGGCTGTGCTGATAAACAATCAGCACAGACCCCCCCTGTCAGGAGAGCAGCCGATCGGCTCTCCTCTACTTGTGTCTGTCAGATGAGAGTGATGAAAAGCCGATCACCGGCTCTTCCTATTTACATCGTGATCAGCCATGATTGGACATGGCTGATCACGTGGTAAAGAGTCAAATTGACACACCGCAACAACGATCGCCGCGATGCGCGCCCCAGGGGCTGCGCCCCAGGGGCTGCGCAGCGGCCTAATATCCTGAGGACGTCATATGACGCCCAGTCAGGATATTGAAACCACTTTGCCGCCGTCATTCTGCCATATGGCGGGCGGCAAGTGGTTAATCATTATAGTATTTCTCTGTAAAGAACCAAGTGACCAAGACCGTACATGCTTGGAAATGAAAGAATACATTAAATCATCGAGAGGGAAGTTGTACCCTGTTTTTACGAGAATTTTCACAACTCTAGTAACCTATTTGTTTTCGATACGAGACTAGCATGCTGAAAACAAACAAAAAAACAGTCAATCATTTGTATGATATTCTCATCATGTGTACCAGTTGCTAAACCCAGAACATGGAAATGCAATTATTTTAGTAAATATAAACTGCTAAATACCTTTTTGAATCAGCAGTTTTTAGCAGTCTTGTGACTTCTATCAGTGCCTAGTTAAAGCCTGTAGGAGGTGTTTTCATTCTCCCTCGATTGTCCTTAACCACTTCAGCCCCGGAAGGTTTTACCCCCTTCCTGACCAGAGCACTTTTTACAATTCGGCACTTCGTCGTTTTAACTGCTAATTGCGCGGTCATGCAATGCTGTACCCAAACGAAATTTGCGTCCTTTTCTTCCCACAAATAGAGCTTTCTTTTGATGATATTTGATCACCTCTGCCGTTTTTATTTTTTGCGCTATACACGGAAAAAGACCGAAAATTTTGAAAAAAAATGATATTTTCTACTTTTTGTTCTAAAAAAAATCCAATAAACTCAATTTTAGTCATACATTTAGGCCAAAATGTATTCGGCCACATGTCTTTGGTAAAAAAAATGTCAATAAGTGTATATTTATTGGTTTGTGCAAAAGTTATAGCGCCTACAAACTAGGGTACATTTTCTGGAATTTACACAGCCTTTAATTTATGACTGCCTATGTCGTTTCTTGAGGTGCTAAAATGGCAGGGCAGTACAAAACCCCCACAAATGACCCCATTTTGGAAAGTAGACACCCCAAGGAATTTGCTGAGAGGCATGTTGAGCCCATTGAATATTCATTTTTTTTGTCCCAAGTGATTGAATAATGACAAAAAAAAAAAAATTACAAAAAGTTGTCACTAAATGATATATTTCTCACACAGGCCATGGGCATATGTGGAATTGCACCCCAAAATACATTTAGCTGCTTCTCCTGAGTATGGGGATACCACATGTGTGGGACTTTTTGGGAGCCTAGCCGCGTACGGGGCCCCGAAAACCAATCACCGCCTTCAGGATTTCTAAGGGCGTACATTTTTGATTTTACTCCTCACTACCTATCACAGTTTTGAAGGCCATAAAATGCCCAGATGGCATAAAACCCCCCAAATGACCCCATTTTGGAAAGTAGACACCCCAAGCTATTTGCTTTGAGGCATGTTGAGTCCATGGAATGTTTTATATTTTGACACAAGCTGCGGGAAAGTGACAAATTTTTTTTTTTTCTTTTTTTTTTTGCACAAAGTTGTCACTAAATGATATATTGCTCACACAGGCCATGGGCATATGTGGAATTGCACCACAAAATACATTTAGCTGCTTCTCCTGAGTATGGGGATACCACATGTGTGGGACTTTTTGGGAGCCTAGCCGCGTACGGGGCCCCGAAAACCAATCACTGCCTTCAGGATTTCTAAGGGCGTACATTTTTGATTTTACTCCTCACTGCCTATCACAGTTTCGGAGGCCATGGAATGCCCAGGTGGCACAAACCCTCCCCAAATGACCCCATTTTGGAAAGTAGACACCCCAAGCTATTTGCTGAGAGGCATGGTGAGTATTTTGCAGCTCTCATTTGTTTTTGAAAATAAAGAAAGACGAGAAAAAAATTTTTTTTTTTTCTTTTTTCAATTTTCAAAACTTTGTGACAAAAACTGAGGTCTGCAAAATACTTTTTTTTTTTTTTTTTCTTTATTATTATTATTTTTTTATCTTATTTTTAAACTGTTCCTTTCATTTTTTTTTTTAAATCATTTTTATTGTTATCTCAGGGAATGTAAATATCCCCTATCATAGCAATAGGTAGTGACAGGTACTCTTTTTTGCAAAAAATGGGGTCTATTAGACCCTAGATTTCTCCTCTGCCCTCAAAGCATCTGACCACACCAAGATCGGTGTGATAAAATGCTTTCCCAATTTCCCAATGTCGCTGTTTACATCCGGCGAAATCTAAGTCATAAAATGCTCGTAGCTTCCGGTTTCTTAGGCCATAGAGATGTTTGGAGCCACTCTGGTCTCTGATCAGCTCTATGGTCAGCTGGCTGAATCACCGGCTGCATTTTCAGGTTCCCTGTTGAGACAGGAGAGCCAGAGAAAAACACGGAAGACGTTGGGGGGGGGCATTCCCTCCCACTGCTTGTAAAAGCAGTCTAGAGGCTAATTAGCCGCTAGGATTGCTTTTACATGAAAGCCGACCGCTGGCTGAAAAGAATGATACCAAGATGATACCTAAACCTGCAGGCATCATTCTGGTATAACCACTCAAAGTCGTGAATGGCGTACCTGAAGACAAAAAAATGGTTAACAATAAAGCACAGTAAACGGTAAAGTATAAAAAATTGCATACCTGAAAAGCAAACATGATAAAACATAATAACAATAAAACATTGCAGAATAGAATACAGTAAAAAAGAGCAGAACAATAGAGAGAATAGAGAGAGAGAGAACAATAAAACGCCAACTATTTTTTTTTTTTTTTTTATATTTTTGTTTGTGTTTTTTTTTTTTTTTTTTTTTTTACACTTTTTTTTGTAACTAACTTTTATAACTGTAACCGGTTCCAGGTTCGGGTCTCTCAAAATGCGATGGCATCTTGGGAGACCCTGTGAAAGTGTGCCTAGTCTGTGGAATGCTGTACCCTTCGCTAATACTCAACTAGTGAATGGTAGCGTTCAAAACATTCACCAATGCAAATACCAGGATTGTCAGGACAGGAGGGAAAATAATAGCGGGTGTCACGCCTATATCCGCGCTTGCTGCAGACACGACATCTTTTTTGGGGGGGTTCACTGGGTAGGGGTACTCGGGAGGACATAAAAATGCCTCTCATGCAGCCGACTGCATTTGGTTGGGGATGTGAATGGGGGAAGTATGGGCGCTGCAGAAGCGGTGGGTTCCCAATTAGGATTGGCGAATGCAGCAGGAAGGGCACTATGGGCACGACGGGCCTGTGTTTGTCTTTTTGGTGGCAGCGGGACACTACTTGTGCTTGCCACCTCACCAGCTTGAACTGCACTTATGGGACTCGCCACGTCACCAAGTGTTACTGCAGTGCTGGTTTGATTACGACCGGGGTGTACTAGGCCGTTGGTGCTTGCCAGTTCACCAAAACGCTACAAAAAAAACTGTTAGCGATCGCAGGGATCCGGCCTGACTCTGCGAACGCTGCAGTTATGTGTTTAGTGTTTTGTAAGTGACAGTGATCGATCGATACTGCACTTGGGTGGGCTGGGCTGGGCCGGGCGGAGGGGCAAAACGCAGGTGCTAGCAGGTATCTGGGCTGATCCCACTAACACTGCGTTTGTGGGAACCCTAAACTGCTGGGGACGCTAGTATAGATCTGATCGGATCAGATATTGATCCGATCAGATACTATACCACTAAGGGAGGTGTATGCTGTGTGCGTGGGTGTTAGCGGTACTGGCGCTAACCTGACGCTGCCTGGGGCTGGTGCTTGCCAGTTCACCAAAACGCTACCAAAAAAACTGTTAGCGATCGCAGGGATCAGACCTGACTCTGCGAACGCTGCAGTTATGTGTTTAGTGTTTTGTAAGTGACAGTGATCGATTGATACTGCACTTGGGTGGGCTGGGCCGGGCGGAGGGGCAAAACGCAGGTGCTAACAGGTATCTGGGCTGATCCCGCTAACACTGCGTGTTTGGGAACCCTAAACTGCTGGGGACGCTAGTATAGATCTGATCGGATCAGATATTGATGCGTTCAGATACTATACCACTAAGGGAGGTGTATGCTGTGTGCGTGGGTGTTAGCGGTACTAGCGCTAACCTGACGCTGCCTGGGGCTGGTGCTTGCCAGTTCACCAAAACGCTACCAAGAAAACTGTTAGCGATTGCAGGGATCAGGCCTGACTCTGCAAACGCTGCAGTTATGCGTTTAGTGTTTTGTAAGTGACAGTGATCGATTGATACTGCACTTGGGTGGGCTGGGCTAAGGGGCAAAACGCAGGTGCTAGCAGGTATCTGGGCTGATCCCGCTAACACTGCGTTTTTGGGAACCCTAAACTGCTGGGGACGCTAGTATAGATCTGATCGGATCAGATATTGATCAGTTCAGATACTATACCACTAAGGGAGGTGTATGCTGCGTGCGTGGGTGTTAGCGGTACTGGAGCTAACCTGACGCTGCCTGGGGCGACGCAGACCCTATCTGACCCTAAAACCTAAGTTATATCACCGCCGGGCGATCAGGGGGCTAAACCTTTATTAGGTAATAAACGGCGGGTGCCCTGACGCTATAAAAGATAAACTAACTAACCAGCGTCACCCGTAACAGTTATACGGTGATCACTGGTGAAAGGGTTAACTAGAGGGCAATCAAGGGGTTAAAATCTTTATTAGATAGTATATGGGGGTCCCTGACGCTATAAAAAGCTGACGGCGAACCTAAATATTTACCTCCCTAACTAGAGTCACCAGTGACACTAATACAGCGATCAGAAAAACGATTGCTTAGTGACTCTGGGGACAGGGGGGTGATCACGGAAACAAAACTTGGTTAGGGGGGTACCCTAGACCTAAAGGGGGCTAACCCTAACTGTTCTACCACTTCTAACTGTCACAAACTGACACCAATGCAGTAATCAGAGAGGAAAAAAAAAAACTGCTTGGTGTCACTGTGGCGGAGGGGGGGGGGGGTGTAAAGTGTGCCTAGTGTGTTTTACTGTGTGTGTTGTGTTGGTGCATTTACTAAGATGTCTTCTCTCCTCGCCGCCGAAGCGAAAAATACCGAGCCGAAGAGACATGACATCACTTCCAGCAGAGGAAGTTTCTCATTCGTTGGGAGTGATCGCGAGGGGGTGGCCACAAATGAGTGGTCTCCCCCTCAGCCTGGATCGCTCCCCTAACGAAGCCGACCGCCTCGGGAGGCAGATCACGTACCAGGTACGTGATTTTGCCTGCCCGTGCCATTCTGCCGCAGTATATCTGCGTTAGCCGGTTGGCAAGTGGTTAATAGAGAATACAGATAATGACAGGGTCTCTTTCATAGTGAATATGTAAATGATCAGATTGGGGGACTTACCTCTTTTCACTGTCAGCTACACATGGGGTTTGTTTTTCTTACAGTGATGACATCGGTGAGTGACTTAGCCGGTCTAGACCCGCCCATGGTTTCCTCCAATCCTTTAGTAAATATGTCCGACTCGGCTTCAGTAAATGCCTGCCCCCTCTCTCTCTAAATCCCCGCCCCCTCTCTCTCTAAATCCCCTAATGATAGTCTCCGCCCTGTTAGCGTCCAACTGTGATACTGTAGGAAGACATGAAGGTGGGAGTGACTGAGAACAGCCGAATTGTGCTCCTCCTCTAGGTGGTCAATTGCAGACTGATCCTCCCTCCGAGTGACGCAGTAAGGTAAAGCCCTCTCGCCGCGCGCTCGCACTTCATTGGCTGTCTCTAACTGTTCTCTGGAGCAGGCTCCGCCCATCAATCCTGCTGTCTAACAGCTTTGAGTTCACGGCTCTGCCATTGGTCAGTAGAAGTGACTCCTGCTTGACAGCTTTGGTGCTCTCGGCTCCTCCCCCACATTCTCCGCTTTTAGTGACACATGGCGTTTTTTATTTCTTTCACTGGTGACATCGGTGGGTGCCGTAGCCGGCCTAGACCCGCCCATGGTTTTCTCCGATCCATTAGTAAAAATGTCCGACTTGGCTTCAGTAAATGCCCGCCCCATCTCTAAATCTATAGTGATAGTCTCCGCCCTCTTAGTATCCAGCTGTGCTTCTGCAGGAAGACATTGAGACGGAGCGTGACGGAGAACTGACGAATCGTGCTCCTTCTCTAGAGATAATCAGTCGCAAACTGATCCTTCCTCTGAGTGACGCACTAAAGTAACGCCCTCTTGTCGCGCGCTCGCACTTAATTGGCTGCCTCCGAAGCAGGCTCCGCCCCTCAATCCTGCTAACAGCTTTTAGCTCGTGGCGCTGTCAGTGGGCGTGGCCTGTGTACTCCTGCCCCTCCCCCACATTTTGCGATCAGGGCTGTGTGAGGACAGCAGCATAGCTTCATAATACATGTATATCTCCAGCTACAAGAAGGAAGAGAAACAGAACACTATTTTAAACGACCAAACTTTTTTCTGTTTTGACAAATTGTACAGAGAACCCCTATAGGTCACGTGGTAACGAAGCGCCTCTGCTATAGGCTAGGGCTTCTCATTACCAAGCAGGCAGTTTCTGATCCGTCCAATCCTCAGCAGTCCCAGTGAAGCGTCCGTTCCTTGCCTCCCTGTTACTAGGGTAACGGAGCAATCCATTAAACACTGAAAATAGGGGTGGTGATGTGGAAAAAAATATAATTTTTACTTGCTTTAAAATGAATATGATTCGGGATATTAGAAGAGGTAAGAATAAATAGCGATCATTGCACAGGTGTGTACAAGACACCACAGCGGTTTGTTTATGTCTCATTCCCGCCACGTGGTAATGATGAAGTTCCCCTCGGACAGACTGTAGTCCGGGGTCTCTGCAGTTGCTCTGGGATTAGAAGCATGGACTAGTCCGGTAGTTGGATGGGATTTGTGACATTATCTGGAGGAAGGAGATGGTGAGAGAGCCGAGGTGAGCGAGCATAGATCAGGTGTGATCTCCCCCTGTGCTGTCTGTGTGGTGGGCTCTACCCTACAGGCATGCTCTGCTGTCACTTGTAGTGCTTCTGCTGCTTACTGTGTAATCTCTGAAGTCTGCCCAATTATTTCCAGGAAGTTCCAAAATTAGGGAAGTCACATCTACATATATAGCAAAACGTTTAGTACATATGCTTTACCCTCCTGATCACCAAGCAATCCTAAAGCCTGGTACACACAATGGGGTTTACTTACTAAAGCTGGAGAGTGCAAAATCAGGCTCACTTCTACATAGAAACCAATCAGCTTCCAGGTTTTATTGCCAAAGCTTACTTGAACAAGCTGAGGTTAGAAGCTGATTGGCTACCATGCACAGCTGCACCAGAGATCTGAGTGCACCAGCCTTAATAAATCTACCCCAATGAGAAAATCGGACGACTAATACCGCTATGGGAGCGATCATAGAATAATCTGATCGCCCCTTCTGATTATTAGTACGCAGCTTTCGAGAGCCGATCGCGACCGTTTATACAAAATTATCCAAAGGGAAAAACATGAGCATTTTTCTCATACAATTCCAGAACAAACGACTTTTGTTTAATCAATATAGTATTTCTCTGTAAAGAACCGAGTGACCAAGACCGTACATGCTTGGAAATGAGAGAATACATTACATCATCGCGGGAAGTTGTACCCTGTGTTACGAGAATTTGCACAACTCTAGTAACCTATTTGTTTTCTATATGAGACTAGCATGTGAAGCTTCGAACACGCCCGAATTTATCCTTTTTAGAAATACACACCAAACTGATCATGTGCAGAGTGTCCCCAAGGCTCTGTTCTATCAGGAGATGGATTGGGGACAGTTAAAGTGATTTGAAAAGGTTCATTTAAAAAATGTAAATAAAAATAACTAGAGGTCGACCGATATGGTTTTTTCTCTGGCCGATGCCAATATTTAGAAATCGCGGTGGCCGATATGTGATGCCGATTTTTTTTTTTTTTTTCCCTTCATCTTATAAAATCTAACAGTTAGACCCCTTTCACACTGGGGCGTTTTTTAGGCGCTTTTGGGCTAAAAATAGCGCCTGTAAAACGGCTCCCCTGCAGTCTCAGTGTGAAAGCCCGAGTGCTTCCACACTGAGGCGATGCGCTGGCAGGAGGTTATAAAAAAGTCCTGCAAGCATCATCTTTGGAGCGGTGTATACCACCACTCCTGCCCATTGAAATTAATGCGCCCCGCTGCCAAAGCGCCTGCAAAGCGTTTCGGCAGCGGCGCTTCAGGGGCGCATTTAACTCCTTCCTCGGCTGCTAGCTGGGTTATAAGTGCCCTGCCAGCAGCCGAATATCGCCGCTAAAATGACGGTAAAGTGCCGCTAAAACTAGCAGCGTTTTACCGTCAACGCATGCCCCATCCAGTGTGAGGGCAACCTTAAGTGATACAGAAAATCTTTTACATTTAAACATTTATTAAACAAAACAAACCTCCAATCAGTTCACTTGTATGTAGAATTTAGATTAAAAAAAACTATATCTTAAATATTAAATACACAAAAACAGGTAATCAAAACTTTTGGATGAAAAAAAATGGGCTAACTTTACTGCTTAATTTTTTTAAAATTTATTAGTGTATTTTTTAAAAAAAAAAATGAAAGATTTGAAAGACCGCTGCGCAAATATTGTGTGACATAAAATATTGCAACAACCGCTATTTTATTCCTTAGGGTCTCTGCTAAAATAAAATGTATATAATGTTTTGGGGGTTCTAAGTGATTTTCTAGCAGAAAATACAGGATTTTTACTTGTAAGCAACAAATGTCAGAAAAGATTAAGTCCTCATGCACACGGACGTTTTTACAGCTGCTTTTTTGAGCTTTTTTTGCAGCTTAAATATGTTAGTCTATGGCTTCATGCCCACCTAGGCGTTTTTGAGCTGCAAGTGGCATAGGCGTTTTTAAGCTGTAAAAAAAACCCAGGACCAGTGGGTTCTGAAAGACGTTTTTCAGCTGTAAAAACGCTCTAACGCTGAAAAACGCTCAAAAACGTCATTCACCAACGTTTTTTAGCGTTTTTGATCCATTAAAAAAAAAAAAACGCTCAAAAACGCTAACGCGGAAAAACGCTCAAAAACGCTAAAAATCGCTATTGCAAAAACGCTGAAAAAAGCTGAAAAAAGTTAAAAAAAGTCACTGCAAAGATACTGGCGTTTTTCATTACGTTTTTTTAACAGCCTGTGTGCATGAGGGCTTAGTCTTTAAATTGTTAAACTGAGAGCTTGTATCTCTTCAGGTTCTTTTTATCAGACTTGGCAGGCTGCCCAGAGAGGAGAGAAGTCACTTCACAGAAGACTTCAGACAACTTGCATTGACTTCTATTACAGAAGTCATTTGCAAGTCACGCTGAAGTTATATCGGCCTTTTTTATCAGCACAATCGGACGATTAAGTAAAAAACACCAAATATCGGCCGATTTATCGGTCGACCTCTAAAAATAACAAACATGTCATACTTGCCTCCTCTGTCAAGGGTTTTGCACAGAGTGGTCCAGATCCTCCTCTTCTGGGGTGCCCAGGTGGTGCTTCTGGCTCCTCCTCTTCATCGAGTTCCCCCACGGAGATCCACATTCCAGTCCTGATGCCTGATGCACTCCCGAGTCCTGATGCTGCCTCCATTGACACACGCAGCAGGACTCGGCCTAACCCCCCCTGCTCCCGTGTCAGTGCATTTGATTGACAGTAGTGGGAGCCAATGGCTCCCACTGCTATCAATCTATCCAATGAGGACCCAAGACAGTGGTTGGAGCTGCTGGGCTCGTCCTCGACGCTGGAACAAACGGGTTCAGGTAAGTAAAAGGGGGGCTCTGGGGGGGATGCTGCAGCACAGGTTTTTCACCTTAATGTATAGAATGCATTAACGTGACAAACCTCGAGACTTTACAACCCCTTTTGCTGCATGCTCATTCCTGAGCCGCTGCTCTATACGTCCATAAGACACAAAGAGCTTGCACTCCCCCCGCTCTCTCCTCCTCCAGCAGAGCAAATAATGCAAAATATTTTACAGCGCACACATACAAGAATGACATTTCCTGCAAGGCTAGTTAAAAACACCTGAACGTATTCAAAAAATACAGGGGTTTGGTCACACTATATGGTCATATAGTGCTAAGCCCACTTACTGCGACACAGTACCCTGAATTATTAGAGCAAATAATGCATTAACCACTTCACCACTGGGCACTTAAACCCCCTTAATAATCAGACCAATTTTCAGCTTTCTGTGCTCTCACATTTTGAATGACAATTACTCAGTCATGCAACACTTTACCTATATGAAATTTTTGTCCTTTTTTCACACAAATAGAGCTTTCTTTTGTTGGTTGTTTAATCACCACTGGGTTCTTTATTTTTTGCGCTATAAAAGAAAAAAGACAGAAAATTCTGTAAAAAAATGCATTTTCTTTGTTTCTGTTATAAAATTTTGCAAATTTAGTAATTTTTCTTCATATATTTTGGCCAAAATGTATACCGCTATATATCTTTGATAAAAATAATCCAAATCAGTGTATATTATTTGGTCTTTTTGAAAGTTCTAGAGTCTAAAAGTTATGGTGCCAATATTTGAAAATTGATCACACCTGAAGTACTGACGGCCTATCTAATTTCTTGAGACCCTAACATGCCAGAAAAGTACAAATACCCCCCAAATGACCCCTTTTTGGAAAGAAGACATTCCAAGGTATTTAGAAAGATGCATGATGAGTTTTTTGAAGTTGTCATTTTTTCCCACAATTCTTTGCAAAATCAAGATTTTTTATTCTTTTTTTTTTTTTCACAAAATTGTCATATTAGCAGGTTATTTCTCATACACAGCATATGCATACCACAAATTACACCCCAAAACACATTCTGCTATTACTCCTGAGTACGGTGATACCACATGTGTGAGACTTTTAGCCTGGGTTCACACATGTGCGGTGTGAATTGAAGCTCAGGTTTCACTGGGAAGATAAAAATCTGTTGTTCAAAGGTTTCTCTGTGTTGTAGCAATGCGCAGTGCGAATGCAACGCACATATGTGAACCTGATACATTCAAATTAATGTATTTTAAAACGTCCTGCGAATTGGATGCGGTGTAAGCCGCATCTAATTCGCATAGGTGTGAACGGGGGCTTACACAGCATGGCCACATACAGAGGCCCAACATGCACGGAGCACCTTCAGGCGTTCTGGAGTGCCCAGGCCAGTTCTGACATTTCTCTCCTACATGTAAAAATCATCATTTATTTGCTAGAAAATTCCATAGAACCCCAAAACATTATATTTTTTTTATCAAAGACCCTAGAGAATACAATGGCAGCCATTGCAACTTTATATCTTATATGGTATTTGCACAGTTTTATGCAAAAACATTGGGCTAACTTTATTGTTTTGTTTTTTTTAATGTGAAAGATAAAGTTATGCCGAGTAAATAGATACCTAACATGTCACCCTTCAAAATTGCACACGCTCGTGGAATGGCACCAAACTTCCCTACTTAAAAATCCCCATAGGAGACGCTTAAAAAATATTTTACTGGCTACAGGTTTTGAGTTACAGAGGAGGTCTAGGGCCAAAATTATTGCTCTCGCTCTACCGATCCCTCACATGTATGCTTTGAACACCATTTTTATATGTGGGCGGGACATATGTATGCGTTCGCTTCTGCTTGCGAGCTCACTGGGACACGGGAAAAAAAAATATTATTTTTTTTTTTTTTATTGTTCATTTTAATTTATTTGTTTTAGTTTGACGCTTTTTTCCAAAAAATACATTTTTTGATCACTTTTATTCCTATTACAAGGAATGTAAACATCCCTTGTAATAGGAATATGGCATGACAGGTCCTCTTTACAGTGAGACATGGGGTCAATAAGACCCCACATCTCACCTCTAGGCTGGGAAGCCTGAAATAAAAAAACAAAAAAAACAATCCTGGCTTCGATCGTATCGGTGAGTCGGTAGAAGCACCTGGGGGGGGAGTCCCCTCTCGCCTCCCGTAAGAACGATCAAGCAGTGATCAAGCATGACCGCGCAATTGTCATTCAAAGTGCGACAGTGCTGAAAGCTGAAAATTGGTCTGGGCAGGAAGGGGTTGTAAGTGCCCGGTATTGAAGTGGTTAAAGCTCTCTGAACACCAGTAAAAGCCCCTGTCATTTAATAAAATAGTTAGCTTACAGTCCTTTTCACACCTTGCGTTTGCTTTGCTTCAAAAATGATGTCGCTTTAGTGGTGCTTCAAAGTGTCTTCAAAGCCTCCATAGAAGTCTATGACATTTTTGAATTTTGGACAATTTCATGTTGCCATCTTGGTGGGAACAGTTTGGGGATGACCCCTTCCTGTTCCAACATGACTGCGCACCAGAGCACAAAGCAAGGTCCATAAAGACATGGTTGAGCGAGGTTGGGGTGTAGGAACTTGACTGGCGTGCACAGAGTTCTGACCTCAACCCGATAGAACATCTTTGGGATGAATTAGAGCGGAGACTGCGAGACAGGCCTTCTCGTCCAACATCAGTGCCTGACCTTACAAATGAGCTTCTGGAAGAATGGTCAAACATTCTCATAGACGCACTTCTAAACCTTGTGGACAGCCTTCCCAGAAGAGTTGAAGCTGTTATAGCTGTACAGGGTGGGCCAACTCAATATTGAACCCTACGGACTGACTGGGATACCATTAAAGTTCATGTGCATGTAAAGACAGGCATCCTAATTCTTTTGACAAAATAGTGTGTGTGTGTATGTATGTATGTATGTATGTATGTATGTATGTATGTATGTATGTATATATGTGTTCCCAGCAGACAGCGCGGTCGGGACAGGAAGAAGCATAGACTCCCATGGGAGTCTATGCCGGAAGTGGGTGCAAATACCTGTCTTTGACAGGTATCTGCACCCCCCTCCCCCCTGAAAGGTGCCAAATGTGACACCGGAGGGGGGGAGGGTTCCGAAAAGCAGAAGTTCCATTTTTGTGTGGAACTCCGCTTTAACCACTTACCGACCGGCCACTGTATCTATACATCATTACTTTGAAGATAGATATCTCTGTAACGGCAGCAGCCGCTGCCACAACCGAGGTATCCATCTATAGGGCCAGCGGTTCTTTATACGGTAATGGTGGTATCTGCGGCGGGTTCGCCGCAAGATCACTGTTATCCGCAGCGGGAGAGGTGCCACCCCCCTCCCGCCGCTCTCCCGCGCCCTCCGCCGCTTACCGGAGGCGATCGGGTCCTTTCACATCTTAGGTATGGAGACGAGTGAGGCCAAGTAGCATGCAAATCGTACCTGAATAATATAGACACGATTTCAGCACTACTTTGTAAGCACAAGCTGAGAATGGTTAATGCCAAAGTTGTGGCAAAGTCGTATAAAGTAGTACTGCTCCCAAATCGCGTCAAAATCGCTGTAAAATCGCAGCACAATAGCGGCCGTGAAATCGTGGTAAAATCGCGCGACTTTGAAGTCGTATAAGTGTGAAAGGGGCCTCATGCAACTTTTGAGGGTTAACATTGAAGCCTATGGCCCTCAAGTTGCATGAAAGTCAGACCAAAGTAGTGCAGGAACTACTTTGAAGTCTCTGTGACTTTAAGTCGCACATATATAAATGGTTATAATTGGAAAACATGTAGTACGACTTGTCAGGCAACTTTTATCTCCAAAGTAGCATGACATGTCGCACAAGTGTGAATGGAGCCTTAGTGGCAGTTCACAACGATGTAATGCCGGATTCACAGCAGTTCCTGTGCATTTTCTACACCGCACTGTGCGATGTAGTGCAATTCCTGTCTGAATCACATGCGGTTTCCCGCACTGCAATAGTGTGAATCGGGACTTAAGGTCTGTGTCACATAAATTGCCTTATACTTGCGCTTAAATTAGTGCCTTATTACATGCTAGGATGTATATCCTTCTATTACATGCAGTGCCTCATACCTCTCTTTATTACCTGCAAACGTTCAGTTTTACCTGAAAATAATTTTTTTATTAACATTTTTCAGATTTTATTTTCTTTACCTTGAAAAAGTTTGTAAGGATGGAGAATTACATCTTGTATGAAGAAGTTGGAAAGGGAAGCAAGTCTTTAGTGTACAAAGGGAGAAGAAAGGGCACCATCAATTTTGTTGCTATACTCTGCATAGACAAGAGTGAAAGAGCAGAAATTACAAACTGGGTAAGTGCGTGTCTCATGTTTAAAGGGTAAGTGCACTTTTTAGAAAAAAATTATGAACGCACATTTTTTTGTTTTTTCAGGTAAAAAAAAATGTGCATTTATTACTTTTTTTTTGAGCCTGTAAAGCATTGCACCAGCTGTCAGAAGATCACCTTGCCATGTAGGTCTCCAACAGATCTGCCAGTGTATCTGTGTGCTCATACATCCCGAACAGGCAAGCAGATAAAATCTGACAGGAAGAGAGAATGAACTACATAAAATAAAAAATAAAAAAGTTTTTCCTTTTAGTTATACTTTAATGCACTGTTGGAGATACCATACTGACAACTTTATGTGCAGTTCTTCCATTTGACTTTACAGTATGAATCTGCGGGGAATAACGAGACAGTATGAGCTATACAGATGCTTGTGAATCTTCTCAAAGTGGTTCTAAGGTCTCAGATTACCGTATTTTAATTTAACCACTTGCTCTCCGAAAGATTTTACCCCCTTCATGACCAAGTCATTTTTTGCTTTTCGGCACTGTTTACTTTGACTGATGTTTGCAATGCTGTATCCAAATTAAATTTTGTATCATTTTTTTTTTCCACCAATAGAGATTTCTTTTGGTGGTATTTGATCACCTCTGGGTTTTTTATTGGTTTGCGATTATAAGCAAAAAAGAACATTTTGAAAAAGAAAAGCAGTATTTTTTACTTTCTGCTATAAAACATATCCAATATTTAAAAAAAAAAAATGGCCAAAATATATTTGGTATGTCTTTAGTAAAAAAAAAAAAAAAAATCTCAATAAGTTTTTATTATTTGGTTTGTGTGTCTACAAACTATGGTATATATTACTGGAATTTTTATTATTATTTTTTATGCTACTAATGGCTGTGATCAGCGACTTATAACAGGACTACTAGGGGTGCAACGGATCGTTGCCGATCCGTGATCCGTACGGATCACCCTCCGAGGATCGGCACACCCGCGATCCGCGGAGCACTTTTCGGGCCTCAGCCATAGGAAAGGCCCCGGCTTCGGCCTAGCTCCGGAGCGGCGGCCATCTTGGTACACCCGGAAGTGGCCACTGTCTCAACAGGAAGTGACATTTTGTCGCCGCCATCTTGCTACACCCCACACTCCTGCACAATATAATAATGATAGAGTGAGAAGGGGGCAAGCGGACATCTTGTTACACCCACCGGAGTTTTAAATTTAAAAGCCATTTTCAACACAAAACTGAGCTTATATGCACAAATACTGTATTTATGCATATAAGCTCGGTTTTGTGTTGAAAATAGCTTTTAAATCTAAAACTCCGGTGGGTGTAACAAGATTTGTGTGTTTTTTTTTTTGTTTTTTTTATTTTTTTTTTATGCTGATCCGAGGATCGATCCGATCCGTGACTCTGATCCGAGGATCGATCCGATCCGTGAGATTTTTGATCCGTTGCACCCCTAAGGACTACTATAGACAATCTGGCACTAACTTAAACTGGGCGGGGGGGGAACTGACTAACTGCCACTGACATCACCAGTGACATTAATACAGTAATCAGTGCTAATAAAATTCACTGTCACTGTAATAATGACATTGGGTAGGAAGGAATTAACATGTGTAATGTGTGCTGCTTTTAATACAGATCTTGTTGTTTTTATTTCCTGCTTATCAGGGAATGAAAATACAGCAAGATCCCCTGTTCATGAACACAGCTCTGTATTGTTTACAATGACTGCATAGCAAAAAATTAAATCTGTATATTTATATCTTCTGTGCCTCCCTAAACACTGGCCCATGTGTATCCTATAATAAATTGTTCCTGTGTATATCCACTTTCTAGTTATTTATCCTGCTTACAAATATAAAGGGGGGTAACTTTGTACTGAATGACTCCATTTTTGATTTCATGGAACCAAGTAAATTACACCCATGGAAGATGACATTTTAATTCAGGACACGTCATACTTGTTAGATTTTATTATTTAGGAATGGCTAGAATGCATATGAATCTTGGATGTCTGCAGACTTATCCTGAAAAGTTTGACCAATTTCGTTGATAATTCGTTTAAACATATCCCAACTATTCAGGATAAAGTCATGCATTTACAGTATCTTGGGTTTCTTAAACAGCACGCGTGTTTCTAAAACACATTGGGGTTGATTTACTGAAACTGTAGAGTGTAAAATCTGGTGCAGCTGTGCATGGTATAGCCAATCAGCTTCTAACTTCAGCTTTGACAAAAAAAAAAATCTGGAAGCTGATTGGTTTCTGGGCAGATCTGCACCAGATTTTACACTCCTCAGTTTTAGTAAACTACCTCAATAACTGCTTTATTACATCTACCATGGGTGCTCAACCTGTAGCCCTCTAGCTGTTGCAAAACTACAAGTCCCATCATGCCTCTGCCTTTGGGAGTCATGCTTGTAACTGTCAGCCTTGCAATGCCTCATGGGACTTGTAGTTCCGCAACAGCTGGAGGGCCACAGGTTGAGCAGGGGATCTCCAAGCTATGGCCCTCCAGTTGTTCGGGAACTATGTGCTGACGTTACCACGCTGTCTCACTAGGAGGACAGGATTTGTTTTGCAGCCGGCCGGCTCTGTTAACTAAGTGCAATTTTACTTCGCTTTAATGTAAGTCCAATACTGTTTTTTTATTAAACCTGTTGAAGCAATATTGCGCTATGGTTGGTCTTTTCTCTTATACCCCGCTGAGATACTGAGGTCTATCGGAGTTCCACGGCATCAGGGTGTTTGGAGAATATAGGCACCAATCTTATCCAACTTGTCCAGACAATCTTTCCACACAAGCAAAGGCATTGGCTGGGCTTTAGCTGCCTGTTTGGTTTTGCTTGCCATCTGGTAAGCAAGTTTTTCATGAGGTGGTGGCACTTATTCGTGGTTTGGACTCACTTGGGTGTTTGTCTGGATCCATTTGAACTGTTACTCATTTAATAATTTATTTGATACCTACAAGCTATTGTTGGATTGAACCTTCACACAGCGCAGCTTCTCTTCTCCATTCTGGCTTTGAAAAATGCCTCTCCACACAGCATATGCTTACCTTTCCTTTGCTCCTCTGCACTTCTGTTCCGAACTGGAGACCCAAGGGAAAGCCTGTTAGCACGTGACCTACTCTATGCATCAGTCCACGGCTCAATGTAAGCTACCACTTCAGAACCCTCCAGCTTACACTGGACTTTATGTTGATGGGGAAGAGTAGATTAAAGGGAACCTTGTTTATTTTCCCTTTGTGGGCAAACCACAGGTTCTCTTTAACCATCTACCAAAAATGAGTATGACAGTCATCTGGCATTAAACAAGGCATATCCGGTTTAGTAGTGAGTGTGGGGGACTTAAAGGCCTTACTAAGGGATGATACCCTTAAAAAGGAGCTATCCATATATAAGCAACTGTTGATACTGCCAGGCTTCTTCTACCCTGTCATAATGCTTGGTTGGCTAATTTCCCTAGCATGGATGAGGATGACTGGGACTAAATTTAGGACTCCTCATTCACTAGACTGGTGTCTGCGAGAGACCAACTAATCCAATCTATATTTTTGCACTAAATTTATTTAACTCCTGCTAGATTTGGCTAAAATATGTCCTTCTCAGTCACCTAGTTGTTGGCGATGGTATTCCTCCCATGCAGATTTCATCCATGTACTTTGGAATTGTACGGAAATACAACAATTCTGTTTCAATGTAGTGCAATGTGTGAATTCTGTCACAACATTAAATATAATCTCTACTGTGAAGATTTGCTTGCTGGGATTGGATGACCCCTTACCTCCCAAAGAGAGCCCCCACAAACTCTCCTAACCTTGTTTTTCTATTACAGTGCCTTGAAAAAGTATTCACACCCCTTGAAATTTTCTACATTGAAAACCATGAAGGAAGAGCGTCTAAATCAGAAAAGTTGAAATACCAAATACAAGTACCATCATCCCAAATGTCTAGTGTAAAAACAAAGGGCAGGAGGTAGAGAGCGGCCGCAGTAAGCTGCTTCTGTCGGCCAGTATCTCAGTACCCCATGCAAGGAGGACCAACCCCTGAAGGGGGGGGGGGACTATTGCGGTACTAGATATAATCAAATATTCAGTAAGAAAAGGTAGAAAAAAGAATCATAATATAAAAAATTACATTTTAATAGAAATCATGATTAAAAGATTTTTTACAGTGTCACATACAGTTGTAATAAAAAGCGGAAGCAGTAAATACAACCAATAGGATTACAACCCATAGTGATATAGAACACAAATAGAGCTTGGATTCTCGACCGGTTTCGCGGTTTTTCACTGCTTCCTCAGGAGAGCAATATCTGTGATATGACATACAATAATTGTAATCAATACATAACACAAGAAATATATAACAAGATTATCAATGCAGCAAAAACATTAGACAATACATTAACAATACATACAATTAAGTAACAAAAGGATGAGCTCACCTGTTCAATGGCTCTCTATGGGTGTGTAGGGCCCCAAGTGGTTCCCCCTGCGGTGGACACAGGGGATAGCAAACAGCCTCTATGAGGATAAATTTTAGATGATAGGGTTATATAAGTAATTAGGCTAGGGAATCAGTCAAAAGGAGGAATAGGGTAAGGGGGTGCCAATAGTGTGCCTATTAGAGTTAAAACCAGTGTGCATGGAGAGAAATCAAGAAAAGTGTGACAGTAGATAGCAGTGGGGGAGGGGGGGGGAGGAAAGTGGGGAAGGAAAGAAGGGGAGGAAGGGGGGGAAGGGAGAAAAAGGGGGGGGGAAAGGGGCGGAAGGGAGGGGGAAGGAAGGGGGGGGGAAAGAAGGGGGGGGAGGGGGAAGAAAGGGGGGAAGGGAGGGGGGAGGGGGAAGGACAGTAAGGTCAGTGAGGGGAGAAACCACTACTTAAATGGTGTAAAAAGGAAAACCAGGTTAAGAGATAATGCACACAGGTAAAGAGCTGGCACTCACCCCTAAAGTACTGATAAATTGTAGACGCCTAGGCTGGAATGGATGAGGACCATATAACAAGAGATTATGAAGCGAACAAGGTGAAGTCGCCAGCCGCTGTTAGGTAGGCAATCACAGGCCCCCCAGGTGGGCTAAGGATATTAGTATATGCCGGGGGAGGTCAAAGTGACCGCTGTAATAAGAATTATACTAGGATTACCATAACACAGGAGTCAACCCACCAGTCAAGGAAAGGGTTAAATTGCCTATTAGGGACAGTGTGAAATGGCAAGAGTGTCCAAAAGGCACTCTGGTGTAACAAAAAGGTAAGCATACAGGAACCGTTATGTGAACAGGTTGTATGCAGATATAAAGTGCAGCAGGAGTGCAGACAAGAAAAAAGATCTGCCTGAGAGCAGGGACAATAACGGAGGAAGGGGGGCGGCAGCACTTACCTGCAGCGGTGGTCCTCACTTGGCACAGCGTCAAGAAGCTGTAGGATCATATAGCGTTACAGGTGTAGGGGAAAAAAAACAAAAAATACAGCGGGTTTACTACCGCTTTAATGTGCTTCTTGAGCCACTCCTTTGTTGCCATGTGTGTTGGGTCATTGTCGTGCTGGAAGACCCATCCACTACCCATTTTTAATGCCCTGGCTGAGGGGTGGAGGTTCTCACCCAAGGTTTGACGGTACATGGCCTCTCCATCGTCCCTTTGATGCGGTGAAGTTGTCCTGTCCCCTTAGCAGAGAAGCATCCCCAAAGCATAATGTTTCCACCTCCATGTTTGACGGTGGGGATGGTGTTCTTGGGGTTTTGATTTCATCTAACCACAACACCTTCACCCAGTTCTCCTCTGAATCATTTAGATGTTCATTAGCAAACTTCAGACAGGCCTGTACATGTGCTTTCTTAAACAGGGGGACCTTGCAAACTCTGAAGGATTTCAGTCCTTTACTGTGTAGTGTGTTACCAATTGTTTTCTTGGTGACTATGGTCCCAGCTACCTTGAGATCAGTCACAAGATTCTCCCCATGTAGTTCTGGGCGGATTCCTCACGGTTATCATGATCATTGAAACTCCACGAGGTGACATCTTGCATGTAGCCCCAGACCGACAGAGATTGACAGTTATTTTGTGTTTCTTCCGTTTGTGAAAAATTACACAAACTGTTGTCACCTTCTCACCAAACTGCTTGGCGATGGTCTTGTAGCCCATTCCAGCCTTGTGTAGGTCTGCAATTTTGTCCTTGACATCCTTGGACAGCTCTTTGGTCTTGGCCATGGTGGAGAGAATGGAATCTGATTGATTGCTTTTGTGGACAGGTGTCTTTTATACAGGTAACAAGCTCAGATTATGAGCACTCCCTTTTAAGAGATTGCTCTTATTCTCAGTTTATTACCTGTATAGAAGACACCTGGGAGCCAGAAATCTTGCTGATTGATAGGTGATCAAATACTTATTTCACTCATTAAAATGCAAATCAATGTATAACTTTTTTTTTAAATGCTTTTTTCTGGATTTTTTTGTTGTTATTCTGTCTCTCACTGTTAAAATAAACCTACCATTAAAATTATAGACTGATCATTTCTTTGTCAGTGGGCAAACGTACAAAATCAGCAGGGGATGAAATACTTTTTTTGCTCACTGTATGAAAAGAAAAAAATTATTTTTGTGGAAAGGTAGTTGGCTTTTCTCCTGAGAGAGCCCTCTACTTTTAGTCAGGGCCATGCTAGCCACGTGTGCGGTTGTATGACTCTCTATGGTTTTTCTTACTTTTTTATTTATTGTTGCCACTTTACAAGTGTCATGTTTGTACTATGTTTAAAACGTCAATAAAAAAGAATAAAAAAAACAAACCAAAAAAAAAAAAACAAGGCATATTAGGATCCCTTTGGCTGTCGAAGGTCACATCTGAAGGTAGCTGGGGACCTCTTTTTTTTTTTCTGCAGCTTCATTTCTATTTGCATTTGTTGATGAATTGACCCCTATTTATACTCTACTCAATGCATTCACTTTTTTTTTAAATGATTATTTTATGCTGCTGACAATGAATTGCCCTATTGTAGAAAGCAGCCTTATAATATTATTAATATTTAATTTTATCTCTAGAGTGCACTTATCCCTTAGGAGGAGAAAATACATCTTCTGTCAGTCATTTTTTAATTGTTTTCAATCCATTGTGTAATTGAATATTTTAAAAACTCCACAAAAGCCAAACAATTTATTTTAGATAGATACTTGGTGATTTTTTTTTTAATATTTTGTGGGCATTTCGACAGGAAACTGTCTTCATCCTTGTTCAATTGCCAGCACCTTTGTTTAGGTTATTATTCTGTTTGCCAGACCTTTTATTTATCTTACAATACAAAAAAAATGGAGAATGAGTATTAATACTTCTGTTGCAGCAGGAAAAATATGAAATATTCCATGGCAGAGCAGAGTTTGGAACAACCATAGAAGATCTCACTGTGTGACTCTCCAAACGATGGGGCAGTCACACAGCAAGTGCAGGGAAGAAGTACAGGGGATCTCTATCCTTGAAAATGTCCTCAATCATTTCTGTGCAACGCTGGATCAACCTAGATAGAAATAAATGGTTTATAGTTAGTTGTATTTATTATTATTATTTTCCCATTTATACATTTTATACTTTTTTATATAATTTTTAGAGCTCATATAAAATAGTTTTATAAATGAAATGTAACAGAGTGTACCAATGACATAGAGTTCACGTTATGTGATTGATTTGTTATAGGCAAGTAAGCTATTGACTTTGCAAAGAAAGTTGCACTTTTCAAGGGAGCGTAAGGAATGGACTGACATTTCAATTTGCAAAGAACCAATTCTGTACAAGGAAAATTGGGAAGAAAAACAAAAACCTGTATTTTTGCTTGCACATGATTTGATGATGGAAGTCAGCAGAGCTTTACTTCATTCACTAAGCTCTCAGGCAGTTCCTTTGCAAAGTGAACAGCTTTTACTGTCGTAAATCAACTCCTGTAAGTTTTCTGAATGAACAGAAGCTGCTTGCCTTCAGGCTCTTTCTGTCTTAAAACTCAGTATGATTCTGTCTTACAAGGCAGAAGTGGGCAGGGGGTGGTGTGTTACTGCTCTGACTTTTCAGTTTATGTTAATTAGAGCTTGAGAATAGAGATCTGCAAGGAACAGGGGGTGTGTGCATGTGAATATTCAGATTAAGCAACTGAGGTCCGCAAACACCCTTTTTATAGACCTCAGTTACTTAAGCTGAATTTACCCATTTAGCAGTATCCACCAACACATTAAATTCCCAGCTATTTTCATTTCAAGTCTGCTGGGGGTGCCAGCTGTATTATGTTCAATTTCAAAGAAAGGTGTTAGAATATTTGATCCTGTATCGTGCAAGAGGTTTTTGAATCTCCCACTGAATCGTCACTTATGGGAACGTATATAAGATATGTATATAATTTTTTTTTGTTTCTTTACTATAGGTACCGTAGGACTAAAAACGTAATACGTAGATTGAACGTAGATTGAAAAAAAACTACAATGCTGGATCAAATATTCTAACACCTTTCTTCCAAATTGAACATAATACAGCTGGCACCCCTAGCACACATAAATATGAAAATTGCTGGGAATTGAATGTGTCGGTGGACACTGCTAAATTAGTAAATTGAAATATGATTGCAGTTTTAAATGAAGATGGTTGTGTGTTCTGCAATGTGTTTCTCTTGACTTGCCATTAAGAGGAAATATCTTATGTAAATTCAATATACATTTTTGTCCAGGTCCGTTTAACTCACCATGTTAAGCACAGAAATTTAGTGACGTTTTATGAATGGTATGAGACGAGTAACCATCTGTGGCTTGTCGTTGAGTTATGCACAGGTAAGATCTTTTACCCTATAATCTTAAACGGTGGTAAATATCCCATGACTTTGTCTCTTTGGGCTTGTTGTTTTACAGTGGCTGAATGGCCATGGATTACTTCCCTTCATTCGTGTCCATTAACAGACCATAAACAAGATCAATTATTTGTAATTCTGTTTTCTCTTCAAGTACTTGAGTTCTACAGTAGGCCCTGTTTTGCTTTGTTAAGTAAATTTTCTTTCCTCAAATCCCTTTTGTCATAATGCAGCTCCCGGAATCATCTTGTTTGAGTTCAGTGGGTAGCATTTACTTTATATTTACTTCATATGAACTTAATAAAAAAAAAACGTAGTCCAGCTGACAGTTTGACGCTGATATAGCAAATATGTAGCATCAATTTGACTTAGATGTTTTTATCTGAGCTGATAATTAAACACATTGTAAATAGATGTCAAGTCATTTACTGCATGACTTTTGCATGAGTATTTTACCACTAATACCACCCTAAGCTTTAAATTTAATGTTAGATTTGAGTTCGGCTCAGGTTAAGGGTAGTGATTGGTGAATGTCCTTGTTCGTTTTGCAGGATATTTGGTGAATTTATCATAACATTCGTTAATTGTGAAGGTTAATACAAACCCATCATAAGTCAAGATGAATATCTAAAATCAATTCTGGCCATTTTTAAAGCTAATAGGCAAGGGATTATCAAACAAAGGGCATGGAAAACTGGGCACTGCCATAGACCTATATCATTGCAAAAGATTTTTTAGCGGAGCTGGTTTTAAAGTGAAACTTTAACAATTCTCTTAAATACCATGCTTGGGGAGTGCATTAAATGTGTCTGTGAACTGGTGCAATAGTGAAACGTACTATAGCAAAAGTGACATTTTAAATGGGGGGAAAAAAAAATAAAGCAGCTGAGGTAATGATTATTAGTATACATAGTCAGTGATGGCAGCCAGGTAAAAACAAATGGGCATAGGTTCTCTCTCAAATGCATCTGGGTCTGGTATGGATTTTAACAGGGGCCTCATACCAAAGTAATGAAAAAAAATTGGAGTTGACCCCCCCCCCCCCGCCCCCCATCTCCTGGAATAACGTCAATTTGCAGTACCAGTCTCCCTGCATTGTGTGATCTCATGCATGTGCAACCAGCCTGTCGTATTGTTGATGGGACTATTGCCAGCGGCTATAGCCACTCGCAGTAATCACTGTGTTCTCCCGGCAGGGACGACTTCCCCCACTCCTTCTCACCGGAAGAACACAGTAGCTCCCGTGGTTGCAGGAAAGAAATTTGCTTACCGTAATCTATGGTCGGCTTTAGTCAAGAACCTGTGAAGCAGAGATAAGAGGATATTGTATAGTTTTACAGGTGATTTTTGCTTTCACTGCTTTCTCCTATAATGGAGTTTAATGCATTACAGGAGGCTCCTTGGAGACTGTCATTGCCCAGGATGAGCACTTGCCTGAAGACACAATAAGAGAATTTGGTGTTGATATTATTTCTGGACTTTATCATATCCATGAACTTGGAATTCTTTTCTGTGATCTGACTCCCCGAAAGGTAAGACCTCAGTATAATGGATGTTTTGTTGTTGTTTTTGTGGCTTATGGACTATATTTATCCAAACAGGAGGACTGGGTACATTTCCAATTTGTACTACTCCTGCTGAATACACATTTATAAACTTTTATATTTTCTGTGTATTGTATGAAGGGGTGTATGTACCTTCCATCCAATCGCCTATCAGCTCTCCTCACTGAGTCCTCACTAAGTGTAACTTCAGCTCCCTTCCCCCTGCTTTCTGAAAGTTCAGACTAGCTGTATACATTTTGGAACTTTGGATAACCGTAGAGAAGAGAATACTGCAGATAAACCGGTACAACTTATGTAGGACGATTAGTTTCATCTCTATGTATCACCTGATTCTAGTCACTTCACTTAGTGGATGTAAGGGTTTACAAGTACATTTAATTAAAATTGTAAAGAAAAAGCTCACCCCCCACTTCTCCAGGAGGGGTCGGGATTCGGTCAGGGTTCCGTGCGGGTTCAACATGGCGTGCAGTTTCGTCATCAGGATTTGCTGAGACATGGGGTGATGCTTATGTCAGCCCGCACATCATATTCTCTGAAATATGCCCAAGCACACTCAGTGTTATGAGCGTGTTGTCTCCTCCAATCCTCATGTACTTTGCAATGCTTCCATCAATATGACAGTGAGATCCCATGCATGCGTGGTGATCAACACTCAGTACTGGCATTATAAAGCTTGTGCGAGATCTCACCTCCATATTGTCCTGCGCATGCTCAATAGTGACAAGTCTGTGCTGCCACTACCCTGTATGTGTGTGATCTCCCTGTCATTATTCCGACATCACAATTTAGCTGCAAGGTCCAGCGCGTGCAAGTTAGTGGCAGCACAGACCATTAACTACAGGGAATGCGCAGGATCTATGCAGAGGATAACTTTTTCTGATTAGTACTACCACCATTCTGACGAATGCCCACCCACCCAGCAACTTCTGCTCTTGCCAATCCTCCCTGGCCCCCTTACCACTCTGCAGCCACCCCTCTCACCCCTTAATAGCTCCCACACTCACCACTATGCAGCCCCCACATTATAGCACCCGAAAGTTCTCCTAGTCCCATTTCAAACTCCCTACCAAACACAAGACCAGCCTGTACTGCTACTACCACAGGATCTCGCCTTCATATTGTGATGTCAAAAATATGACAGCTAGATCCCGTATCCCATGCATGGTAGAGGCAGACGACACTGGTCACTAGGGTACATGTGTGGGATCTTGCTGCCACATTTCTGGCATCACAATAAGATGTTAACATTGGTCTGTACTTTAAAGTAGCAGGCATGCGCAGGACCTATAAAGAGGGAAAACGTCTTCAGTTTATCACCTCTACCCCGCCCCCCTCCAATACCACTCTACCACATGATCATCCTTACCACTCTGACCTACCTTCTCACCACCCACCTGTGCTCTCACTTTTCTTCTCTAACTTTCTCACCACTTGACAGCACCCCCACTCTTACCACTCTGGCCCGCTTTCTTAACACTTTGCCACCCCTCCATGCCATGCCTCCTTGTCTACCACCCTTTCCTCTCCCTTTCCCTTTCCTCTTGCAGCTCATGTTCATTTGAGTTGTTCAGAACTTTATGTTCAGGCATTTTCCACAGTTTTTTTTTTTTTTTTTTTTCTTACAGTTTTCTCTTTTGGGCATTTCAGGGATGCTTCCCTGCAAGTTTATGTTACCTTAGGGATTGCATTATTGTGCGACATTCATAAATTTTATGATAGTAATTAGGGCTTTGTGCACACAGACATATTAAAATATTTGGAAAAAAAAACAGAATCGCGCTAACAAAATTTGTTATAAATACTCAAAATAAATCTAATGCATACATCTATTGATAATGAATGCCGAAGGTGCATTTAAATAAAAACCCAAACATCTACATGTGCATATACAAAATAATAAACCGAAATACATGCTTTGTAGATAAATTGTGATACACAAATATAGATATGAGTCAACAGTTCATGAAAAATCCCATGAAATTAAAAAAGCGCGATTCTGTTTTTTTTCCGATTGTTTTCCTTGTATTTATGTTTACATGAGAATTGCAGCTTTTGGGGGGCCGTGCTTCGGATATAGCCCCATTCAACATTTATCTTAGTGCAATTTTTTTCCCTATTTTTCATATTAAAATACATCAATGTACGTTGGATCTTTCCAGCCTAAAAAATGCTTGTTTCTTTCTCGAATATCACGGGACACAGAGCCTCAGTAATAACTGATGGGTTATATAGGTATCACTAGGTGATTGGACACTGGCACACCCTAACCAGGAAGTTCAACCCCCTTATATAATCCCTTGCAGGGATACCTCAGTTTTTACACCAGTGTCTTAGGTGATGGACGTGTAAAGATGTCCTGTGCTAAGCTCCAAAGGGATTATCCTATATCCTAGACTGGGGCAAGCCAGGCGAACCGGATCCATTCCAAAGTGTCTTTTCTAGGCCGAATTGGATGGTACCCGGGCCTTGTGTCCGAAGAAACAAGGTTTTACCTGTAACGCTTCTCTTTTTAGAGAGCTGGACCCCGCATATCAGAAAATGGTTTTCTATCCTTATTTCTGGCCGGGTGCTTTACAGGCCAGAACTGTGGATCCCCCTATTCGTAGGGGGCCCCGGTCTCTGGAGGTTTTTTCAAACGGAGCCCACCGTGAGAGGCGAAGATTGGGTCTGTGTAACAGAACCCTGCGGCTGGATAAGGTAAGGGAGATTCCACAGAATTTTTTAATTCTAGTAGGTTTCTCCTTTAAGGTAAATGCATGCTATGCCTGTTGTCGCCACCGGGGGCTGCCAAGAGCACATACCTTCTCATGCTGATGTCTGTCTCAGTGTTTCCACGCTGCACAAGCTCCTCCGGCCGGCTCAGGTAGGATGGGATGGGGGGCTCTCCTTAGAGATATCTCCCCCCAGACTAGGGGGAGGCCGCAGATGGGTTGTGAGGCAGTTATACACCGCAATTTCGCCGCCGCCATTTTGCCACATGCAGGCCCCATCTCTACCGGCCTCTCTCCTTTTCCCCCCTTCCCCCAGCCTGCCCTCCATGCTGATTTTGGAGGGTCGGCCCACGCTGGAAGCGCACGGTTTTCGAAAAACGAAGGGGGGGGGGTGGGGCGTCAGTACAGCATGCTCAGACGCCCACAGGGCCGGCTGCAGGCGATTAAAGGCACTGATTACAGGTGCACTGAGCCTTTTTGGAGGGACACAGAGCTGACAGGTCGCATGTAAGGTGGGGCACAGGCATTCTCCTAGGCAGCATTTACTAAGGTAACACCAGACTTGGCATTTGGTAGCAAGGCTTTTGCCAGACTACATCGCTCAGCAGTCAGTGTTCATTTTGTGATAAGTACCCCAAGAACCAGAGACTCTAGGGGATCTCGTTCAGGTTCTGGGGACCCCCTTTCTGCAGCATCCTCCCCCCCTAAGGGGCCAGGGACGGCTAGCCAGGGAGAGCCGCTGGGGTCAGGTGCCACACCTGCTTTTGGCGCTTCAGCCCCTGTATACATTACACAGGAGGTTTTTTCCTCAGCCATTAATGGATTAGAGGAAAGATTAATGGCCGTGATTACATCTTCACTCAGTGGAAGAAAACGCACTAGGCCTTCCTCTGCTACCCAGGACTCTCAGGCTAAGGAGCTGTGGGATAGAGGAGAAGAATCCCTTTCTGAGGATCAGGATGGAACGGATGATTCCTCTTCAGAGGAATCAGGTGGAGAAGGGCCCTCTGCAGCTTCTCAGGATGAGAAAGTCTTAGTGCAGATCCTTACTGGATTGGTCCGCTCCACATTTAAGTTGCCCGTATCTGAATCAGTTAAAGAACCCTTTTCTTCATTGGGGTCACTGAAACCTCCTCAAACAACACATGCTTTTCCAGTTCATAATTTACTTGAAAAGCTCCTTTATTCTGAGTGGGATCACCCAGATGAACGTTTTTTTCCACCGAAAAAGTTTTCAACACTTTATCCTATGGAAGAAAAGTTTATTAAGATGTGGGGAATACCGGCCGTTGATGCCGCCATTTCCTCCGTAAATAAAAGCCTGACTTGTCCGGTAGACAATGCTCAGATGCTCAGGGATCCTGTGGATAAAAAGATGGAATCCCTGTTGAAAGATGTTTTCGCCTTAGCAGGCTCAGTGGCTCAACCTGCAATAGCAGCGATTGGAGTCTGTCAATACTTGAGAGACCATGTTAAGCAGGTCATCAAAGTTTTACCTGAACAGCAGGCCCATGGGTTGGCTAACCTTCCAGCGGCCTTATGTTTTGCTGTTGACGCCATTAGGGATTCTATCATGCAAACCTCTCGTCTTTCACTGGGGTTGGTGCATATACGTAGAATCCTATGGTTGAAAAATTGGTCAGCCGAAGCACCATGTAAGAAGCTGCTGGCTGCGTTTCCATTTCGTGGTGCTAGGTTGTTTGGAGAGGACTTGGATAATTATATCAAGAGAATCTCTTGTGGGAAAAGCACTCTCTTACCTGTGAAGAAGAGTAAGCGCCCCTCTTTCAAACGGACTCTTTCCCCAGCGCCAGGGGCTTCAGCCTCCAGGCAGTATCGATGGCCTCCTCCGTCTGGGTCAAGAGACAAGCGTCAACCTCAGGGACAAAAGAAGTCCTGGGGGAAGAAGCCTACCAGGCAAAATGCTAAGACCTCTTTATGAAGGGGCGCCCCCGCTCATTCGAGTGGGGGGAAGACTGTGACAGTTCTCAAGGCTCTGGCAGGAGGACTTCCAGGACAGATGGGTAATCTCCACGTAACCTTAGGGTACAAGCTGGAGTTTCAAGAATTCCCCTCTCCTCGTTTCCTCAGATCAAGTGTCCCCAGAGATCCAGAGAAAAAGCAGTCGCTCCTTCTAGCGTTAGAGCGACTTTTGTCGCAGGAGGTCATTATGGTGGTTCCCGCGAAGGATCAGGGATTGGGTTTCTATTCCAACCTTTTTACGGTCCAAAAACCAAATGGGGATGTCAGACCCATTCTGGATTTAAGGGATCTGAACCGATTCCTAAGGATTCAGTCCTTCCGCATGGAATCAATTCGAACAGTAGTCTCTACCCTGCAGGGAGGAGAATTTCTGGCATCGATAGACATCAGAGATGCATATCTGCATATGCCCATTTTTCCTGCTCATCAGAAGTTTCTGCGCTTCGAGATAGGAGGGCGCCATTTCCAGTTTGTGGCACTGCCTTTTGGGATAGCCACTGCACCTCGAGTGTTCACAAAGGTTTTGGCTCCTCCTCTGGCCAGATTAGGGGCTCAGGGTATAGCTGTCATAGCATACCTAGACAACCTGCTCTTGATAGACCGGTCGGTAGCCTCCTTAAACGGGAACTTGAGGACCATAGTCAAGTATCTGGAACACCTAGGTTGGATCCTCAACCTAGAAAAATCTTTCCTAAAACCAGTAACAAGACTCGAGTATTTGGGTCTGATCATAGATACAAGCCAGGAGAAAGTATTTCTACCTCAGGCAAAGATCTCTGCCTTAAGGGAGCTGATTCTGGCAGTCAGGACCAAGAGGGGTCCTTCTGTCCGCCTTTGTATGAGGCTGCTAGGAAAGATGGTGTCTTCATTCGAAGCAGTTCCCTATGCTCAGTTTCATTCAAGACTGCTGCAACACAGTATTCTGTCCACCTGGAACAAGAAGGTTCAGGCATTGGACTTTCCGATGCACCTGTCTTATGCGGTGCGTCAGAGCCTCAGTTGGTGGCTAATACCCGAAAACCTGCAGAAGGGGAAATCCTTTCTACCGGTTACCTGGACGGTGGTAACAACAGATGCCAGTCTGTCGGGTTGGGGAGCAGTTCTGGAACAGTCTGCGGTTCAGGGGGTTTGGTCCAAAACCGAGAGGACCTTACCCATCAACATTCTGGAGATCCGTGCAGTATATCTAGCCCTAAAGGCTTGGACTATCAGGCTACAGGGTTGCTCGGTCAGGATCCAGTCCGACAATGCCACAGCAGTGGCTTATGTCAATCATCAGGGAGGCACCAGGAGCCTCGCTGCTCAAAAAGAGGTGAATATAAAAATGATAAAAGAAACTGCGCTAAAAACCAAGTGTTGAAATAAAATACAGTGAACAGCAGCAACCTTCACAAAAACATCAAATGTGGAAAAGCATAAAGAAAAAAGAGGTTGCGCTAGTGCTAATAAAACATAATAAATAATTGACAGTGACAAAATTCATATATATCAAAAAAATCAATGTGTAGAACTCTAATATTGAAAAAAGTCCATAAGTTGAAACCTCAATCAGGTGTTATAAGGAGTCCAAGAAAAATAAACATCAATGAAGTGTTTACAAAATGTCCAAAACCCCAATAGAAAAGATAAAAATAAAAATAAAGCTAAATGTGAAAAGTAAAAAATCCAAGTGATAAATAGTGAAGATCAGTAACAGCGAGGAAGAGTCCACCACCAGGTACTGAAGGGGTTACTCCTTACCAGAATGCCATGACCCCCCACTACAGAGGATCACAGCAAGCAGGGATCTTTTAAAGCCAGAATGGAGATTAGCAGCAGTGTCCACCAGGGGTCATCACCTCAGCAGCCGCTCCAACAACCCAGGGCATTGATACCATGAAATAAAAAGGGGCTCACATAGTGTAAAACCACTTAACGCTTTATTAAAATAGATAAAAAACAGATGTACACTTACAAAGTGTCAGATGAATGAACAGCCTTAAGTCCGGCTCCGTGGCCACCGGAGCTCGGACAAACCCGTCCACTGGAGATAGATTCGCTTGGGGGTGACGTCAGCGCGTCGTCTGGCTCCGCCCCGTCGGGCGGAGCCAGACGACGCGCTGACGTCACCCCCAAGCGAATCTATCTCCAGTGGACGGGTTTGTCCGAGCTCCGGTGGCCACGGAGCCGGACTTAAGGCTGTTCATTCATCTGACACTTTGTAAGTGTACATCTGTTTTTTATCTATTTTAATAAAGCGTTAAGTGGTTTTACACTATGTGAGCCCCTTTTTATTTCATGGTATCAATGCCCTGGGTTGTTGGAGCGGCTGCTGAGGTGATGACCCCTGGTGGACACTGCTGCTAATCTCAATCCTGGCTTTAAAAGATCCCTGCTTGCTGTGATCCTCTGTAGTGGGGGGTCATGGCATTCTGGTAAGGAGTAACCCCTTCAGTACCTGGTGGTGGACTCTTCCTCGCTGTTACTGATCTTCACTATTTATCACTTGGATTTTTTACTTTTCACATTTAGCTTTATTTTTATTTTTATCTTTTCTATTGGGGTTTTGGACATTTTGTAAACACTTCATTGATGTTTATTTTTCTTGGACTCCTTATAACACCTGATTGAGGTTTCAACTTATGGACTTTTTTCAATATTAGAGTTCTACACATTGATTTTTTTGATATATATGAATTTTGTCACTGTCAATTATTTATTATGTTTTATTAGCACTAGCGCAACCTCTTTTTTCTTTATGCTTTTCCTCAAAAAGAGGTGAACCAGATCTAAGTCTGGGCAGAGAGGCATGTGCCATGCATATCGGCAGTTTTCATTCCAGGGATAGAGAACTGGCAGGCGGACTATTTAAGTCGCCAGCGGTTACTTCCAGGGGAATGGTCTCTGAATCCTGAAGTCTTTTGGGCCATATGCCAAAGATGGGGGGTTCCAGATGTAGATCTCTTTGCATCCCGATTCAACAAAAAGATAGACAGATTTGTGGCAAGGACAAAAGATCCTCTTGCATGTGGGACGGATGCGTTGGTGATTCCGTGGCTGCGGTTCTCACTGATTTATGCATTCCCGCCTATTCTGCTACTGCCACGACTCCTCCGCAGGATCAGGTAGGAAAGGAAGTCCGTACTTCTGGTGGCCCCCGCTTGGCCCAGAAGGACGTGGTATGCGGAAATAGTAAGGATGACGGTGGGTTCCCCGTGGACACTACCGGTACGTCCAGACCTGTTATCTCAGGGTCCAGTGTTCCATCCTGCCTTATAAACGCTAAATTTGACGGTTTGGCTATTGAGACCCACGTTCTGAAGAGTCATGGGCTTTCAGGTCCTGTGATATCTACCTTGATCAATGCAAGGAAGCCAGCTTCCAGAATGATTTATCATAGAGTCTGGAAAGCTTATGTGTCCTGGTGTGAATCCAGGGGTTGGCATCCCAGAAAATATAGGATTGGTAGAATTCTGGATTTTCTACAATTGGGCTTAGAGATTAAGCTGGCCTGGAGTACCATCAAGGGCCAGGTCTCGGCCTTATCAGTATTATTTCAACGGCCACTTGCTTCGAATTCTTTGGTCTGAAACTTTATGCAATGAGTGACGCGTCTTAATCCTCCGGTTAAGGCGCCCCTAAACCCCTGGGACTTCAACTTGGTTCTGTCTGTGTTACAGAAACAGCCTTTTGAACCAATACGTCAGATTCCTTTGGTCTTGTTGACAAGGAAGTTAATTTTTCTGGTAGCTATTTCTTCTGCTAGAAGAGTATCAGAATTAGCAGCTCTTTCCTGTAAAGAGCCTTATTTGATTGTACACAAGGATAAAGTGGTACTGCGCCCTCATCCTAGTTTTTTACCGAAGGTGGTTTCAGATTTTCATCTAAACCAAGACATTGGTCTGCCTTCCTTTTTTCCAGATCCCTGTTCTCCGGAAGAAAGATCACTACATTCTTTGGATGCAGTAAGAGCAGTCAAGGCCTATCTGGAAGCAACTGCTCAGATTCGCAAAACGGATGTTTTGTTTGTGCTGCCAGAGGGTCCCAGTAGAGGACAGGCAGCGTCAAAGGCTACCATTTCTAAATGGATTCGACAATTGATTATTCAAGCTTACGGTTTGAAACAGAAGATTCCTCCGTTTCAGATCAGGGCACATTCCACAAGGGCTATTGGTGCTTCTTGGGCAATGCATCACCGGGCCTCTATGGCTCAAATCTGCAAGGCTGCAACCTGGTCTTCAGTCCATGCATTCACCAGATTCTATCAGGTGGATGTGAGAAGGCATGAGGATATCGCCTTTGGGCGTAGTGTGCTGCAGGCAGCGGTACAGGGTCCCCAGGTCTGATTGCACCCTACTTGGTTGTGGTTCCCCCCTCAGATAGCATTGCTTTGGGACATCCCATCAGTTATTACTGAGGCTCTGTGTCCCGTGATGTTCGAGAAAGAAAATAGGATTTTTTATAACAGCTTACCTGTAAAATCCTTTTCTTTCGATGGACATCACGGGACACAGAGGTCCCGCCCCTCTTCTAATACACTATATTGCTTGGCTACAAAACTAAGGTATCCCTGCATGGGGAGGGATTATATAAGGGGTTAAACTTCCTGATTAGGGTGTGCCAGTGTCCAATCACCTAGTGATACCTATATTACCCATCTGTTACTACTGAGGCTCTATGTCCCGTGATGTCCATCGAAAGAAAAGGATTTTACAGGTAAGCTGTTATAAAAAATCCTATTTTTGCCACATAATTACGCACGCACTTTTATGTGCATTTACAGGCTATAGCATTTAGAGGCGTAGGCATGTAAATTCATTCTATTGGCTAGCCAGTAGAATGCATTTACACACATCCAAAAGCAAGTTTGGGGCACAATTTTATGCCCCTAAACGCTGTTCTAAAAATATGAATGTAAGTGCCACAATGTGCACGGGCACATTGGCTAAAATAGAACTGTGTTCAGAGGCCTAGAAAAAAAAAAATGAACAGAAAAAAATGCCAATAAAGCAGTGTTTTTTTTTTCTGCTTGTGTGCGGCCTAAATAACACTAATGAAAAAAACGAGCAGGATGTTATTTATTTATTTTTTATTACATCATTCTATGTAGTTTACAGTACTCATATATATATATTGTAATTACACCATGTTACACAGTATGTCAGTGTACTAAAGGGTGTTTATGGGGTTTAAAAATGTGTTTCCTGGGAACTCCATTTGTAATACATAGTTAAATTCTCACCTTTCTTTACTGATATTCAGGCTTCCTACATTTGAGGCATGGCTTGCACCGAAATGCATACTGTTAGAATTGTCTACAATTGTCTTTGTTGTCGTCCAGCAAACAGCAATCTAAGTCTTATATCACCGAGGCAGCAGCTGGAAGATAGCTATCTAGTATTGGTGCTGTGCATGGGAACAGGAGTCTAAGTAATCCCAGGGGAGTACCACTGGCAAAACACAACAGGGTTCACTAATACTGTTACACACATCTTTCATAGCTCTCTTGGGAACTGTATTCACTAAAAGGAAACATTTTTTATTTATGTTGAAAGGTTTTTTTTTTTTTCTTTTGTCCTAAAGTAGTATTAAAGCCTAACTCAATTCTTTAGTGAACTTTTTAAATAGTTTGGCTCAAGCAGGTCCAGATAAAAATTTCCTTGACTAACAAATGCAGCGGCTTTTAGTGCTGCATTAACCGCATTTAGCCTCAGCTACATATGGTATACTGTGCCATGTTTTGGCAGTGAGACGGGAACTTCCTATCCCACTCCTGGAACAAAATTGAGTCACAGGAAGCTTTGTATTTTCTGAGTGAATATAAGGCCTCCTTTGGCTGAGGTGAAAGGGTGGACGGATGATGTCACAATCCTCAACTCAGCCAGTCAGAGGAAGCTTTGTATTAATTAAAAAAATACAAAGCCTCCTGTGAATGGCTTAGCAGTGTTTAGCCTGCCTTGATTATGTTTCCATCCCAGTGCAGTAACAAAGCAAATTATACTGTATGTAGCTAAGGGTCCCTCCCTCCCAGGAACATGCATATCTAAGGGTCACCCAGGGATATGTTTTTTTACTTTGGCAATCAACAAGAAGTTTATTTATCACCCCCCCTACTGGCTGTAATGAAAAGGCAAAAACACAGCTATAGGGATGGAGTGATAATATGCATATATTTTCAAAGTAAAAAAAAAAATGTTTCAACAATACTAATGCAACATTTTGTGTTGGTGATTAATGCTTGTTATTAATATATATTCTATAATAAACGTGACTTTAGTACTCCTTTCAATAGAGTGAGGAAGTCTTAGAACCTCTCATGTGTATTGCTGTCTGTGACTCTAATGAAGAGATATCTTAACATGTCCCATCACAAATGGTCAATAAATTAGAGGTAAGTGAGTCCCAGGACAGGAAAGCACACACAGCAATAACAACTTGAGCAAGGCTCTAACATTTCACTGTATCAAAAATATTTGATGTTATTACTGTTTTGTACCCATTTCTCAATACTTGCTGGGAGACAGGAAGTGAGGTGAAATCTCCTCAGAATGGACACTGGACTGCAATAAAAACTAAACTGAGGTTCTAACCCTTCTGCACGTTATGCAAAATTAAATGAAAGGTTTTGGCTGGATTTGAACCAACATTTTGGTAATGTTTTGATGCATAGAACATTCTTACAGTTTGATTTCTCCAATATGTTCCACTTTTTTTAATAGATTCTTCTTGATGGACCTGGCACTTTAAAGTTAACAAACTTTAGCTTTTCGAAAGCTGAAGGAGAAAACCTAGAAGAATTGTTTGCCTTGGTAGGATCAGCTGAGAATTCAGGAGATACAGGAGAGTCTACACCACGACGTAACCTGAGAAACCATATAAAAGGTCATTTGAATTGTTCTAATGCCTAGAACACTAAAGCAGGGGTTCCCGAGCTTTCTAAACTAAGGGCAAGTTTACTGTCCTTTAAAATAAAATAAAAAAACAATGTGTCTGCGCTAGAAAAAATCGCTGCACTCAAAGTGCAGTACCCCTAGGTGCTAAAGTATAAAGTGCACAGTGCTATGTGAAACACAGCAAGTGAGTGATCAAACAAAACAACATATCCATTAAAATATCAAAATAAAATACAAGAGGATATAACAAACAGTGAATAAATGAAGTCCAAAAACGTGTATATCCAATGATATAAAAGTGCCCAAATAAATTAGTCCAAAAATTTGGTGAATTTCACATATCCTATCTTCCAAACTGTGCCACCAAAAAACATGCTGTGGTGTCTTCCAGCCGCCCCCACAGGTGTATATGCTCACCTTCCTGTGTGTGACACAGCGATTAGACTATGTCAAACAAAGCCTTGGAGCCACTCCTGTGCTCATTAGGAACCAGCTGTGCAGACTTCCAATGTTCTCAAGTGGAGATGGTTTAGGCTGGGTTCACACTGGTCCGACAAACGCTCCGACATTGGGAGCTCATGTCGCATGACGTGTGAAATGTAATGTTTCCCTATGGGAGCCGTCCTAACTGGTCCGACACAAGTCGTTCCGACTTTAGAAATGCTCCCTGTACTACTTTGGTCCGACTTTGATCCTACTTCAGCCTATTGACTATCATTGAAGTCGGATCAAAGTCGGATTGCCGTCTCGCATGATCCGACTTCGGCACGCGACTTGTGCTCAGATGATCTTGAGGGGGAACTCCGCGCCAAATTTTAAATAAAAATCCGGCATGGGTTCCCCCTCCAAGAGCATACCAGGCCCTTGGGTCTGGTATGGACCTTGAGGGGAACCCCCTACGCCGAAAGGGCGGCGTGCGGGGGTCCCCCCCAATCCATACCAGACCCTTATCCGAGCACGCAGCCCGGCCGGACAGGAATGGGGGTGGGGACGAGCGAGCGTCCCCCCCCCTCCTGAACCGTACCAGGCCGCATGCCCTCAACATGGGGGGGTTGGTGCCTTGGGGGAGGGGGCGCGCTGCGGCCCCCCCAGCCCAAAGCACCTTGTCCCCATGTTGATGAGGACAAGGGCCTCTTCCCGACAACCCTGGCCGTTGGTTGTCGGGGTCTGCGGGCGGGGGGCTTATCGGAATCCGGGAGCCCCCTTTAATAAGGGGGCCCCCAGATCCCGGCCCCCCACCCTATGTGAATTGAGTATGGGGTACATAGTACCCCTACCCATTCACCTAGGGAAAAAGTGTCAATTTAAAAAAAAAAACACTACACAGATTTTTAAAGTATTTTATTAGACAGCTCCGGGGGTCTTCTTCCGACTTCGGGGGTCTCTCCGGTTCTTCTCCGCGCTCTCCGGGTCTTCTGCCGGGCTCCTCCTCTCTCTTCTGCTCTTTTGCCGCTCTTTTGCTAAAGAGGAGGAGCCCGGTCTGCTGCCTTCTTCTCTTCGGGGGTCTCTCCGGTTCTTCTCCGCGCTCTCCGGATCTTCTGCCGGGCTCCTCCTCTCTCTTCTGCTCTTTTGCCGCTCTTTTGCTAAAGAGGAGGAGCCCGGTCTTCAATCTTCTGCCCTCTTCTCTTCTCCTGATGTTGACACGACGCTCTCTGGGGCTAGAATGCTCTCTGTGCGCTCTGCTCTGATTTATATAGGCGGTGGCCCCGCCCCCTTAAGCCGTCACAGTCCCTGGGCATGCTGGGACTATGACGGCATAAGGGGGCGTGGTCATCGGGTGATGACCACGCCCCTTAAAACGTCACAGTCCCAGCATGCCCAGGGACTGTGACGGCTTAAGGGGGCGGGGCCACCGCCTATATAAATCAGAGCAGAGCGCACAGAGAGCATTCTAGCCCCAGAGAGCGTCGTGTCAACATCAGGAGAAGAGGGCAGAAGGCAGAAGATTGAAGACCAGGCTCCTCCGCTTTAGCAAAAGAGCGGCAAAAGAGCAGAAGAGAGCGGAGGAGCCTGGCAGAAGATCCGGAGAGCGTGGAGAAGAACCGGAGAGACCCCCGAAGAGAAGAAGGCAGCAGACCGGGCTCCTCCTCTTAAGCAAAAGAGCGGCAAAAGAGCAGAAGAGAGAGGAGGAGCCCGGCAGAAGACCCGGAGAGCGCGGAGAAGAACCGGAGAGACCCCCGAAGTCGGAAGAAGACCCCCGGAGCTGTCTAATAAAATGCTTTAAAAATCTGTGTAGTGTTTTTTTTTAAATGACACTTTTTTCCTAGGTGAATGGGTAGGGGTACGCTGTACCCCATACTCATTCACATAGGGTGGGGGGCCGGGATCTGGGGGCCCCCTTATTAAAGGGGGCTCCCGGATTCCGATAAGTCCCCGCCCGCAGACCCCGACAACCAACGGCCAGGGTTGTCGGGAAGAGGCCCTTGTCCTCATCAACATGGGGACAAGGTGCTTTGGGGTGGGGGGCCACACTGCGCCCCCCATGCCCCAAAGCACCCCCCATGTTGAGGGCATGCGGCCTGGTACGGTCCAGGAGGGGGGGGGGCCGCCAGCTCGTCCCCACCCCCATTCCTGACCGGCTGGGCTGCGTGCTCGGATAAGGGTCTGGTATGGATTTTAGGGGGGACCCCACGCCGATTTTTTGGCGTAGGGGTTCCCCTTAGATCCATACCAGACCTAAGGGCCTGGTATGCTCTTGGAGGGGGAACCCATGCCGGATTTTTATTTAAAATTTGGCGCGGAGTTCCCCCTAAAGATTCATACCAAACAATGCCGGGCATTGGCGGGGATCCAAGTCGGATCCCCGTTCATTGAAAGTCGGACACATGCCGGCTTCATGTCGCAGGGCAAAGTCGGATCCAAAGTAGGACGGCTGTCGTGTCGCACCAGTGTGAACCCAGCCTTATGCAAGAGAAAAAAACTCCATAGCGCAATATGTAGGTATAAAGGATTTTAAAATAATCAGCTCCCCTCACATATATGTGCATGCATAAAAATACCCCTAGGTGCTAAAGTATAAAGTGCACAGTGCTATGTGAAACACAGCAAGTGAGTGATCAAACAAAACAACATATCAATTAAAATATCAAAATAAAATACAAGAGGATATAACAAACAGTGAATAAATGAAGTCCAAAAACGTGTATATCCAATGATATAAAAGTGCCCAAATAAATTAGTCCAAAAGTTTGGTGAATTTCACATATCCTATCTTCCAAACTGTGCCACCAAAAAACATGCTGTGGTGTCTTCCAGCCGCCCCCACAGGTGTATATGCTCACCTTCCTGTGTGTGACACAGCGATTAGACTATGTCAAACAAAGCCTTGGAGCCACTCCTGTGCTCATTAGGAACCAGCTGTGCAGACTTCCAATGTTCTCAAGTGGAGATGGTTTATGCAAGAGAAAAAAACTCCATAGCGCAATATGTAGGTATAAAGGATTTTAATCAAATAATCAGCTCCCCTCACTGGGGTACTCACATATTGTGGGTGCGTGAGTGCACCATCCTTAACAAGCATAAAACGGTCAATCTCTCGGTGTGGTGTGCGGTGCGGCGTGTGTAACGAAAATCTCCTGCTCTCTCTCTGCTGACAGCTCCGTCCAGGCCCCTCCCCTACGCGTGTTCGGCACCGGGACCACGTGCCTTCTTCAGGGGGAATCTGATTCCCCCTGAAGAAGGCACGTGGTCCCGGTGCCGAACACGCGTAGGGGAGGGGCCTGGACGGAGCTGTCAGCAGAGAGAGAGCAGGAGATTTTCGTTACACACGCCGCACCGCACACCACACCGAGAGATTGACCGTTTTATGCTTGTTAAGGATGGTGCACTCACGCACCCACAATATGTGAGTACCCCAGTGAGGGGAGCTGATTATTTGATTAAAATCCTTTATACCTACATATTGCGCTATGGAGTTTTTTTCTCTTGCATAAACCATCTCCACTTGAGAACATTGGAAGTCTGCACAGCTGGTTCCTAATGAGCACAGGAGTGGCTCCAAGGCTTTGTTTGACATAGTCTAATCGCTGTGTCACACACAGGAAGGTGAGCATATACACCTGTGGGGGCGGCTGGAAGACACCACAGCATGTTTTTTGGTGGCACAGTTTGGAAGATAGGATATGTGAAATTCACCAAACTTTTGGACTAATTTATTTGGGCACTTTTATATCATTGGATATACACGTTTTTGGACTTCATTTATTCACTGTTTGTTATATCCTCTTGTATTTTATTTTGATATTTTAATTGATATGTTGTTTTGTTTGATCACTCACTTGCTGTGTTTCACATAGCACTGTGCACTTTATACTTTAGCACCTAGGGGTATTTTTATGCATGCACATATATGTGAGGGGAGCTGATTATTTTAAAATCCTTTATACCTACATATTGCGCTATGGAGTTTTTTTCTCTTGCATAAACCATCTCCACTTGAGAACATTGGAAGTCTGCACAGCTGGTTCCTAATGAGCACAGGAGTGGCTCCAAGGCTTTGTTTGACATAGTCTAATCGCTGTGTCACACACAGGAAGGTGAGCATATACACCTGTGGGGGCGGCTGGAAGACACCACAGCATGTTTTTTGGTGGCACAGTTTGGAAGATAGGATATGTGAAATTCACCAAATTTTTGGACTAATTTATTTGGGCACTTTTATATCATTGGATATACACGTTTTTGGACTTCATTTATTCACTGTTTGTTATATCCTCTTGTATTTTATTTTGATATTTTAATGGATATGTTGTTTTGTTTGATCACTCACTTGCTGTGTTTCACATAGCACTGTGCACTTTATACTTTAGCACCTAGGGGTACTGCACTTTGAGTGCAGCGATTTTTTCTAGCGCAGACACATTGTTTTTTTACTTTATTTTAATACTTTGCACGAATATGGAACGTGACTGAGTGTTTGCAGCTGATCTCCACTGTTCACTTATTATTTTGTAGGCATTTATCCGTAAGTGGCTCGCAGGGTTTCATATATATTTTGTTTACTGTCCTTTAGACTTTAGGGGGGCCAGACTAAATGAGGAAAGGGGAAGATTTTCTGTAGTCCAGCAAGAGGGAGCAGTTTAGTGTGACAATGATGTTCTTCTATAGATACAGCACATTGTGTAAGGGCCCTTTCACATGGACTTTCCGATCAGGTCCGCCTGTCAGTTTTTCAGGAAGACCTGATCTGACGGTCCATTCACCCCTATGGAGCAGCGCATGTCAGCGGTGACATGTCCGCTGACACCCGCTGCTATCAGATGGTGTCAGCCAAATCCAGTTGGATGGTGACCCCATTTTCCATCCGTCTGGCGGATGGGATCAGTCGAAAATGGACAGGCGGTCCGTTTTCATCCGATCTTCCCATAGAGGAGAGTGGGGCTCTGACAGGTCCGTCTCTGCACCATGAGCGGAGACGGACCTGTCAACCGCCTGCTCAGCGGGGATCAGCAGAGCGAATCCCCGTTGAGCAAAGCTGAGCCCCCTGAGTGGACCACCTGTGTAAAAGGAACATTTGTGTTATCAGAAGTGTGTTACTGGCAGGATCACTAGATGAAATTAAGGGAGGTAAAGCCTAAAACAATAATATAAATAATAATAAGCAATTCATCACATCTAAGGGCATGTAGGCTGCAGTTATATTACATTTTTGTTCTTTGGTTTATTTATTCTAGGGAAGTGGCAGTTTGACTGGAGGTGAAGGGTTAAATTCATGTTTAAGTCTCACACACACGGGTTGTTGTCTTTATGCATGTAAGGTTTGCGCTCAGGGCCAACAGTTAACTATCCACCATGTGTAGCCAGTGGTGTTGCCTTAAACACCATTGATGTTTATATCTCCCCCTGAATAATTGACTGAATGAATGATTTGTTCATGTGGCACATGCCCTAGATGAGTCCAACTGAATTTTAATGACTGAAGGTTGAGGTCATCCTATGCATGCACTTTCACCACATGATTGACTCATTCATGGGGAGATGTAGACGTCTAGTTTTCGGTTATGCAGCAAAACCCTGTGGACCTATGTACATGGGCCCCATAGCATACAATAGTGATGTGTATTCCTCCATCCACAGATCTGTATGTAGCAAATTGTATGCTTGTGTGTATGAGCCCTTCAAACAAGTTGTGGGTGGATGTGAATAATTTAGTCATTACTCAGAAATGTAAAAATATACAAAAAATATATACACTCGCGCCAATAATTAGAAGTTCAATCCAAAGTGCTAAAGTGACAGCTGCTGTGGCATACAAACAAGTAAGTAACATGTTAAGTGATCCACTAGGATGATTCCAAGATAATCCTCAGCGCTAGCTACTTTGATAAAACACAACATTTTTTGTGTTTTATCAAAGTAGCTAGCACTGTTTTTTCACATGGAGTCACTCCGGTGGATTATCTTATAAAATTGTAATCCCCCTAGTGGATTAATCAGAAATGTTTGAGGTATCGTAAAGAATTGGTGTAAAAATAAAATTTTAATTTATATGTTTTTTGTTTTTTATGTTTTTTGTAAAACATTTTGCAGGATCACCAGTTTATGCTGCCCCAGAAATAATCAAAGGAGCAGATTTCTCAATTTCTAGTGATCTTTGGTCATTGGGATGTGTGTTATATGAAATGTTTACTGGTAAGCGCTAATTAACTTTTCAGCATTTTATTCTGAGTAATAAACCCTCATTTTTTGAGTTCATTGTAGAAATTGGAATTATTGTATGTGAAGAATTACCAGTCCGTAAAGTCTAAACTGATAACAATAGCACCACAGTTAAATAAAAGGTGAACTAGAAAGCAGTCAGACTTCAATTGACATGTCCACGTTTGTTTCTATTTTGACAGGGCAACCCCCATTTTTCTCTGAAAGTTTCTCAGAATTGACAGAGATGATTGTGAATAAAGACTTTCCTCCACCTCAGGGTAAAGTACTATTTATTTATTTATTTATTTACTATTTACTATATTTGTTATGTGAATATTCTGTTACTGTGAAGACATCTACTGTTGATCGTAATGGGGCTTGCTCCTTATAAGCATACCTGTCAGCCATTGTACAAAGACCTGCTTAAAAACAGGTACCCTGTTTCCCCGAAAATAAGACCTAGCGTTATTGGCGGTGATGGCTGTAATATAAGCCTTACCCCCCAAATAAGCCCTACTTAAAGTCCTTATAGGTCTTATTTTCAGGTTAGGGCTAATTTTCGGGGAAACAAGGTAGGGCTTATTTGGGGGGGTAGGGCTTATATTGCAGCCATCACTGACAATCACGCTAGGTCTTATTTTCGGGGAAACAGGGTACCTCCAAGGTGCCTGGTTTTACTTTATTAAGCAGATAAATCTGATCCTTGGACTTCTCTGATTTAGTCTCACTTTTTTTTTTGGTATCTAGGATTTTGGTTTCCTTTTCTTCCTAAAGCATGGACTTCCCTAACTTTTGAGATTGGTGCCATGCAGTTACAGGAGTCCACCTAAGTGGTATTGGAGCTTAGCAGAGAGTATGACATCACTGCCCCCACAGAGTTTGGGCCTGGTGATTGGCCAGTACAGCACCAGAAAACCCTGTTCATTAGAACAACAGAGCTGGGGGTGGGGACTGAGGGGAGGCATTGTCATCTTACACCAAATAATAACATGACAGTGTTTGTTTAAAAGCACACCTAATTGGTAAGGATGCAGGCCATGAAGCAGGGCCTAGCCAAGAAGTCAAGGAAATCATGCCACCAGTTTCTAATTAAACCAACCAGTGACACCTACAGGAAAGAGCTTTCTAGCCAAGAAAGGCTGGACAAACCTGGGTTTCTGAAGGTTAGAAAATGATATATATTTTCCTAACCTAAGCTTAACAGCTTTCCTAGCTCTTCCTTGGATTTACCTCAGATCAGGGGGTGATGCTGGAGCTGTGGCCTGTGCAGTTTCTGTGCCTGCATTATAACAACCAATAATACAGTGCAATCCAACTGATTGCATCCTGGCAATCAAGGACACTAGACTAAAGGGTCTACCTGCATTCTATTCTAACGGCTAAAGACACTAACCGGCAGGAGCCGTCTGGATCCTAGTAACCAAAGATTCTAGGCATCAAGGGCCACTTGCATCCTAGCAGCAAATAAAAAGATGGAGTAAGTGGAGCCGGGAAACTGGGTGGGAGCCCTTTAACCAATATTCCCTCTCCCCCTGGAGAGGTCACTAAACAGGGTGCAGTGGCATATGATCTCTGCCTGAGCTTAAAGTTGGTAAAGCCTTCTCTGCTCCTCCTTCTGTCAGAGGAGGAGCAGAGAAGCTGTAAATGAAGGAATAAAGACGGTATTTTTTTACATTTATTTGGAGAAGCAAGTACAGGTATTTAAATGTAACTCTATGGGCCTGTATTTAAATTAAGTTTGTCTGATTTTCTCTATATACTAATACATTTGAATGTGCCACGTAATACAGTAGATGATCATAGCTGTAAATTATGTTAACAGTGCAATTGATGTTTTTAAACACCTTTTTATCATGAGGCTTTTGAAGCATCTAGTGTATTAAAATGGTCAAATTGTGCTGTTTGTCTTGTCTGTCTACAGTTGGCTATGAAGTCTTTGCAAAGGCTTGCTGCTTTCAAACAATTTGATCTTTCCATAAGCTTGTTTCAAAGCTTGTTTCAACAAATAAGAATACAAAGTCTTATGCCGCGTACACACGAGCGGACTTTACGGCGGACTTTGCCCGGCGGACTTTTCGACGTACTTTCCGACGGACTTTCTGAATGAACGGACTTGCCTACACACAATCCACCAAAGTCCGTCGAATTCGTACGTGATGACGTACGACCGGACTAAAACAAGGAAGTTCATAGCCAATAGCCAATAGCTGCCCTAGCGTGGCTTTTTTGTCCGTCGAACTAGCATACAGACGGCGGACTTTTCGACCGGACTCGATTTCAACGGATAAATTTGAAACAAGTTTCAAATCTAAGTCCATCCAACTTTTGAGAAAACAAAGTCCGTTGGAGCCCACACACATCGAATTGTCCGACGAAATCCAGTCCGCCGGGCAAAGTCCGCCGTAAAGTCCGCTCGTGTGTACGCGGCATTAGAGAGTATGTACATTGATGTTGCTAAAAAAAATGCATTTAGCTTATTTAATTTTTTTTTTAATGCTTATCAATGGATCTCAAAACGAACCAGCTACTTTACATTAGGGTAAATAATTTTGTTGATTCACAATTGTTAACTGTAGAAAGCATTTAAATGTGAGAAATCATGCAGAAAAGTGCCTTAAGGAAGTGCATACTTGTTACCTGTAGCAGCTAATCAGAAACATGGAGTGTTTATTGATGTCTTTGAAACAGTTACAGGTTAGATAAGGCAAACTATAACATACTAGCAACCAGGAGATTGCATATATGGAACAGAAATCTTCAGTGTTCCAGTAAGCTGAAATACAAACATAGTCTTAAGAGCTGCTTCAGTATTAAAACAAAATTGGTAAGACAGGCCAGTTCATAAATAGTTGCTAATCTCCTACTTTCCAAGCCACTGAGCCCAGAAATCACATTTACAGCTGAAATCAGATTGAAGGAAATGAATATATTGAGTATTTAACTTCATGTTCCCAGTGTAGTATAAAGCTACATGGTTTCTCTGGGTAATAATACCAGTTCTTTTTTTAAAGCTACTACATGAAGTTCTAATAAAGAGCATTAAAGTGGAAGTAAACTCCCGTGTATGATGTTTACCTATAGGTAAGCCTATAATAAGGCTTGCCTATAAGTACTGTACTTTAAATATCTCCTAAACGTGCATAGTTTAGGAAATTTTTACTTTAGATGCGGCCGGTGACGTCATTGGCGCATGCGCTCTGAAGGAACATCCTACCTGTGCTGTTCCTTCAGAGCCATGCCATAAACAGCAACTCCCATCGCTGCCTCGGGCCATTCATGTCGCCGAAGCCCACAAACCCAGAAAGAAGACCAAGTGAAAATAAAAGTGTTGACAGCTCGCCACTGGAGGGCTTCGTTTTTAGGTAAGTCTGTCTTAATGTGCTAGTTTGCAATACATACGATCACATTATGACTTAAACTGCCCTGTGCCTATTATTTTATTATTTTTTTTTAATGCGGTTTACTACAGATTTAATTACTGACTCGTGCTGTATTCAAAATGCTGTATTAGCATTGTTAAAATATTTTTCTTACTTTTAAAATGTGTGCATTTGCTCAATCCACACCTGTAGCTTCAGCTGCTGTTTTTTTGGTATTTCTAGTTCTTCATAAAAGCTAGTGGGGTCATACTGTAGATCAGTTTCCTGGTGATTGCAAAGGTGAAAAAACATTTCCAGACAGACCTAGACAAGTTAGATGTTCCAGGGAGGGAGCTGGCCCCTGGATGGTTTGGACTTTAGCTATGCAGTCTGTCCATCAGTTTCTTGATTACTGTACATTTTCAGACCTGCTTCTGGAACAATAATCAAGCAACTGATCAGCACAGCCAAAGTCTGCTCCATCCAGTGGTCAGCGGGGAGGAACATGCTCATCTAAAGGGATGCCAGGAATGTGTTCTTTTGCATTACTCCCCATCACTTGTACTCTTTGCTGTCCGTATTGGAAGATATTGAGAGAGCAGAATGAATTGTATACACAAGCATAAAGGAAATGAATGAAGATGAGGATTCAAAACACACTGAATTTTAAAGGAACAGGATTAAACAATTGAGAGTTGAAGCAGTTATGTCTCATGTTTGCAAGTTAAATTTCTGTCCCTGAGGGTCCCCTGCTTTAGCTGGGCAGCAAAAGACCTTCAATCCTGGCCACTCCGGTGGTCTCTGAGGCTCCGATTTTCATGTCCTAGACCTATACACTGGATACTTCAGAAGCCTGGTCAAAAAAAGGTTTTTAAAAAAACATAAATTTCTATGTTAACATAATTTACAGTTATGATTTTCTTCCGTAGGGGGTCAATACTTTTCAGTATGAGGGTCACATCCTTTATTTTACAAATGGCGAAAAAATTATTTTTTTATAAATGAGCGAATAATATTTAAATGAATGAATGTCTGTCTGTTTTTTGTGTAATCAGCATTTGATTTGGAGCTGGGGTGGAGGCAGACAAGCGGAGCTTCCCCTTTTGGGTGGAACTCCACTTTAAGCTCCCATCCACACCATTGTAGTGCAACGTCAAGCATCATGCCTATGCATTTTTTTAGCATGTTGGGCATCTAATTTATTTATTTTGCGACAAAAAAGCTCCCGTACCTTTTTGCCTTTTGCATGTTTTTTTAACCACATTTTTTCACGTTTGCTGTGCATTCTCATGTGCGCAAAAGCACACTTCTTGCTTAGCGTGTTTTGGGTACCATTAACAATGTAGGTAAAGTTATTCCTGCCCTACCATGTGTGAGGGAGGGAGAGCGATAATCACAAGACAATCTATATATATATATATAGACTGGGATAGCTGCCTGCACCGGATAGGGTACACCCTGTCCCTATTAATAAATACAACACAAAAGAGAGATGTGGTGCTGCGCTAATCCAATCTAAAAACTGATATTAAAATATAAAATATCAAAAAACCAAGTGACAGTGCTATATTTCTCAAAATCACAATATCAGCAAATACTATACAGTGACTGTGCTAATAGAAACGTAAGCAATATATAGCATAAAGACGTGTAAAGTCACATGTGACAACCAACATGTGCAAAATAACAAAGGTGAATCTGATAAACAGACATGACCATAATATTTGAAAAAACCTTATAAAGTAATGTGCAGACCAAGTGCACAGCACACAGACTGAAAGTGACTAGTGCAAATAAACAAAAATAAGTGACAAATGACTGCAATGTCCCAAGATAAAAGTGCATATATAGTGGTCCTCTAATGAGGGGTGGGGTGACTGAAGCAACTGTAACACAGTGATGTTAATCTTCTTCGTGCAACACAACACACTTTTGTAAATAGTGGCCCCTTACCTGCAGGTAATGGGGTAACAGCATGGACCAATTTTGGGCATGGCGGCGTTTTCGCAAGGTGTAGGGGTTAAATCCCTCTAGATGACGGGGTATCAACGAAAGACCAGTAATGGGGGTGATGACCTTTTAATCCTTACGCGCTAACCCCATTCAGGAACTCCGTCCCTCCACAATAATGAAGGGGGTCACCAATGAGAAAGAACAAAGGAAAGTCCCACCATAGTGTAGTAAAGTTAAAGGCAATAAGCTGGTTTATTGAAAACAACAGGTACTCACAATAAAAACACATAAGCAGTTCCTAACTCCGACGAGCAGCAAGCTCGTATTCCAAATCAACAGAGAGTGCTTATACCATCCCTACGCGTGACGTCACGGGTCACATGACTTCTTCAGGGGATGTATTTCTTTTGTACCATTAACAATGATTGGCACCGCAAATGAGATGTGCGTTTTTCGTGTATTTCATGATCGCATGCAAAATCGTGTGATTTTGCACATATTCACACATGACACTAGTGTGAATGTGGGCTTAAAGTATATGTAAACCCTAAATCTATTTTTCAGAATGTTTGGTATCACTGTATACAGTTTTTGCCAGCTATCAGCTTACAAGGCACAGCTGCTCCAGGCTCTGGAACGATCCCGACAATATTGTCGGGATCTACTAAGTTACCTGATTGACAGCTTGCTGCACCTCTCAGCATACAGCTGAGAGCTGGAGGCAGCTGCACTCAGCCCAACACTCTGCCCTGAGCAGCCCGAGAGCTGAGGGTTCAGTGGTCATGTGATTGTTTAGATCTCGGTTTTACAGCCGATGTGGAGAGGCTGCAGCATCACACCGATGCTGCAGCATAGAGGCAAGTATGTATGTTTGTTTTTTCATTACTCCATACATCTCCTTTAACTGCTTCCCATGTGCCCACAGCCTATAGAGGGCGGCACGGGAGCAGAACCAATGCAGGTTAACATTCCTATACATCAGCTGGCATAGACAGCTCCTGCACTGCTTAAGAGCGCAAACCTGGGAGGCCGGTGATCACAGGGGATCACATTACCGTTGTGTCCAGGTGATCGCATGGTCGCAAGGCCCCCCCCCCTTCCGCTGCCGCCTTTACTAGGTTCTCCTGAGCGACCGGGGAGCCCTGTAAGGAATTGACCAGCAGCATCTGTCTCCAGGCACACAGTGAGAGGAACTGATGGCATTCCTTCCATTGTGTGATGTCAGAAACCAGTAGTGATGAGGATTTAGTCACTTGCGTTGTCACTTCTTTGTTTATCAGGGAAGCAGCCAATCAGACCAATCTGTGTCTGATTGGCTGCATTGGAGGCCAGATGAGAGGTCTGGGGTCTAATAATGGGCGGCACAGTGGTGCAGTGGTTAGCACTCTCACCTAGCAGTAAAAAAGGGTCGCTGGTTCGAATCCCAACCACGACACTACCTGCCTGGAGTTTGCATGTTCTCCCTGTGCCCGCGTGGGTTTCCTCCGGGTACCCCGGTTTCCTCCCACACTCCAAAGACATGCTGGTAGGTTAATTGGCTTCTGTCCAAAATTGGCCCTAGTATATGAATGGGGACCTTGGATTGAGGGTAGAGATTGATGTGAGTGTGCGATGTTCAGGGTTAGGGACAAGGGTCAGGGTTGTAGACCCACACTCACTCAGGTTGAACTGGATGGACTGGTGTCTTTATTCAACCTTACTAACTATGTAACTATGTAACTATGTAACCCCATATCTCTCCATAAAGAGGACCTGTCACAACCAATGCTGTTGTTCATCCCTTGTGATAGCAATAAAGCAATAAAATGTTTTTTGGAAATAAAATAAAAACAAAAAGTTTAAAGCACCCCCGTCTGCCCCTGCTCGTGCACAAATGCGAACGTGCACGCCGGTCTCTTGTGTATATGTAAACATCGATCGCACCACATTTGTGAGGTATTGCCGCAAACGTCAGAGTGAGAGCAATAATTCTAGCTCCAGACCTCCTCCTGTGTAACCTGTAAAGGCTTTTAAAGTGTTGCCTGTGGTGATTTTTAGGTACTATACGTTGGTGCCATTACACGGGTCCACACCATTTTAAAGTGTGACATGTATGGTATCTATTTACTTGGCGTAACATCATCTTTTATATTTTACCCAAAAATTTGGGTATTTTATATTGTGTTTTTGTGCATTAAAATTCATTAAAGTCTATTTTTTTTCAAAAAAATTTGCGTTTCAAAACCGCTGTGCAAATATTGTCTAACATAAAAATTTGCAACACCCGCCATTTTATTCTCTTGGGCCTCTGCTTAATAATAATTAATGTTTGGGATTTATAAGTAGTTTTCTAGCAAAAAAAATATGTTTTGTACATGTAGGAGATAAATGTCAGATTAAATGTACCTTGGGGCATTTACTCTCCAAGATGGGGTCATTTTGTGAGTTCTTCTGCTGTCCTGGTGCTCCAGGACCTCCACAAATGTGAAGGGTAGTCAGGTAATTAGATGCGTAATTTATGCTCCTAGAAAGCCTGAAGGTGCTCTTTGCATTTTGGGCTCCTCCGTGTGCCTAAACTGTGAAAAAGTCTCACAGATGTGCTATTGCAACACTCGGGAGAGGTAGCAGAATGTGTTTTGGGGTGTATTTCCAAGTATATCCATGCTGCTTGTTAGACATAACTTTGTTTAAAAAACAATAGATTTTCATCTTCCTTCCTACATTTTCCAAATAATTGTGGCAAAAAATTACATTTTCAAAAGACTCACTATAGGCTTGATTTACTAAAGGCAAATCCACTCTGCACTAACAGTGCACTCCCTTTAGATCTGAGGGGAAGATCGGAAATTAGGGGAAGCTCCGCTGATTTTATCATCCAATCATGTACAAGCAAAAATGCTGTTTTTTTATTTTCCTTTCATGTCCCCCTTGGATGTACCGCAACTGCACTTCCAAGTGCACTTGCAGTACAAAGTAGATTTGCCTTTAGTAAATAAACCCCTATGTCTTTCAGAAAATACCTTGCAGTGTTTGCTTTCCAAAATGAGTTAATTTTATGGGTGTTTCCACTGTTCTGGTGTTTCAGGACCTCCAAAAATGTGATAGGTAGTAAGGAATTTTATTAAAATTAATTTATGCCCCTGGAGCGCCTAAAGGCGCTGCTTGAATTTTGCACTCTTCTATGCATCTAGGCTGTGAAAAAGTCTCACATGTGGTATCCCCATACTGAAGAGGCATAGCAGAATGTGTTTTGGTGTGTAATTGCAATTATGCCTGTGCTGTGTGTGAGAGCTTGTAAAAATGACAACTTTGTGGGGGAAAAAAAAACAATTTTATTTAATTTCCTCATTTTCCAAAAAACTGTGACTAAAAATTACAACTTACCATGCCTCGTGTATGTATGTATGTATGTGTGTGTGTGTATATATATATATATATATATATATATATATATATATATATATATAATATATACCATAGATTGTAGACGCTATAACTTTCACACTGACTTAACAATATAAACGGTTTTGTGTTAATTTTACAAAAAAATGTAGCAGAATACATTTTGCCCTAATTTTATAAAGAAAGATTCTTTACTTTACTAAAATTTTAAAACAAAACTAAGAATAGGTGTTTTTTTTTGTTTTGTTTTTTTTTTAATCAAACCTTTCGGTATTTTTTCATTTATTTAGCAAAAAATAAAAAACCCATTGGTGATTGAATACCACCAAAATAAAGCTCTATTGGTCTTAAAAAAAAAAAAAAAAAAAAAATGATAAACATTGTTTGGGGTAAAGTGTTTTTTTTTTTGGGGGGGGGGCAAATTCGTAATTGAGTAATTGTCACTCAAAGTGTGATAGCGTTGAAAGCAGAAAATTGGCCTGGATTAGAAGGGGGTGAAGTTGTCTGGTCTTGAAGTGGTTAGGAAAACTGCAGCTACATCGAGACATGATGCCAAACGCACTAAAGATAAAGTAGATTTGGGGTTTACATACACTTTAAACGGATCTTCCATTTTTAAATGATTCAAGCATAATTTAAACTCCAATGTAATTGCAAGTAAAATGGCATTATAACGTTCTTGTTTTCTTAACAGGCATGTCGTCTACTAAGCCGTCTTCTGAGTTTCTATCATTACTTAACGGTTTGCTACAGAAGGACCCATTAAAAAGGTAGGGAGACCTGAACAAAATAGCTGGATGAATGATGTCTGCTAGTTGTTTCCCAAGGCCTATGGTGTTCATATGACATAAATACATGTAGAATGAAAACAATCCAAACAAGTTTGAAAACACATCTAGAACAAGATCCGAACAAAAAGTAAAAACTTAGTTCAGTTTGCAAATGGCAGCAGGTGAGCACATGCCGCAGTCGTGATGCTTTGCATTGCAGCTTAGCAAAAGTAGAGTCCCCCATTGTGTCTAGCGGGCAGCATCTTACCTGCATCTTCTACCCAGCTTATTCTGGGTGCTGTCTTCATTGGTGATACAGGATGGTGTTGTTCAGTCATTCTGGCACACAGGATCTGTGTTGAAATGTAAACTGAGCAGTGCATGCGCAGCTGAGTACATTTTAAAGAAGACTGCAAGAAGGAGGGTAGTGAAAAAAAGATTTCCCCTAACTGGACTTTTAAAGGCACAGAAATTGCATGGTGGTTAAAAAAGTATAAATTTTATTAATAGTGTAATTGCTACAAAGGATACAGAATAAAAAAAGGGATGGGAAAGATAAGCGGAATGTTATCAAAAATACACATAATTAATGACAGTCACCACAACGATTGACAGTATGGTCTATGGTTCACCCAACGCGTTTCAAAGTTTTTAAAAATCTCCTTTGGGGGTATGTGAAGGGGTCAATCATGTGTCTATATAACGTATTAATAGACAGTTTAGACATATATATAAATTCAATAACAATATACAAATATAGTAAACTACATATATCCTGTCTACTTACATGTTTTGTGAAACCGTCATATGCATAACATTCCAATACAGTATTAAAAGTAACACAAAAGTTGAGCGGAGTTGTGTCTTGTGTTTACCCGTTTGTAATCTTCTTCTATCACATTCAAATTAAATATGCTTGCTGAATAGTAATCAAAGCAACCCAGGGGATCATCCAATGGTGCTAAAGTCAATGAGAGGCATAGCTGTAGATGAAAGCGTTTTAGGCTATATGTATATTTATTGTAGTTAAGTCAAAGGTCATATGTTAAGACTACACATAAGGTATTAGATTGAATGAAAAGATGTACCGTGTGATAGAAAAAATATATAAATGCTGCTCATTCACAGGCCATTCGAATATGTTACCAGCCAGGTAGCAAGAAGGAGGGTAGGCTTTTTTTTCTCTTCTGTGATTAGGAGCCTGGCTGCTTGTGTTTTTTAAAAGTGGGACTTTAGTTCTGCTTTAATGTATTCTGATTCTAATAGGAACATCTAGAAGTTTTAATTGTGCCTAAGGTGTACCCTGAATTTTTTTTTTTTTTTGTCTTGAATGACTTCTGAATAATAGCAGTGCACTTCCTGGTCTGTGAGTGTACCTAAACATCCTTTTGCTTGCAGCCTTATAGCTCTATATCTGCAGTGATACCCAAGGCACTGCTGCCGCTGACTTCTAGTTTTTTAAGGATAAATTCATGTTTTGGAACATGTTACATGTTCTACCTGTATTTAGGGTGGAAAATGTAACCTGTTCCAGCAGCTGCAGCCTCCCTCACCCCTACCACCATGTGACAGCGGGCAGGCATCTTCTCCAGGTGCCCACTGTCACAATTTGAGAAAGACATGGCTGTATGGGGCTCCGCCTGCACGGCCACGTCATTCATTCACAGTCCTCTGTGAATGGGAAACTACAAGTCGTGATAGCCTTTGTGGTTGTCGGCTTGTAGTATCAATTTATCACCACGGTGCTGTTGAACGCTCTGGTAGTTCGTTCATTCTTCCTCTCAGTGTGTATTTGTCTGCCCATATGAGGTACAAGCAGACAGATACACTGAGAAGTTTGCAGGAGTGTTGCATGGCACCCACCATCTTCAGAAATGGATGCAATGCTTTCCAGGCTCCAAATAAAAACATAAATAAATGCACATTTTTTTACCTACAAAAAGATTTGCATTTATTTATTTATTTTTTTAAATAGGTGAACTTATCCTTTTAGAGATTTAGGTGTTGTCACTACTATAGTGGCTCATTGTTTTCCTTGTTGGAAGCTCTGATATAAGGAGGCAGTTCCTGCCTTTACCAAAATGACGGTTTCCACTCACAACCATAGCACAGAGCAAAGCATGGTAAGTCGGTAAGAGGGGAAAAAAATCACCTGCAGGAAGACCACAGGCAGGCCTTTGTCCTCTGCCTGGTTTTTTAGGGCACAGCTTCTAAAATTCAGTTTCTCTTTTACATTTTCATTTGTATGATTCAGGAATTTAGCCTAGTTTCACATTGGTCTGATTTGACATGCAATTTGACGTGTCAAATCGCATGCCATATTGGCAGCTATTGCCGGCAATGGCACCATCCGAATCGGTGCGGCGCCACATTGATTCTCAAAAGTAATTACTGTACTAATTTTGGCGACTTCGGTGGGCGATTTGTTTAGACATCTATGCATGAACCAGCACAGATGTCAATCGCCCCCGAAGTCGGTCTGCATTGCTGGGTTGAAATTGCGTGAGTTCTAACCCGCAGCAATGTGAACCTGGGCTTAGAAACAGAATGCACATTTGCAGTTTACTAAAAGCACAATAATAAATAATAATGTCATCTGTCCAGATATAATTTCAAGTCTTTAAAAGGATATTAAGCTAGTGAAATTAATGGAAACAAATGATTCAATCAAACAAGCATGCAACTCCAATAAGATAAACTAATAGAATTAGCTGCAGTAAGGCTTGTTGTCTAAATCCTCAAGATCATGTATTCAGGTCTTACAACAGATTTGACACTTTAGATTATACCAGACTAGAAGGAATTGCTTTCACAAGGTTTTACCAGCTAAGTTGTGTAGAAGAAGCTTAACTACTTCAGCCCCGGAGGATTTTACCCCCTTCCTGACCAGAGCACTTTTTGCGATTTGGCACTGCGTCGCTTTAACTGACAATTGCGCGGTCGTGCGACGTTGTTCCCAAACAAAATTAACATCCTTTTTTTCCCACAAATAGAGCTTTCTTTTGGTGGTACTTGATCGCCTCCTGCGGTTTTTATTTTTTGCGCTATAAACAAAAAAAGAGCGTCAATTGTGAAGAAAACGCAATATCTTTTACTTTTTGCTATAATAAATACCCCCCAAAAATATATATATAAAAAAAAAAATTTAGGCTGATATGTATTCTTCTACTTTTTTTTGGTAAAAAAAAAAGTCGCAATAAGTGTATATTGATTGGTTTGCGCAAAATGTATAGAGTCTACAAAATAGTAGATAGTTTTATGGCATTTAAATTTTTTTTTTATTGGTAATGGTGGCGATTTGTGATTTTTATCGGGACTGCGACATTATGGCGGACACATCGGACACTTTTGACACCATTGTCATTTATACAGCAATCTGTGCTATAAAATGCATTGATTACTGTGTAAATGACACTGGCAGTGAAAGGGTTAACCACTAGGGGGCGGTGAAGGGGTTAAGTGTGTTCTAGGGAGTGATTCTAACTGTGAGGGGGCTGGGCTTCAAACACAGGACAGTGATCACTGCTCTCGATGACAGAGAGCAGTGATCTCTGTCATGTCACAGGCAGAACGGGGAAATGCTTTGTTTACAAAAGCATCTCCCCATTCCACCTCTCTGTGACACGATCGTGTGCACCCGGCAGACATCGAGTCCGCGGGACCCACGGTCACGGAGGTCACGGCGGGCAGGTGCCCACAGCACCGCTTCTTAAACGGGATGTACCTGTATGCCCTTTTGCCTATCAGTGCCATTCTGCTGACGTAAATCGGCGTGCGCTGGTCGGCAAGCGGTTAAGGCTGAAATCCAGGAAAAACAAACATACATACACATGCAAAAGCCATGTGCATTCTTACCTGAATCTTGGTGTTCTTTGCGGATTTCTTCCAGATCTGTGCACTTTGCCTCTGTTCTAAAGACCGGTCACTGCTGCTCTTTTATAGAATACAGTGACTAGTTTTGTATGCGCCCCCCTCTTGTAGTTTTCTGCATTCAGCCTGTAGTGTATGTAGCTATTGGGTCCCTCCCACAGCTCCCCTATTTGCACAGGCTGAATACAGCACAGTGATGACATCACTGCTACTTTTACAAGGTAATATCTGGGCTCGCAAAGGCATTTGGTGCACACAAAGTGAGTACATTTCATTTGTGGCTGTTAAGAATTATATTTAAGAAAGTTTTTATGCCTGCAGTGCAGCTTTTTTTTTCCGCTGTGGACAAAATGTGGCCAGTCAAATTCCTCCACCCCAGACTTGCTCATCCATGTCTTTATGGACCTTGCTTTGTGCACTGGTGCGCAGTCATGTTGGAACAGGAAGGGGCCAACCCCAAACTGTTCTCACAAAATTGGGAGCATGAAATTGTCCAAAATGTCTTTGTCTGCTGACGCCTGAAGAGTTCCCTTCACTGGAACCAAGAGACCAAACCCAACCTCTGAAAAACAACCCCACACCATAATCCCCTCCTCCACCAAATGATTTGGACCAGTACACAAAGCAAGGTCCATAAGGCATGGATGAGCGAGTTTGGGGTGGAGGAACTCGACTGGTCTGCACAAAGTTTTCAACCAGATAGAACACCTTTGGGATGAATTAGAGCGGTGACCGCAAGTGTATGTATGTATGTGTGTGTGTGTGTGTGTGTGTGTGTGTGTGTGTGTGTGTGTATGTATATATATAGAGATATATATATATATATATATATATATATATATATATATATATATATATATATATATATATATATATATATATATATATATATATATTATTCTATCATGGGTCCATTAAAAAAAACATAAACACTGAATAAGTACATGTTAATGCTATACGCTTAATACATAAATAGTGAGTGAAATGTCTCTTCCTTTCTGGAAATAATTAGCTCTTATCTAGCAGCAGTATGCAAAAGTATGAACCTGAATGGAAAACTTGATTGTTTCCAAGGACAGAAATTTCCATTATTTGAACCTTTGCTGCTATTGTGCTTTGTGAAATTATATAGTTTGTTCGCATCTTCAGCATAAATGAGGCTGCATTCACACCTGAGCGTTTCAAAGTTGTGCGTTTTTGCCGCGGTTTTTGCCGTGAGTTTGTTCAGGTCGCCAATGTAAAAGACAGAAGAATGCCTGTAATCTGACCCAAAGAAGCTCATGTTCTTTTTTGAACTTAGGGCGTTTTTCAGGCATTTTGCTTTTGGTGACAAAACGCTCAGATGTGAACAGGTGCCATTGAAATGAATGGGATTTTGCTTGTTGGGCGGTTTTCAGGTATTTTCACGAGCATTTTATGAGCTGAAAACGCTCAGGTGTGAATGCAGCCTGAAACCTAATTCCAGGCGAGCAGATAATACACAGCTAAAACATGTTATTTTAATAGTCTTCCAACTTTAAAAAATATTCTTAATTCTCTTCAGCCAGTTTTCTAATACAGGAAATGCTGCTAAACAGGATAGCCAAGTTGTGATACATATCCAGCCTTCTGATTGGACTAGGAAGGAGCAGGAGCCTAAATATGAGGCATCCCTTCTTTCCCCCCCTGTATGAATGTTTGCTCTGTTAAACTGACAGCACTGTGCTTTGCAGTGGAGACTGACTGGCTGCTAGTGCTTGCCCTCGTGCCACTTGGTCCTAGAGACTTATAAAGATGTTGTCCTCTTGCACATGGGATTAAATAATGTCACATTTTTTACTGATCTGAACACAGGTGCATTATGGTCAATGGAACAACACACACAGATGTGTAAAGTAAAAATAATACAGCCACGAGTACAGAGGCGTAAAATAAAAATAAAGCATTCAAATGTAAAATGTTCTAATTTACACATGTATATGTGTGTGTTTACATACCCGTATTGCAACACTGGCAATTGGAAGATGATGAAAAAGAATTTTATGCACATTTATGTGCGGTCTTTATGGAACATTTTATTTAGGATCTTTCTGTCAACAAGATCCTGAGTAAAAACAGCAGTAAATTATTACATCTGTGTGCAAGAGGCCTTAGCCGGGTAACTGCATTTAAAACATTTATTTCTTTATCATACATCATGGGACCTCTGTATCCCATGATGTCCTCCAAGAAAAGGATTTTACAGGTAAAGTTGTTATAAAAATCCTATTTTTTTTATGCCCACTTATCTGCTTTTTTGTTTTGATATCTGTCTGGGATTCAGCTTTAAAAAGCATTCTATGATGCATCTTAAAATACATATATTGTTTTGCAGGATTACATGGACTGAATTATTTCGCCATGCTTTTTGGAAAGATGTATTTTCTGGAGATCCTCGGCTGGACCAGATTAGCGGCACCCTTGGGTATGATATATGCATTCTAGTCCATAGTCAATAAAAAGGGGGGGATTTCATTCTTTTTTTACTATCAGAATAATTTGGATGGTGGAAATGCCATGGTACGAAATTGGTTTGTCTATCCCATCTTCCCAGTATGTTTGGAGTAGTAGCAGAATTCGCCTGCAGCAATCATAATGAAAGTTTAGCAACCATTTCATACTGGTAGGTTGGAGCTCCGCACTGTTACATCATGATTTATCAACATAGTACTTCCAATCCAATGTTAATGGCAGCAGGCATTGTTGAGTAAAACTCGGTAGGGCTGTGTTACTCTGTGGCAGCTTACAATTCCCCGCCATTATACAAGAATGCCAGACCATCTGCCCCTACCCCCACATTCCTTTGGTCATCATGGCAGCCTATAATAGTCATAGGCCAATAGGCATAAGCAGGAGGGAGCAAGCAGATTTTAAAATCTGGAACTGTCAGAATGGCTTGGTATTCTGGCATAATGGCAGGGTTGGTGTCTGAACTTTTATACCTTACAGCATTGTTTTCTCCATAGCATACTTGCTTTAAAGCAAGTACCTTTAAATACCTTTTGCTGTACATAATTGAAATAAACTTTGGCCCACCTTTAGATGAATCCCATTGTGTCTGCATCCTCATTTGTACAAATTGGTGAATACCTCTGTAGGTACCACAGTCTAGGACAGTGAAGGTGAGCCTTGGCACCCCATATGTTTTGGAACTACATTTCCAATGTTGCTAATGCACTCTGCAGTGTAGTTGAGCATCATGGGAAATGTATTTCCAAAACATCTGGGGTTCCAAGATTTTCCATCACTATTCTAGGGTCTCCTGGTCACTGGGGTTAGCGGAACAACCTGTCGTTCGCAACCAGCGACATTTCCAATTTTGGCTTATGCTCTTTTGTCTAGCGTACAGCTTCTGATGAAGTGGTTACATACCATACCATGATATGTGTGAAGCTATCCTGTGGATGCCCTTAATACTTAATCGCAGCATTGTATGAGTATGGACTCCCTGGTATTGTTACTTCTACTACTTATTGCACTTCTGGGTATACCCAGCTAACTTTTGATGATGGGCGAGGCCCACCCTGCGGCCCCTCTGTGTCCCTGGTCCTACAGCCTCTTGGGAGATGTGACGTGAGGATCCCAGGAGACTAAGGACCAGGAACATGTGCTAATATCCTAGAGTTGCACTTTAAGTAAGCATCTTTTAAAGGATACAAGGGACACAGAGGCAAAAATGATTGGATATGTTCAAAGCAATTATGCAGCTGTACAAACCGTTACACTTAGCCATAATTGGATATCATACATACAGGCTCACTTTAAATATTTAGAACTTGTAGTGAATCCTGTTAAGCCAGGCATAGAAAATTGCTTGATTCCCCCATCAACACAGTCAATGTTGTTGGGGGAAACCCTCCTGCAGAGCCATTGTGTTCTCCTGGCTGGAAAACCCACAATGATTATTGCTAATGGCTATAGCTGCTGGTAAAAATCGCATACAAAATCTGACAGCCTGGTTGTTCCCAAGTTGATCTAACCAGCTGAGATTCAAACCACCTATGGCTGACTTTAGATTCTAGTTTTTATTTTTATTTGGAGAATCAATCATTAATATATTTAATGGAATACCACACAATAAAGTAGGCAGTGGCGTCCGCTCCATTTAGGGAGCAGGGGTGTCGCCTCCCTAATCCATGCGCCCGGCCCCTAATCTATATGCAGGGTGCCAGACGCATGGATTTCAATGGGGTTTTTTTTTGTTTGTCTAGTAACAATGTTGCAGATGTGTAACTTCTTGTATAATGATGATGGTGAGGACAATAGAGAGTTAATGATGATGAGATTTGTGGATGATGGTGTGAATGTTCCTCTTCCCCCTACGCACAGATTGTTACCGATGATGGCGTGGAGGTGGCACGTTATATAAAGGCTATATTTGTCACTTTAATGTGTCCCGGCATTGAAGAAATCAGAGGATGAGATTTGTGGGCTGGTTGTATAGGTCAGGGCCTGCTGAGCGAGGAGCCACTTGTGCGACAGTTTTCTACGGCTGCGCCGATGAGTTGGCAGTGTTGGTATTCATCTGTTGGGCTTTGATTTACAGGTTCATATTTTTATTATGTTACATTTATATGTGTGGAGTGGTTTGTTTGCCCCCCCACCCCCCAAAAAAAAAAAAAAAAAATAGAGCACCAGCTGCCACTGGATGTAGGGTTATCAGAGCTCATTTGGATTGTGGATTGTGCGGCATGTAGTGTCCATCATTTGCTACACAAGATCTGGTACGTGTGTGAAAGTTCTGTAGAGTTAACCTCAGCACAGGGAGGTCAGTCTCCTTTCTCAGGTCAGTTAGCACATGTCACCTGCCAGAGCCAGCACTATGCTAGCCTGCTCGATAAAACATAGCGTTTTACCATGCAGGCTAATGTGAACACAGCCTTAAAGTGGTTCTAAAGCCTTAAGTTTTTTTCCCCTAATGCATTCTATGTTGAATGGTTTGCCTCATCGCTATAAATGATACATCTGCAAGAGAACTTCTTTTGAAAAAAAACAGACTTACTGTCCAGATCATCAGATAAAAATACATTGTGAAATACATAGTCGGAGAAAGCCTGAAAAAGAAAACGAATACAGCAACACCATCTAAGAATTGGTAAGCTGCATATATAAATAATAATAATAATATAATTGTAATAATTGTTAGCTTTGGGGTTTAATACCGCTTTAGGCTTGGTTCACACTACTGTAATGCAACTTTTTTTCAGTGTGATTATGTGATGTGACTTTGCATATTCTATGGGGCCAAGTCGCAATGTAAATCTCATCAAAGTAGTGCAGGAAGCTTTTCAAAAATCGCACAATTCTGAGTTGGATTGATTAGAGCAGGCACCATTGAAAACAATGAGATTTCACTTGTCATGCGATTCTGTGCAACTCAAGTCGCATCAGAAGTTGCACTAGTGTGACCCAGGCCTTACGCTCCTTTCACATGGGATGGAATTTGTTTTGATCAGTAGGGGATGCGTTCGCTGTTCCCCCTGCTGATTGGAGCTGAGTGGGCGGATGACAGGTCCGTGTCCGATCAGTTTCTGCAGGACACAGAAACAGTTTCTGTGGACAGAGCCCACTCTGCTCTATGGGTGGCCGTAAGACCCCTTTCACACTGGGGCGATTTGCAGGCGCTACAGCGCTAAAAATAGCGCCTGCAAAGCGCCCTGAAAGAGCCGCTCCTCTGTCTACAATGTGAAAGCCAGAGGGCTTTCACATTGGAGCGGTGCGCTGGCGGGACACTATAAAAAGTCCTGCTAGCAGCATCTTTGGAGCGGTGAAGGAGCGGTTTGTATACCGCTCCTGCCCATTGAAATCAATAGGCAGCGTGGCTATACCGCTAGCAAAGCGCTGCTGCAGCAGCGCTTTGCGGGTGGTTTTAACCCTTTCTCGGCCGCTAGCGGGGGGTAAAAGAGCCCCGCTAGCGGCCGAATAGCGCTGCAAAATTGACGGTAAAGCGCTGCTAAAAATAGCGGCGCTTTACCGCCGACACACCCACCGCCCCAGTGTGAAAGTGGCCTAAGTAAACAGACTCCATTGTCTGTTCACACCTGACTGTCCTCCAATTCGCCAGACAGAGGATGAATCCCCTCCCTGTTTTTTTTGTTTTTTTTTAGCAGACTGGAACAGAGGTAAGCAGATGTAAATTGACATAGATCCATTTACACCTGCTGGTCTATAGGGGTGAATGGACGGTCCAAACAGGTCCGCCTGAAAAACTGATAGGCGGACCTGATCAGACCCTTTGTGTGAAAGGGGCAATAACTTAATGTGACAATAAAAGTTAGATTTTAATTTTTTTTAAATAACAAACATGTTATACTTCCCTGCTCTGCGTAATTGTTTTGCACAAAGCAGCTTTGATCCCCCTCTTCTCGGGTCCCCCACCAGAGCTCCAAGCCCTTCCCTCCTTCCTTGCGCCTTATAGCAAGCAGCTTGCTATGGGGGCACCCAAGCAGGTTTGCTCCTGAGTCCACGCCCACACTCTCTCCTCATTGGCTCACTGCCTGTGATTGACAGTAGCGGGAGCCAATGGCTACCACTGCTGTCTCAAACAATGAGGAGGGAGAGACCTGGGAGACGGGAGAGCCGCTGCTCTCGTGCACATTGCTGGATTGAGATGGGGCTCTGGTAAGTTTTAGGGGGAGCTGGCAGCGCCGCTGCACACAGAAGACTTTTTTACCTTTATGCATAGAATGCATGAAGGTAAAAAACCTTGAGCCTTTAACTACTACTTTAACATGCATTCTAACCATTCCCTACACTATCCAATGCTAAAAAAGAGAAAAGGTTTTTACTATAGATTTATAGGCACATACACTACTGAGCAAAAGATTTATGCAGGTGTGAAAAAAATGCTGTTAACTACAGAATGCTTTCAGAAATAGAAGGGTTAATAGTTCATTTATTTTTCATTTTGTTAATTGATAAACAAAAATAAACTGAAGAGAAATCCAAATCAATATTTGGCCTTCAGAACAACATAAGTTCTTCTAGGTATACTTGCACACATTTTTTGAAGGACCTTGGCAGCCAAACATCTTGGGAACTAACCACAGATCGTCTGTGGATGTAGGCTGCTTCAGATCCTTTTGTCTTTTTATGTAATCCCAGACAGACGTGATGATGTTGAGATCATAGTTCTGTGGGGGCCAAACCATTACTTCCTGTTCTTCTTTACACTGAGGATAGTTTATGGCATTGGTTGTATGTTTGTGGTCGTTGTCATGCTACAGAGTAAATTTTGGGCCATTTACACGCCTCCCTGATGGTATGGCATGATAGATAAATATCTGCCTGTATTTCTCAGCACTGAGGACACTATTGATAATGAATAAATCTCCAACTTAATTTGCAGAAATGCAGCACCAAACTTGCAAGGAACCTCCACAATGCTTCACTGTTGACTGCAGACACTCCTTATTGTACCGTTCTCCAGCCCTTCGACAAACAAACTGCCTTTTGTTACTGCCTAATATTTCAAATTTGACTCATGAGGCCAGAGCACCTGCTAACATTTTTCTGCGCCCCAGTTCCTATGTTTTCATGCATAGTTATTTCTTAGCTTTGTTTCCATGTCAGAGGTATGGCTTTTTGGCCACGATTTTTTCCACGAAGACCAATTCTGACCAGACGCCTTTGGACATTAGACGGGTGTACCTGACTCCCACTGGTTTCTGCCAGTTCTGTGCTCATTACAATGCTGGACATCTTTCAATGTCAAAGGGATATACGCATGATGCGTCTTTCATCTACTGCATTAAGTTTTCTTGGCCAACCACTGCGCCTATGGTCCCCAAAGTTTGTGCTTCTTCAAAAGCGCTTGAACAGCACATCTTGAAACCCCAGTCTGCTTTGAAATCTTTGCCTGAGAGAGACCTTGCTGATGCAGTTTAACCGCTTCAACCCCGGAGGATTTGGCTGCTCAATGACGGGCCATTTTTTGCGATTCGGCACTGCGTCGCTCTATATGACAATTGCGCGGTCGTGCGACGTTGTACCCAAACAAAATTGACGTCCTTTTTTTCCCACAAATAGAGCTTTCTTTTGGTGGTATTTGATCGCCTCTGCGGTTTTTATTTTTTGCGCTATAGACAAAAGAAGAGCGACAATTTTATAAAAAACACAATATTTTGTACTTTTTGCTATAATCAATATCCCCATTTTTTTTTTTTTATAAAAAGCTAATTTTTTCTCAGTTTAGGTCGATATGTATTTTATTTATATTTTTGGTAATAAAGATCGCAATAAGCATATATTGATTGGTTTGCACAAAAGTTATAGGGACTACAAAGTAGGGGATAGATTTATAGCATTTTTATTATTCTTTTTTTTTTTTTTACTCGTAATGGCGGTGATCTGCGATTTTTTTTTTTTTTTTTTTTTTTTTCGTGACTGCGACATTATGGCGGACACATCGGCCAATTTTGACAAATTTTTGGGACCATTGGCATTTATACAGCGATCTGTGCTATAAAAATGCATTGATTACTGTATAAATGTCACTGGCAGGGAAGGAGTTAACACTAGGGGCAATCAAGGGGTTAACTGTGTTCTAACTAAAGAGGGAGATGACACATTGCTGTTCATGCTTTGTATGAACAGACAATCTGTCACTTCTTCCTTCAGAGAACCGGGATCTCTGTGTTTCATCAAGACCGCCGGGCACTTGCATCAGCTCCGGGGGCGAGCTGCGGGCGCGCGCCCCTAGTGGCCGCCCAAAGGAGCGACGTACCATAACGTTGATTCGCCTGCCCGTGCCATTCTGCCGCAGTAAAACTGGCGGCTGGTCGGAAAGCGGTTAACTACAATGTGTCTTGTTGTTGTGCTCAGTCTTGCCATGGTGTGTGCCCTGTGGCATGAACTTGTCTTCCACAACCTCACCCAGTTTTAAGCCTCCTCCACAACTGTTTCTGTTTCAGTTAATGACTCTTTCAACCTACATATGAAATTGATGATTATTAGTCCTGGCATGGTATAATAGTTTAATCAAACGCCTGACTCTAATCCTACAAAATGGCCGACTTTGTGCAAGTGTAAGAATCAAAGCTGGTTTGAAAAGGGTAGTCACACCAAATATTGATTTGATTTAGAAATTTTACTTCTGTTTGCTCGCTTTGTACCTTGTAAATTGATAAAAATAGACAATTAAAATATATATTTTTGAAAGCATTCTTATTTTTACACCATTTCTTCACACTCTTAATTTTACACTATTTCTTTACACCTGCCTAAAACATTTGCATAGTACTGTATAATATACAGATAAGTCTCGATTTTTTTTTTTTGCAGGCATCCCAGATTAGAATAGCAATGAAATCTAACACATAATAATACACAGTAATGGACATTATCATGTGGTTTTATTAAAGTGGTAGTAAATCGCTGCCTGTTTTTTTTTTTTTTTTTTTTTTTTTCTGGAACCTGCAAGGTAAAGCCATAATATGCTAGCATGCTTCGCATACTAACACATTATGTGAAACTTACCTTAGACCGAAGCCCTTCCAGCGGCAAGCTGTCACCGCTGACAAGGCTTCCATCTTCATCTGTCTTCCTTCTGGGTTCGTGGACTCTGGCTGTATAAATGTTCGGAGCTGCAATGATGTCTCTCCCAGGCATGCGCATGGCAGCCGCCGTTTATGGCATGGGACTTTGAAGGAACGACACGAGTGGCTGTTCCTTCAGAGCGCATGCGGTGCGCGTTTTAGGAGATGTTTACAGTACCTATAGGTAAGTCTTATTATAGCCTTACCTGAAGGTACAAATTATGCACAGGAGTTTACTTCCTCTTTAAGAGGTGAGGAATTCATTTTTTGGTAGCTTTTTTTTTCTTGCTAAATTTTGCAGCAAAACAAGAAACACAATCATTGCGGAAATACACAAGACTAGATGATTGCACCCAAGTTTTCATTATTATATATACTAATGCATGCAAAAAAAGCATTATCAATTCTTAAAACTTCAAGCGCATAAGATAAACCAGGCCTGAAACTTGAGGTAAATCTCTGAGATAACCTCTCAGGGAAGAATAAATGCACAAAGTATTGTTTACATAGGATTTTATTAAAAACCATGAGCCGTGGCATGTTTTATTAGTCTGGTGTTGCTGTAGAATTGATGTGTTGTAGAATCTCATTTTCCTTGACTATTGATGTTTATAGCCTGGAAAGGTAATTACATTTTTTGCCATTTGTACGGATATCCACACAACTTGTAAAATTTCAGTCAAGCAGTTGAATGTCCTGATGAAATTCATAAATCCTTACTGTTTTACCTGACAAAATATTTGTAGTTCTTCATAGCTAGTTTTGTAATTTGCACACTTTTTCCATATTAAACAGCCAAACGGGGAACATGTATGTCCCAACTAAACAGATCATTTTTCTGTCACCTCACCCCCTCCATCTTTCTTATTAGGCGGCAAAGCAGCATTGTCACCTCTGTCTAGTGACCAGGGAGCTGACTAGAGAAGCTGTAATGTTAAGGGCTCATTCTCATGGGCATCTTAAAACGCAGCATTTTGATGCTTTTAGTTTTGTACGCATCTTAATGCGGCAATATAGAGATCAATGGGTCCAAATACCCAGCTGTGTCTGCAAATGAAAATGTATGCTGAATTTATTTGGAGTATGAAAAAGTAGGACATAGTTGGGTTGATTTACTAAAACAGGAGAGTGCAAAATCTGGTGCTGCTGTACATGGTAGGTAGCAGCTTGTTCAGTTAACCACTTGCCTACTGGGCACTTTTACCCCCTTTCCTAACCAGGCCAATTTTCAGCTTTCAGCGCTGTCACATTTTGAATGACAATTGTGGGGTCATGCAACACTGTACCCAAACAAATTTATCTTTTTTTTCCACACAAATAGAGCTTTTTTTTGGTAGTATTTATTCACCACTGGGTTTTTTATTCTTTGATAAACAAACTAAAAAAGACTGACAATTTTGAAAAGAAACCCAAAAAATTGTAAAATTTTGCAAACAGACACATGGCGTGCGCTGATTAGGCTGCACTGATGGGCACTGATGAGGCAGCACTGATGGGCTTGAAGGGGACTGATAGGCTGGACCGGCTTCTCTAAAAGGGACATGTACACTGATAATCGGCTCTCTTCTTCTGTCCTCATGCTGTCAACATGAGGAAAGGAGTGCCAATAACCGGCTCCTATTTACATCCGTGACCAGCGGTAATTGGACCTGCTGATTGGCTTTTTACCTCAATCTGTGATCAGCAGTGTCCTCCGGACACTGTGATCACAGAGTGCGCCACCTGTGCCCTGCAGTGTGCGTGCGACATGCGTGATCAAGGGAGGCTGTCATATGACGACCTCCCAGAACTAGCTGTCCAAGCTGTAAAAATTCAGCCGTAGCGCAGTCGGCAATTGGTTAAAGAGGAACTACAGCCTTTTTGCTCCCCCCCCCCCCATTTTTTTCGCTGCTTACCTTTTGAGATTTTTCAGCACAATAAACATACTCACCTGGCCCCAGTGAGTCTGGGGCCATAAATATCTGCAGATATACTCATACTTGCATAAAGTCATTAGCCATGAATCGGCTGTTTGTTTATGCAGATGGTGCCCCAAGTGCTGCGTTCAGGCAGCCTGTGTAAGTCTTTAGGTACGCGGCGGCTGTACAGAGACAGACACTCATCCTAATTTGACAAGTGTGAGGGTGAGCGGCCCCGAACACACTCTGCATTTGGAGCCATTCGTCTGCACTCTAGCCACATAAACAAACAGCCAATTCATGGTATACAGGCCTCTGCGCCAGTTTCAATACAGCCTAAGAAGAAGCCAGCCTTCCTAAAACTTTATTTTAGCCCAGAGGAGAGGAGAGAACCCTTGAAATAATTTTTAGGTCTCGGGGAACCCCTGTTAAAATCAAGGAACAGTGGGAAAAATGCTACTTACATCAGTGGTAAGTGGGAAGAATCCTCCCCATTACAGTGGTGGCCACAATACCACCCTTCCCTTACTGCATAAAAGGTAGGAACACTACACTAGGTAGGGACTTAAAGTCCTTTACAAACTGAAGTTCCACAATAATCACAACAGGTTTTTCTATTCATATATACCTTAACTAAGCCCAGTAGGGTGACTGTAGACTGGCAGCAGTCTTTATGAATGAAAGAATATTGATGCAAAAGAACATGCAGGAAGTAAAAATACATCTAATGCAGTGATGGCGAACCTATGGCACGCGTGCCACAGCTGGCATGCCAAGCCCTTTCGGTGAGCACACCAGGAAGCCGCATAACTTTTTTCACATTTTTGATGAGTCTGATGACTCCGCTACTTAGTCTCTCTCCTCCTACCTAGGCTGTATGCGACTGTGTAAGTCTGGCCGGGACACGGCGCCACCCACTCGTCCTGACTTCTGCAGTGCATTGCAGTGAGGAGTAATCTCTGAGGGAGGGGCTGGGAGTCTCTCTGTGAAATGCCAGGCAGCGCGGGTCATGACGGGAGAACAGGAGGACAGACTCCAGAGGAACCAACTGGAAGGCAGCTCGCCTCAAGCCCAAGTAGCTGACTGAGTCCATCAGTGTCTGCTGACTGTAAGGCTGTGGAGCAGAGAAAGTTAACTTGTTATGCGCAGTGTGGACTCACTGGTCACTAGAGTGGACTTAGCACCTCAGCAATATCCAGGGACAGTCACAGGAGGGAGGGACTGGGTGGTCTGGCCTGGGACTGGAGCCTGCCTGGGGGTCGGTGCAGTGGCTGCCCCAGCGCGGGAGAAAACGCACAGAGCTGAGGAGGAGGAGGAGGAGGAGGAGGAAACAAGGAAAGAAGGTGCTGCTGGCCTAGGCACCTACCTAGGTGTTTTAGCTTGTGAGAAAGATAATATTAATGATTACATGAACTCATTCAGGAAAACATGGGCTGTTGCATCACTAGTGCAGATTTGCACAAGCTGCAGGTCTGTTTGCAGTGCCAAGCAAAGCAGTATGTCTGCAGTCTCTGATCCACTCTTGTAATATGTCTGCGGTCTCTGATCCACTCTTGTAATATGTCTGCGGTCTCTGATCCACTCTTGTAATATGTCTGCGGTCTCTGATCCACTCTTGTAATATGTCTGCGGTCTCTGATCCACTCTTGTAATATGTCTGCGGTCTCTGATCCACTCTTGTAATATGTCTGCGGTCTATGATCCACTCTTGTAATATGTCTGCGGTCTCTGATCCACTCTTATAATATGTGCATATCTCTACACTGACCTGTGCTAACCTTTTTCATAGAGCTGCTTGGCCCTTTGAAAAAAATACGTTGGTTTTGTGTTGCAGTTTGGGCACTCGGGCTCAAAAAGGTTCGCCATCACTGATCTAATGGATACAAAATAGGTCAAGAATACATTAAAAAAAAAAAAAACAGTTGTCTCCATCTACTGGACACTTCTGTTACTACAAAGTTGATGCTGCAGCTGCATGGCAGAAAACTAGTGATATTATGAAGAGGAAAACCTTTACGAATGCAACTGCAATATTTACCTAATGCAGAACTTGTAAGATTAATCAGGGTATTAGCAAATGGACATCTTCTCCTGACTGGTGATGGTGATATGCGAACAGAGGCACGTGCATTTTTTTTTTTTTTTTACCTTTCATATGTTTTGTTTGTTTTTGTTGCATCAAATTAATTATGTATGACCAATCAATAAAATCTCACATAAGCATTAGCATATGATTTTAAGTCGCTTCCAATATTTTTAAATCTTCAGGTTTTATCAAAATGACATATTTTGATTCTGCTTTGAAGCTCCTTGTTCAGACACTTCTTGTTCTAAGGTGACAACTCTTTGTGCCTGTGTCCCAGTTGTGCTCTTGTGTTGTCACCCTGGCTGCTTGGCTACCTACATGCCTAAGGAAGTGGTCCTGCATGGCCCCCGAAATGTCACTCTTTATTTTTGCTGCAATGTCATCATGGACCCTATTTGGAGATCCCTGGTGTGCTGGTGACATATCTTTAATTCTATGTTGTCACCCTGTCACACGATCTTCCAATGGAGACCTACAAGTGGGATTTTATCATTCAGGAATTTCACTGGTAACATCCACAACTTTTACCCATCATGAAATTTAAAGGTAACTGTGTGTAGAATGTTATCAATACTGAATTTAAAAAGAAGATGCAGGGTTATTTAATAGGCAATAATGAGTGTTTAGAGAATAGTGAAGGCAGAGTTGTCAATGATCCTGAATGACAATGCTTGCTGCATTTCCTGCATGATGCCTGATTTGTCAAATAACAACTGTTAATGTTTTTAATCTGGCAGGATGAACAGTGGGGACGGGGGCAATCCTACCAAAGAGCAGCCTGAAAGCCCTGGCAGTACACACAAATCCTTTAAGATTGGTTAGTGGCAGTGATCGCTTGTTAAGATATTTTCACTTACTGCTCTTTTAATAGTTTGCTTATATTATTAATCTCTGTTTTAGATCATCCAGAAGATCTCAGACCCAAAAGTGGCCTTGGTGGAGAAGCAAATGAATCCATTTTCTTACTCAGGTAACAAAGGAAATGTACATACAGTACGTAATGGAAGCTTTTTTAGGTTCCACCTCTTTACAGCATCTGAAGAAACATTGGGGTTTATTTGCTTTAAAGGCAAATAGACTGTGCACTTGCACTGATTTTGCCCAGAGCATAGTGAATGTGGTTAAGCTCTGCAGATTTCTATCATCCAATCATATGTGAGCAAAAATGCTGTTTGTTTTTTAATTTTTCCTGCACCTGATTGGGTAGTCTGTACAAAGTGAAATTTCACTACCTTCACTAAGCTCTGGGGAAAATGAGTGCAAAGTGCACGTTCTATTTGCCTTTAGTAAACCAACCCCAGTTTTTTTTACATTTATCTTTTTCTCAATGTGCATATTGCATGAACATCGGTTGTTACCCTTGGGTTCGGGTGTTTTTTTGTAGTACTATGCACCACAAGAGGCAGACCATCCACAAAGCAACCCAGGCAATCACACACACAATAGGATTGCACATTTGGTCAAAACTTTCCACCTCTCGTTTTACAAGGAAACATATGCTTGCAGGTAATAGCTGATGTTGCAGGCCATGCCAATACAGACAAAGCAAATGGAGGGGCTTCTCTCTGCTCACAGCAGTCCTTTCAATATCATTCAAATGGATGGGGGACCAAAGCTGCTACCTTTTTTCTAGAGCACCATCCTGCCTTAATCGGTCTCTGCGCTACACAATAAGCAAAGAAAGCAACTTTTGCTTGTGCTCCACTACTTTTATATCATCTCCAACATCACTATGAGCTAGATTACTGCCAAGGAATTACTACTTTTGTGGGTTTTGGCTTATCTTTGCACTGGACTTAAAGTGGTACTGAACTCTGAGGATGTTTCCCAAATTAGGCAACCAGAGGGCAACAGATCAGTCACCAGTATTGCTGGTGTTCTTCCTGCAGCTGATCGTTCTCTGTTACTGATTTACAATGCTTTGTAGATATTTAACCCTTTGAGGCTGTCTAGGTTGATAGGCACACTGCTATTTTTCAGGAGGATATCCAAACATAAGGTAGATTTATTATTTCTATACTTTTTAAATTGAATTGCACAGTATCATAAAAATCTTTTAAATGTTTGGGTTGGAATATTACATACAGTACATACAGGGTTTCATACAGATAAAAATATATAGTAAAATAAAATCTGTTTTATACTAATATCCTGTTTGTATATTTAAAAAAAAAGCCCTCATCTGATTTTTTTTTTTCCTGATTTGAAAAGCTGCAATCTGTAGTCTCTTCAGTGTTTTTAGATATACACGTAAAAGAGATTGGCACAAATATGTTTATCAATATGTGATTAATGTTTTATGTTTAACCACTTGCCCGCCTGCCGTCGTTTGACAACGGCAGTATGGCCCCCTATGCGAATCGCTGTAGCTGTACGGAGGCTGCTTTAAGGGGTATCACTGCTGCATCACTGAGGAGCCGATGCGCATGCCTGGCGGCCGCAATGTCTGCCAGGCACCCGCGATCGCTCCTGACAGAGCAGGAACGGCGATCTGTGTGTGTGTAAACGCACAAATCTACGTTCTGTCAGGAAAAAGGAGATGGGTCGTGTGTTCCTAGTGTGTATATATATATATATATGATATATATATCATCCCCCCGCAGTTAGAACACACTCCAAGGGACTGCATTTAACCCCTTGATCGGCCCCTAGTGTTAACCCTCTCCCTGCCAGTGACATTTATACAGTAATCATTGGCTATTTTTAGATCTAATCGCTGTATAAATGTCAATGGTCCCAAAAAAGTGTCAGAAGTGTCCGATCTGTCTGCCACAATGTCGCAGTTCCGATAAAATTCAGATCACCGCCACTACTGGTAAAAAAATAAATAATAAAAATGCCATGAATCAATAACCTATTTTGTACACGCTATAACTTTTGCGCAAACCAATCAATATACGCTTATTGCGATTATATATAAACATACTTTTTTTTTTTTACCAAAAAATATGTAGAAGAATACATATCTGCCTAAACTGAGGCAAAAAAAAATGGGATATTTATTATAGCAAAAAGTAAAAAATAATTGTGTTTTTTTTTTTTTTTTCAAAATTGTTGCTCTTTTTTTTGTTTATAGCGCAAAAAATAGAAAAAAAAACCGCAGAGGTGATCAAATACCACCAAGAGAAAGCGCTATTTGTGGGAAAAAAAGGAGATAAATTTTGTTTGGGAATAGCGTTGCACGACCACGCAATTGTCAGTTAAAGTGACGCAGTGCCGTATTGTAAAAAATGGCCTGGTCAGGAAAGGGGGGAAATTCTGAAGTGGTTAATGTAATTTATTACATTGGGGTTGATTTACTAAAACTGGAGAGTGCATAATCTGGTGCAGCTCTGCAAAGAAACCAATCAGCTTTCCTTTTTTTTCTTTTTTTTTTTTTTTGTCAAAGCTAAGGGTCCTTTCACACAGGCTTTCTGATCAGGTACGCCTGTCAATTTTTCAGGCCAACCTGATCAGACCCTCCAGTCTCCCCTATGGAGCGGCGGATATCAGCGGACACATGTCTGCTGACACCCGTCACCATCTGATCCTGCCTGCAAAAAACAGATGGCTGGTGGTCTTAGTTTCCATCCGTCCGGCGGATCAGACCAATGGAAACAGTCCGCCTGTCAGTTTCCGTCTGATCAGCTTGACTGTTTCCCCATAGAGTACAATGGGGCTGTGTCCGTATTCACTCTGCGCGGTGAAGCAGACACAAACCTGTCATCCGCCTGCTCAGCTGGGATAAGCAAGCTGCTAAGCAAGCGGAATTCACTACACGGAGGCGCCCGTGTGAAAGGGGCCTTAATTAAACAAGCTGAAGTTAGACGTTGATTGACTACTATGCACAGCTGCACCAGAATTTGCACTCTGCAGTTTTAGTAAACCAACCCCAATATGTATACTGCACGGCATGTCAAATTCATAAGTACCAAATACAATTGACTTCTCGTATATTGTATAAATTGCAAACAATTTAAAAAGCCTTGTTTTGGTATATGGTTTGTACGTTTTTTTATATGTGTGTTTGGGCATCTATAGTTGCATATTCAATTCCCAGGCTCTGCTTCCTGCTGTGTTGTACCACAAAATGGTTGTGCTTAATTACTCTTTCTCATGATGCAAGTCCATGGGTCATTGTCACAAGGCAGACTCATTGTTGTATTAATCTTCTCTGCCTCTAGTGATTTAATATACCATTCTCTACATTTAATACAATAACGCTAAGGCAGGCCATACTCATAGCAAATTTCTTTCCTACAACCCCAGACAGTGTTGACAGGGGAATACCTTTGTATTCTCCCTCGCGGATTGTGGGGGAAGCCTTCCCCGCCGGGAGAAAAGAGGAGATTATTGCTAACGGCTATACCAGCGATAATTGCATGCAAATTCCAGCAGGCTGGTTGTACCAAAGTTGATCAACTTTTTACATTCAGCTTGCCCATACATGGTTCAAACCGCCTATGGCTGGCCTACGGGAGAGCATGCATATAAATATGTGAAAGTCGCATAAAAAGTACTGTGGGTAAACGCCACAATAATACCTCTGATATACAATATGTGCTCACTTGAAAATACACTATTTTCCCTTTGGGGAGTGCAGATTTCAGAAAAAAAAATGCACGTAAAATCAAAATGTAACTACAAAAGTTGGTGTCTGCCAAGTTTTAGGTAAATTAAAAATTTGCAGTTTAAAATTGCCAATGTGTATAAGTCATTTGCTTCTTTGCACATACAGGAGTTTTATATGCATTTATTGAGGGAAGAGCACTGAAGAATTTAGAATTTCCATACTGCAGATACATTGAAAACCATTATGCTGGCTTCACACATTGTGTTGTGTTAATGCATGGTAAAACCTGTGGTTTACCCAACATACTTACAGCGCACAGTAACACAATCAGCATTGCAGTTTGTTGTGTTATTTATTTTGAATGAAGATCTAGCACACTAAAAATATTTATCAAACAACTCTTGATTTACACATACTGTCCACTGCCATACCTCCCACAATTCCTGATGTCATACTATCTGTAATTCTCTGCTGCACATACCGTCACAGCCTCCACACTCCTCTCCTGCATATACTGCTGGCTGTCATAACCTCTATATGCCTCTAACCGTCACAGCCTCCACCAGAGGCGTAACTAGAACCTTCAGGGCCCTGGTGCAAGTAATCATGAAGGGCCCCCAGACCTCCGACGTGAGCCATTCCCTCCGAGCCCAAAGCCCTTCCCACTGATCCCATGACCCTTTATGGCCCACAGCGGATCCCTTTCACATGTTGTGCAGTCCTTCAGTCTTGGGCTGCGCCATGGTGGTGGAAGGCCAGGGCCCAGTCACAAGTGCGACCTCAACAGCCCTAGTTCAGCCAGTGGTGTTAGTGTGGACTGGGAATGATGTCAGTCAGTAGGGCAGTGGACGAGGTCAGTAGGGTAGTGGACATGGTCAGTAGGGTAGTGGGCGTGGTCAGTAGTGCAGTGGACATGGTCAGTAGTGCAGTGGACGTGGTCACTAGGGCAGCAGACATGGTCCGTATAGTAGTGGACGTGGTCAGTAGGGCAATGGACGTGGTCAGTAGGGCAGTGGATGTGGTCAGTAGACGTGGTCAGTAGGGCAGTGGACGTGGTCAGTAGGGCGGTGGACGTGGTCAGTAGGGCGGTGGACGTGGTCAGTAGGGCGGTGGACGTGGTCAGTAGGGCGGTGGACGGCGTCAGTAGGGCAGTGGGACGGGGTCAGTAGGGCGGTGGACGGGGTCAGTAGGGCGGTGGACGGGGTCAGTAGGGCGGTGGACGGGGTCAGTAGGGCGGTGGACGGGGTCAGTAGGGCGGTGGACGTGGTCAGTAGGGCAGTGGACGTGGTCAGTAGGGCAGTGGACAGGGTCAGTAGTTTTTTTTTAATGTTTTTTTACCATTTTATTTTTTATAGTTTTTTTTTACAGTTTTTGATTGGAGGGAGGCAGTGGAGGGCAGTGTGGGGGGACAGCATGATGGGAGGGGGGGTAGTGGAGGGCAGTATAGGGGGACAGCATGATGGGAGGGGGGGCAGTATGGGAGAGTGCAGAGTGACAGTCAGCAGCACACCTGGAACATTATACTCTCTAGGCAATGTATTCTTTTGCACTCTGCTGTGATAGAGAGTTTGTGGTTTACCAGGAGGGGCCTCGGGCAGGGAGCTTTTCTCCTACCATTCCGGCGGCAGGAACAGCCTTGAGGCAGGAAGCAGAAGCCAGGGTCAGGGGAGGGGTGGAGTTGGGAGGTGGAACTGGCGGTCTTAGGCACGGATGACTGCTTGCTTCTTGGCTGGATAGGAGGGCTGGAGGGGCGGCATATAGGAGAACCGATCCTGCTCCTGCAGCTGTTAAAACACCTGCAGGAGACAGGACGAGAACAGGGGAGATCGGTTATCAGTTTTCCTATATGCCACACTGCCGGCCCTCCTATCCAGCCTGGTGCTAGCTGCATCCAGAGTGTAAAGTCAAGAGGCAAGCAGTCTTCCGTACCTGGGACCGCCAGCTCCGCCCCCCGACTCCGGCTCTGGCTCACGCAAGTGTAGACAAACTTGACAGGGGAGCTGCACGGGCCCCCTGCAGCCTGGGGCCGGATCGCGACTCTTGCACCCTCTATAGCTACGCCCCAGGCCTCCACACTCCTCTCCTGTACATACTGCTGGCCGTCATAACCTTTATACTCCTCTGCTGCACATAACTCTGACCTTCACACTACACTCCTCTCCTGCACATACTACTGGACATTTCTAACCTCTATACTCCTCTGCTGCAAATATCTTTGACCGTCACAGCCTCCACACTCCTCTCCTGCACATACTGCTGGCTGTTATAACCTCTATGCTCCTCTTCTGCGCATACTTCTGACCGTCATTGCTTTCACACTCCACTCCTGCACATACTGCTGGCCATTATAACCTCTATACTCCTCTGACTGTCACAGCCTCCACACTCCTCTCCTGCACTCCTGCACATACTGCTGACATAGCTCTGACTATCACAGCCTCGACACTCCTCTCCTGCACATACTACAAGTCGTCATTACCTCTGTGCTCCTCTCCTGCTCATACTTGTGACCGTCACAGCCTCTACACTCTTCTCCTACACATACTACCGGTCATCATAACCTCTGTGCTACTGTACATAAGGCCTATGTACTGCTGACTATCCTAACTTCTGTACAGCTCTACTACTCATACTGCCTCCTAACAAATCCTTCACGCTCTTTTCCTGCACATGACCTGCCATCATACCATCTATACTTCACTCCTGTACATACTGCTTGCCATCATAGCTTCTACAGTTCTCTCCTGTACATACTGCCCGCTGTTGTGCATTTGTCACCTGTGCATGATGTCAAATCCCCTGCACTCCTCAACCACTGAAACAGTTCTTCAACATTGTTTGTATTATCCCCAAGCATGCCCATTTTGTAAAAGGCACACTTTTGCTAGTATTGTTAAAATGTGCAGAGCATAGGTGTGTACTAGCCATAGAATTATGAAGGGATTTTTTTTAAAATGCATTTTACTGTTTCAAAATAGGAAAATGGTAAAAGCCCCTTCAGTATTCATAGCTGGATATTGACCACAAGCAAATTGGACCACTAGGAGCTGATGTGTATCTCTTCCACAATTGACAGTTAAACAGTACTTCCTCTTTCATGCTTTCACACTGATAAATTAGAAATTATCCCCACTTAAACTGAGATTTTCCAACAAGTAAATATTTCTATACAATAGAAATATTGTAATTGCCAAGGAATATTTAAGGATAATTGTGCCATTAAAGGTCAGAAATGACTATGAAAATCGGGAGCACCCCTTGCTATTAGATTCATACATTATTAGTATGTCATATGTTTGTGAAACAAAAAAGTTCTACTTCCATTTAATAATACAAATTGGAATTATTGCAGCTCTTACACCACCCCAAGACCGAGTACTGCTACTGGTAAAGGCAAGAAACTACCAGATCCTATGCTGGCCTCAGTGCAGGAGGCTGTTGAAAGTCAAAAGGTAACTATTATTATACTTTGTACATCATTCTACATTTTCAAAGGTAACCATAACAAATTATAGTATAGCTTTATAGTGTTTAAGTGAAATTTTTTCCTATTCTAGTTCCATCTGTTATATAACAGTAAGCTCTGCAGTGGATGTCATTTATAAAAAAAATGCTGTATAATACCTTATTTCAAAGCACCATTTAGCACTCAGGTGACTGCCCACTGGTCTCCTCTCCTGATGTGATAGCTGCAGGGAGAGGTGCTGGGAAACCCCCGCTCACATTAGCCAAGACGAGGAGAGGAGGAGACCAGCGGGCAGTCACGTGAATGCCAAACGGCGCTTTTAAATAAGCCATTATACAGCACCTACACACCTAACAACAAAAAACTATTAGCCAACCAGCACCAAAAAGTGATTCATACCTAAAGTAAACAATAAAACCAGAATATAGTGCAGTACTAATAAAATGAACTAAAACATGAAAGGAGTTCACTCCTCCCTCGTAATGTAATATAACCTAGAGACAACCAATCAATGTTCTTCATATTCCCAAAAAGTTTAAAATGTGATCCAAACTCCTTGAAATGGTGAAAGTGTATTCTTCAGTGAAATGTTCTATATGCATGCTCCCAAGTCAATGGTAAAAAGGGCTGCTGCTAACATCTAAAAGTGTTCCCACATTAGTAAAGTGAAGTAATGATGTAGCGCCAACTACCAATAGTGAAATACTAAAAATAACAATAGAGTGAACAAAATGAAGCTGCAGTGGTCTAAAGCTGTACAGTACCTATAGGTAAAAATTATGCATGGGAGTTTACTTCTTCTTTAAAGTAACTAAACACAATAAATCCCTTTAAAACTGTGTGTGTGTGTGTGTGTGTGTGTGTGTGTGTGTGTGTGTGTGTATATATATATATATATATATATATATATATATATATATATATATATATATATATATATATATATATAATGTGTTATTCAAAATATAAATGCTTGTAAAACTATAAACGGTGATATACAAATATGTGGCATGTGATAAAGTCTCTTAAGTTCTTTCCACTAATCAGTGACTATGAATGGATATCATCTTTAGTGTCACAGTAACATCCAACACCAAACCAATTCCCAAGGTGCCTATTCGCTTTCAAACAATTTGTGCCATCCCTATGCTCACAGAACTCTCACCTCCCAATAGATGTAATGGTGTATAAATGTGTTAATTCATCGAGGTAACATAAGTTCCATGGTATTTCAGCATCTCCTTCCCACTAGGGACTCTCCAAATAAGTCTCCCAGGTTCCAGAGGTATATAGGGTCAGGGTTTAAAACTCCAAGCAAGCTTACACCAGCTCATGTATGAAGAAAATAATCAAAGGAAGCCTCCTATAGTGTAGTATGTACACTAATAAATGCTATATTCAAAAGAATATTACTCACAATCTAAAAGACTTGTAAAATGCAGTAAAAACACTTAGAGGTACCGTAATGTGCCTCCACATGTGTCATTTCTGGTTCACATCTGCCTGCGCTTATACCCTACGTGTTACGTCAGCGACTAGATTACCTTTATATACCCATTATAATCACAATAGAGTGTCGGCCATTTTGTAGAAGCTCATGCATAAAAACCGAATGGCTGCGTGAGTCCTATAAATGTTTATCTCCATAGCCTCCTATTTTCTAGAAGTCAGTCTGTACAGGAGCCATTATATTAAGGTCAAATAAATAAGCCAAACTCATGTGATAGCTGCTATAATAACCAATGTACAGGTGTGCTAGGAAAGCCTGAATACAGCGGAAGGGTGTGACATATTTAGACATGAAATGAAAATAGATAAAAATGGGGCTAAAACTAAACCAAAATGGTTAATCAGAAAACTTGATCAAAATGGCCATAAAGATACAGTATTGCAGTGCATAATAACCATACATAAACCCCACAAAAACCTTTACCCCCATAATACGATAAGAAAAAAAACTTGACATATATAAAATGCCCTATGAGTGATGTGCATACTCTATTAAAAGAATTTAAATATAAAAGAAAATAATCGTGAGGAAGGGCCAGTGTGTAAAGTGCATCAGGATTACCAAAAAATTGGGGATATATGAAGGGCCAACATGTCTATTGCAAAAGCGACAGCTTTTTTCTCCCAATAGTTCTTCGCCGTGAACACTGTACCCCCTTTCCCCCCAAATCTGTTCACCTTCAAAGACAGACCTCTTACAGTGAGGGAAAAAAAAAATTTGATCCCCTGCTGATTTTGTACGTTGCGCACTGACAAAGAAATGATCAGTCTACAATTTTAATGGTAGGTTTATTTTAACAAGGGACAGAATAACAATAGAAATATCCAGAAAAATGCTTTTCAAAAAATTTATAAATTGATTTGCATTTTTAAAAAGTGAAATAACTATTTGATCCCCGATCAATCAGCAAGATTTCTGACTCCCAGGTGTCTTCTATACAGGTAACGAGCTGAGATTAGGAGCACTCTCTTAAAGGGAGTGCTCCTAATCTCAGCTTGTTACATGTATAAAAGACAACTGTCCACAGAAGCAATCAATCAATCAGATTCCAATCTCTCCACAATTACAAGACCAAATAGCTGTCCAAGGATGTCTGGGATAAGATTGAAGACCTACACAAGGCTGTAATAGGCTGCAAAACCATCGCCAAGCAGCTTGGTGAGAGGGTGACAACAGTTGGTGCGATTATTTGCAAATGGATGAAACACAAAGTAACTGTCAATCTCCCTCGGTCTGGGGCTCCATGCAAGATCACACCTCGTGAAGTTTCAATGATCATGAGAACGGTGAGGAATCAGCCCAGAATTACACGGAAGAATCTTGCCAATGATCTCAAGGCAGCTGGGACCATAGTTGCCAAGAAAACAATTGGTAACACACTATGCCGTAAAGGACTGAATTCCTGCAGCGCCTGCAAGGTCCCCCTGCCCAAGAAAGCACGTGTACAGGCCTGTCTGAAGTTTGCTAATGAACATCTGAATGATCCATCTGAATGATTCAGAGGAGAACTGGGTAAAAGTGTTGTGGCCAGATGAGACCAAACTCAAGCTCTTTGGCATCAACTCAACTCGCTGTGTTTGGAGGAGGAGCAATACTGCCTAAGAACACAATCACTACCGTCAAACATGGAGGTGGAAACATTATGCTTTGGGGGTGTTTTTCTGCTATGGGAACAGGACAACTTCACAGCATCAAAGGGACAATAGACTGGGCCATGTACTGTCAAATCTTTGGTGAGAACCTCCTTCCCTCAGCCAGGGATGGTTCGTGGATGGGTATTCCAGGAATCCAATGACCCAAAACACATGGCCAAGGCAACAAAGGAGTGGCTCAAGAAGAAGCACATTAGTGTCCTGAAGTGGCCTAGCCAGTCTCCAGACCTTCATCCCATAGAAAATATGTGGAGGGAGCTTGAGGTTAAAGTTACAAAATGTCAGCCTCAAAACCTTATTGACTTGGAGAGGATCTGTAAAGAGGAGTGGGACAAAATCCCTCCTGAGATGTATGCAAACCTGGTGGCCAACTACAAGAAACGTCTGACCTCTGTGATTGCCAACAACGGTTTTGCCACCAAGTACTAAGTCACATTTTGCGAAGCAGTCAAATACTTTTTTCACTCATTAAATGCAAATCAATTTATAACTTTTTTGCAATGCGTTTTTCTGGATTATTTTGTTGTTACTCTGTCTCTCACTGTTAAAATAAACCTACCATTAAAATTATAGACTGATCATTTCTTTGTCAGTGGGCAAATGTACAAAATCAGCAGGGGATCAAATACTTTTTCCCCTCACTGTAGGTTGCAGGAGGTCTCCACACTGTTGTTAGTGAGAAAGGGTTAAACTTCTCCACATACACAGCTCACAGGCATGGAAGGGTAAAAATGCCAGTGTTTCGTCAGATTAGGGGACCCATCAGAATGTGTAATGGAAGTGACGTTCAGTCGCCGCCGTTACCACGCAGTCCTCCATTGTAAGGATACACTGAGAAGGGGGAAAGTGAACATCTTGTTCCCCCCCACGAAGTTTTGCATTTTACACTTATTTTTAACAGTAAACTGAGGTTATATAGTGAAATGCAGTGCTTAGAACTCTGTCTCAATGTTTAGATGTTGAATTTTAAAATCAGCGGTGTTCTGTCCGATTAGCAAACCTGTGAGGTCTGCAGGCTTGCCTCTGCTTTTAAAATTCAACATCTAAACAATCAGACGGAGTTCTAAGTACCGTATTTCACTATATAACTTCAGTTTACTGTTAAAAATAAGTGTAAAATGCAAAACTCCGGTTGGTGTAACAATATGTCCGCTTTCCCCCTTCTCAGTGTATCCTTACTATGGAGGAGTGCGGAGTGTAGCAAGATGGCGGCGACAAAATGTCACTTCCATTACCATTTCTGACGGGTCACCAAATCTGATGAAACAGCAGCTCATCCTTTTGTACAGTGTGATTCATAGAGAAGAAAAAATATCATAGTGCTCACTAATACAGGAGGTATGTTACTGGCCAGATCACCAGGTGAAAACAGAGGGAAAGAAGCCTAATTAAAGAAAAAAGAATGCATCAACCACATTTACTGATTAGTAAGCTGCACTATATTACATTTTTGGTTTTGGGTTTAACCAGTTGCCAACCACCGCACGCCGATGTACGTCGGCACAATGGCACGGGCAGGCATATGGGCTTACCTGTACATCCCTGCCTGCCCGCGGGCAGGGACGTACAGGTAACCGGACCCACCCCCATGCCTGCGGCGGTCGGATTACTGGCACAAGCGATCCGAGGTGAGGGGGAGGCCACTGATTCATGGCCACCCCCTCACGGGCGAATGAAAATCTTCCTCTGCTGCTGTAATGTAAACAGCGGCAGAAGAAGTGATGTCATCGCTCCTCATGAAGCCTTTTCGTTCTGGCTTCCGAGGAGAGAAAACATCAAGTAAGTTTGCACCCACACTACACTTACAATAGAACACTCTAGACACACTTTTCACCCCCGATTAGCCCCCGATCACCCCCCTGTACCCCCTGTCACAGTGACATCAATAGCAGTTTTTTTTTTCTGATTATTGCATTGGTGTCATTTTGTGACAGTTATAAGTGGTAGGGCAGTTAGTGTTAGGCCCCTTTAGGTCTAGGGTACCCCACTAATAAAGTTTTAACCCCTTGATCACCCCCTGTCGCCAGTGTCACTAAGCGATCGTTTATCTGATCGCTGTATTAGTGTCACAGGTGATAGGTTCGCCGTCAGCGTTTTATAGCGTCAGGGACCCCCATATACTACCTAGTAAAGGTAACCCCCTGATTGCCCCCTAGTTAACCCTTTCACCAGTGATCACCGTATAACTGTTATGGGTGACGCTGGTTAGTTAGTTTTTTTTATAGTGTCAGGGCACCCTCTGTTTATTACCTAATAAAGGTTTAACCCCCTAATCGCCCGGGGGGTAATATGAGTTAGGTTTTAGGGGCAGATAGGGTCTGCGTTGCCCCAGGCAGCGTCAGGTTAGTGCCAGTACCGTTAACACCCACGCACGCAGCATACTCCTCCCTTAGTGGTATAGTATCTGAACTGATCAATATCTGATCCGATCAGATCTATACTAGGGTCCCCAGCAGTTTAGGGTTCCCAAAAACGCAGTGTTAGCGGGATCAGCCCAGATACCTGCTAGCACCTGCGTTTTGCCCCACCGCCCAGCCCAGCCCACCCGACCCAAGTGCAGTATCGATCGATCACTGTCGCTTACAAAACACTAAGCACACATAACTGCAGCATTTGCAGAGTCAGGCCTGATCCCTGCGATCGCTAACAGTTTTTTGGTAGCGTTTTGATACAGTCACTAACAGCCAGGAGCTTTTTTGCCTGTGAGTCTCACTGGTGTACCACTAAATTTAGAGCCCAAAATGGTAAATCGAAGGTACACTAGTGAAAAGGCCTACACGTTTCTGAGCATGACAGATAGTGAAGAGGAAGTCACTCATCTGTCAGATTCAGGCTCAGAATACGAACCTGTAGACAGCAGCGGCTCCATGACAGATAGCTCTGATGACGGAGTTGTGGTCCCTGCCAAGGTCAGGTGTACCAGACCCCAATCTTCTTCTGCTGTTATGGTGCAAGAACCGCATGGCTCTCGTATGGAGCAGAGAAGTACTAGTGCCGCTATTCCTTCTGGTGAACTGGCAAGCACCAGCGGCCTAGTACACCCTGGTCGTACATCCAGCACTGCAGTAACACTTGGTGACGTGGCGAGTCCCATAAGTGCAGTTCAAGCTGGCGAGGTGGCAAGCACAAGTAGTGTCCCGCTGCCACCAAGAAGACAAACACAGGCCCGTCGTGCCCATAGTGCCCTTCCTGCTGCATTCGCCAATCCTAATTGGGAACCCACCACTTCTGCAGCACCTGTACTTCCCCCATCCACTGGCCAACCCGGCATTCATGTGGAAACAGTTAATTTTACGACACTTGATTTTTATTCGCTGTTTTTCACCGAAGATCTCTATAGATCTATTGTGGACCAAAGCAATTTGTACGCTGGTCAACACATCGCCACTATTCCCCAGTCCTCCCTTGCCAGAGATTGGAAACCAATTACGGTTTCTGAATTTAAGATCTTTCTGGGCCTATCCCTCCTCATGGGCATAACCAAAAAGAGTGAGTTGCGGTCATATTGGTCCGCTGACCCAATTCACCATATGCCCGTGTTCTCTGCTTCCATGGCCAGGGCACGATATGAGCAGATTTTGCGGTTCATGCACTTTAACAACGATGAACTCTGTCGTCCTCGTGGAGACCCTGGATACGATCAGCTCTGCAAAATTTGGCCCCTCGTAAACCACTTCAACCAGCGTTTTGCAGGCTTGTTTACTCCCCATCAAGTTCTCTGCGTTTGATGAGTCCCGGATTAAGTTTTCTGGACGCTTGTCATTCAAACAGTACCTTCCCAGCAAGCGTGCCAGATATGGGGTCAAGATGTATAAGCTCTGTGACAGGGCCACAGGCTATACATATAGTTTTATGGTTTATGAGGGAAGAGATAGTCACATAGAGCCGACAAACTGCCCTGACTACATAGGAAGCGCTGGCAAGATTGTGTGGGACTTGGTGTCACCCTTATTCGGAAAGGGGTACTATTTGTATGTGGACAATTATTACTTGAGCGTGCCACTTTTTAGTCACTTGTTTGATCATCAGATTGGAGCATGTGGCACCGTGCGATCTAATCACTGGGGGTGATTAATAACTTGCTCTCTATGAAGTGGAGGGTTAATAAGAATGTTTTCGTTCTTACCTCCCTTCATGCAGACACGACTGTCCAAATTACTACGGCGACTGGTGTTGTGGAGAAACCCCTCTGTGTCCACGAATATAACCAAAATATGGGAGGGGTGGACCTCAACGACCAGTTGTTGGCGCCGTACCTAGTTGCCTGTAAGGCCAGACGCTGGTATAAAAAAGTATTTGTATACTTATTTCAATTGGCTTTGCTGAACGCTCATGTGCTATACAGAGCTTCAGGGCGGACTGGATCCTTCCTACAATTCCAGGAAGAGATCGTCAGAGCCCTTCTGTTTCCAGACGGTGCTCCACCTCACCTTTCCCAACCAAATAAGTAAGCCGGCTGCATGAGAGGCATTTTCCTTATGTCCTCCCGAGTACCCAACGAGCCCCACAAAGAAAATGTATCTGTAGAAAGCGCGGATATAGGCATGACACCCGCTATTATTGTCTCTCCTGTCCTGACAATCCTGGTCTTTACACTGATGAATGTTTTGAGCGCTACCATACACTAGTTGAGTTTTAGTGTAGGGTACAGCATTGCACAGACTAGGCACACTTTCACAGGGTCTCCCAAGATGCCATCGCATTTTGAGAGACCCCAACCTGGAACCGGTTACAGTTACAAAAGTTACAGTTATAAAAAAAAAATGTAAAAAAAAAAAAAAAATACACAAAAAAAATAAAATAAAAAAAAACAAAAATAGTTGTCGTTTTATTGTTGTGTGTGTCTCTCTCTCTCTATTCTCTTTCTATTGTTCTGCTCTTTTTTACTGTATTGTATTCTACAATGTTTTATTGTTGTTTTGTTTTATCATGTTTGCTTTTCAGGTATGTAATTTTTTTATACTTTACTGTTTACTGTGTTTGATTGTTAACCATTTTTTTGTTTTCAGGTACGTCATTCAGTTGCAGTGCGGATTTATTTATCTTGACAGCAACAGCGTTTGCTCCCATGATACATAAAGCCATGGCTCCAGCGCTGTCGGAGGTGATTTCACCACCACAGTTAAAAAAAAAGAGCATATATGCCGAAGCATGGGGGCAGCAGGGGCGGAGGAGCAGTTTGCTCCTACCTTTTGCGGGTGGATGCCCCCATGCTTCGGCATATATATATTTTAGGCACAGGTTGCGTTAAAATTTTTTTTATTTTTTACTATGTTTTTTTTTGTATTTGCTTTGCAGGTATGGTATGTCTTACTGTTTTAATGTAATGTAACTTTGTTTTATTGTTAACCATCATTTGCTTAGCAGGTACGCCATTCAGTTTCAGCACGGATTTATTTATCTTGACAGCAACAGCGTTTGATCCCACGATACATAAAGCCGTGACTCCAGCGCTGTAGGGGGTGATTTCACCACCACAGTTAAAAAAAAGAGCATATATGCCGAAGCATGGGGGCAGCAGGGGCGGAGGAGCAATTTTCTCCTAACTTTCGGGGCCGATGCCCCCATGCTTCGGCATATATAAATGGTACATGTATTCCCATCATTAGAAGTGGGTGGGTGAAGGGAGGTATTCTAATGGTGGGTATACCCACCGATCAATCTCTTTTTTTCGTTCAGCCCACGGGCTTCATGAAAAAAAAGATTACAATATAATCCCAACAAGAACCAGCAACGTACTGGTATGTTGCTGGACTTTGAGTGGTTATACCAGAATGATGCCTGCAGGTTTAGGTATCATCCTGGTATCATTCTTTTCAGCCAGCGATCAGCTTTCATGTAAAAGAAATCCTAGCGGCTAATTAGCCTCTAGACTGCTTTTACAAGCAGTGGGAGGGAATGTCCCCCCCCCCACCGTCTTCCATGGTTTTCTCTGGCTCCCCTGTCCCAACAGGGAACCCGAGAATGCAGCCGGTGATTCGGCCAGCTGACCATAGAGCTGATCAGAGACCAGAATGGCTCCAATCATCTCTATGGCCTAAGAAACCGGAAGTTATGGGCATTTCATGACTTAGATTTCGCCGGATGTAAACAGCGCCATTTGAAAATTGGGAAAGCATTTTATCACACATTTTGGTGTGGTCAGATGCTTTGAGGGCAGAGGAGAGATCTAGGGTCTAATAGACCCTAGAAAAAGAGTACCTGTCACTACCTATTGCTATCATAGGGGATATTTACATTCCCTGAGATAACAATAAAAATGATAAAAAAAAAAATGAAAGGAACAGTTTAACAATAAGATAAAAAAGCAAAAAAGATAATAAAGAAAAAAAAAAAAAAAGCACCCCTGCCCCCCCCCCCCCCCCGCTCTCGCGCAAAGGCGAATGCAAGCGTCGGTCTCCGGTCAAAAGGCTTTTAAAAATGTATGTCGTTTGTCGCCACTGCACGTTTGTGCGCAATTTTAAAACATGTCGTGTTTGGTATCCATGTACTCGGCCTAAGGTCATCTTTTTTATTCCATCAAACATTTGGGCAATATAGTGTGTTTTAGTGCATTAAAATTAAAAAAAAGTGCGTTTTATCCCCAAAAAATGCGTTTGAAAAATCGCTGCGCAAATACTGTGTGAAAAAAAAAAAATGAAACACCCACCATTTTAATCTGTAGGGCCTTTGCTTTAAAAAAAAGAAAAAATAATCTTTGGGGGTTCAAAGTAATTTTCTTGCAAAAAACAAATATTTTTCTCATGTAAACAAAAAGTGTCAGAAAGGGCTTTGTCTTCAAGTGGTTAGAAGAGTGGGTGATGTGTGACATAAGCTTCTAAATGTTGTGCATAAAATGCCAGGACAGTTCAAACCCCCCCCCCCAAAAGGACTCCATTTTGGAAAGTAGACACCCCAAGCTATTTGCTGAGAGGCATGTCGAGACCATGGAATATTTATTTCAAATATTTTTTATTAAATTTAAGAAAAGATTACAACACAGTAGATTATAGTAATGGTAACTCGAAAAGTTATACATGTACATAAATGAATTGAAACATAAGAACCATATATCTTAGCATAGTTGTTATGTAAAGACAAATAATATGTCAGAGGTATTAACAATCTGTGGAAGTCGAATCAAAGAATAGCCATTCTATTTCGAACTCTGTTTAGCTAAGAAGATATGGGTGAATCGTAACAAGGAAGGAAGGTTGGGAAGAATAGGGGAAGGGGGGGAAGATAAAGGTATGGTAGGAGGGATACCCAATTGCTTGTAATGTTCTGTCCTGACATGACCTGTTAGTATTACGGGGATTGGACTAAGTATGATTGTGGAATTCTCTCCATGGGGCCCACTTTTCGTAGAATTTGATTAATCCACCTGATTTGTATGCCATTAATTGTTCCAAAGAATACGTCTCAGACAGTAGGCCCGTCACCTCTTTAACATTCGGGGCCTTGGTTGACTTCCAATGCCTCATGATAATCAGTCTTGCTGCAAACAGAGTATGTAAAGCCACATGTCTGAGACTCTTTGGAAAGTTTCCTATGTCGATGCTCAAAATAGCTAATTTAAAGTTAGGTTTAGATATGAGCCCGGTTAGCTTAGTGATGAGTTTGAACACTAAGTTCCAGAAACTACGTATGTTGGGACAAAACCATAGCATGTGTGATAGAGTTCCTATCAGGCCGCAGCCTCGCCAGCATTGATTATTGTGTTCAGGAGTAAATTTAGCTATTGTGTATGGTGTGTAATACCACCTAAGATGGAGTTTGTGTGCCATTTCCCAATATGTAGCACACTTAGAAAAAGACACATTGTTTGATATTGCTTTTTGCCACTGGTGGGCTGAGATATCATCGTTCAGTTCTATGGCCCATTTGTTCAGGGGTTTGGTTACACAAAAGGTGAGCTTGTCATGAAGACAGTTATAGAAGTATGATATACCTTTCTTTTTGGGTATTGGGGATGTCCAGAAGTTCCAGGCATCTTGTGAGATCTTTACATTCAAATTCAAATTGGGAGTTAGCGTGAATTTTATTTGCGCATATGTGAGAAACTCACCCTTTGGCAACTCATATTTAGATGTTAACTCCTCATAAGAGATGATTTTACCATCCCTAAAAAGGACGCGATTTCTTTGATTCCTTTTAATTCCCATTTGGGAGTTGTTATAGTTGGATTAATGAGTCTAAGTACTCCTATGTTGAGTGGGGTATCTATTTGTTTGTATTATTGCCATGTTGTAGGAATTGTTTCCAAGCTAGAATGGAAGCTGATATGGTAGGATGGTTTAAGCCTGTATTTAAGGAGGGGGAAATAGCGTTGGCTAATAAAAGTGATTGCAGGGTATTCGGTGAGATTGCTGATTGTTCTATACTACTCCATGATTTACAATTTGGTTGTGTAATCCAGAACCTTAATTGGTCTAGTAGTGTGGCTGAGTAATAGTCCTTTAAGTCAGGTACCCCCATGCCCCCTGCTTTCCTATGTTTCCGAAGAATATGATGATTGCATCTAGATTTGCCTTTGTTCCATAAGAATGTAGATAGAATTTTCTGAGAGTTTTTGAAGAAGGCTGCTGGGATCTGGATTGGCAGTGTTCTAAAAAAGTACAAAATTTTTGGTAGGACGGACATTTTAAAAGCTGCCAGTCTACCTGCCCAGGATAGAAAAAACTTACTTATTTTGGTCGTGTCTTTTTGTATTGTTAATAAAAGTGGTGCGAAGTTCTCTTTATAAAGATTGGATAGGGGTGATGTTAATGTAATACCTAGATAGGATAGAGCACCTGAAGACCATGGGTATGTGAATTTGGATTGCAGGGAAGTTTGTAAAGATTTGCTAATGTTAATGCCTAATATGTTAGATTTGGTTTCATTGACTTTATACAGGGAAACTTGGTTAAATTCGGTTAAGATCTGATGTATTTCTGGCAAGGATTTGGCTGGGTCTTCCAGTGTTAAAATAATGTCATCTGCAAAGAGAGTTATTGGGTAATGATCTTCACCCACCTCTATCCCTTTAATGAGATTATGGGACCTAATTTTCTCCGCTAGGGGTTCCATTACTAATGCAAAAATGAGCGGGGATAGGGGACACCCCTGTCTTGTACCATTTGAAATCATAAAGTTTTTAGAGAATAGACCTTCTGAAAAAACATAGGCAGACGGGACCGTATATAAGGCCGTGATGGCAGAGAAAATTTCACCTATTATACCAAATTTTTCCAGTACTTTAGCCAGGTAACCCCAGTGGACCCTGTCGAAGGCCTTCTCCGCGTCTAGAGTCAACAGCAGAGAAGGCCTTCGAGAGGAGACCATGGAATATTTTATATTGTGACACAAGTTGCGGGAAAAAGACACATTTTTTTTTTTTTTGCACAAAGTTGTCACCCCTGTACTCAGGAGAAGCAACAGAATGTATTTTGGGGTGTAATTTCACATATGCCCATGGCATGTTTGAGCAATATATCATTTAATATTGCTCAAACATGCCATGGGCATATGTGAAATTACACCCCAAAATACATTCTGTTGCTTCTCCTGAGTACAGGGATACCACATGTGTGAGACTTTTTGGGAGCCTAGCCTCGTACGGGTCCCTGAATCCAATCACCGCTTTCAGGGTTTCTAAGGGTGTAAATTTTTGATTTCACCCCTCACTGTCTATCACAGTTTCGGAGGCCATGGAATACCCAGATGGCACAACCCCCCAAATGACCCCATTTTGGAAAGTAGACACCCCAAGCTATTTGCTGAGAGGTATGATAAGTATTTTGCAGACCTCGCTTTTTGTCACAAAGTTTTGAAAATTGAAAAAATAAAAAAAATACATTTTTCTTTTCTTTCTTCATTTTCAAAAACAAATAAGAGCTGCAAAATACTCACCATGCCTCTCAGCAAATAGCTTGGGGTGTCTATTTTCCAAAATGGGGTCATTTGGGGCGGTTTGTGCCATCTTGGCATTTTATGGCCTTCGAAACTGTAATAGGTAGTGAGGAGTGAAATAAAAAATTTATGCCCTTAGAAATCCTGAAGGCGGTGATTGGTTTTCGGGTGCCCCGTACGCAGCTAGACTCCCAAAAAGTCCCACACATGTGGTATCCCCATACTCAGGAGAAGCAGCAGAATGTATTTTGGGGTGTAATTTCACATATGCCCATGGCATGTTTGAGCAATATATGATTTAAAAAAAAAGTTTGTAATTTTTTCCGCAACTTGTGGCAAAATATAAAATATTCCATGGACTCAACATGCCTCTCAGCAAATAGCTTGGGGTGTCTACTTTCCAAAATGGGGTCATTTGGGGGGGGTTTGTGCCATCTTGGCATTTTATGGCCTTCGAAACTGATAGGTAGTGAGGAGCGAAATCAAAAATTTATGCCCTTAGAAATCCTGAAGGTGGTGATTGGTTTTCGGGGCCCCGTACGCGGCTAGGTTCCCAAAAAGTCCCACACATGTGGCATCCCTGTACTCAGGAGAAGCAGCAAAATGTATTTCTTTTCATACATCAGGGGACACAGAACCATAGTAATTACTATGTGGGTTATAGGCCACCTTTAGGTGATGGACACTGGCACGCCCTAAATTAAGAAGTGCACTCCCTATATAACCCCTCCCACTACTGGGAGTATTCAGTTTTTTCACCAGTGTCTAAGGTGTTGGTCACGAGTAAAGATGTATATATTTATCCAGATCATCTCTAATAACCGTTCACAATGAAAAGGGAAACTAGCTAGGAGCTTTACATGGTGCTTCGGCTGACCAATTTACTAGCCACAGGACTCTGTGTGCATGTACTAGTCCCAGCATAAGCCGTGAGGCTTGAATGATACAATTTATCATCATATCCACCGTAAAACATAGTGCATCTGATACGCCAGCCCATTGCTGGGCCTGCTGATCAGGAAGATTCTTAAGTATCTCTACAAACTGATCCTTTATGGACTGAGATACCCCATTTGCAGTAAGAATCGGCTGCGCTACCTGAATAAAAGTACGCACCAGAGAGTGAGAAGCAAGAGGCCGTTGAAAAAATATTGATAAGGCTGTAGTATAAGTCCTCTGGCCTCTTAATGCCCTACCTCCCTTCAGTTGCCATTGCTATGGGACATCCCACATAGTAATTACTGTGGCTCTGGCCCAGGAGATCTTGGTTTGCCGAGATCATAAAGATGGCAGTAGAAGTCCCTTGAACCCTGCCATTATGGCCAGACCTTCTAGCTCAAGGTCCGGTATTCCATCCTACCTTACAAACGCTAAATTTAGCTGTTTTTTCTATTGAAACCCACATTCTAAAGGATCGTGGGTTATCTCCTACTTTGATTAATGCTAGGAAGGGCCAGGTTCATTTCTAATCCCATATGCAGGAATTCAAGAATCCTACCTATGACATACTTCCTGGGGTGCCAACCCCTGGATCCATACCAGAAAATATGTGCCTTCCAGATTCTAAAGTAAATGACTCTGGAAGCATTCTTCCTAGCATTAATCAAAGTAGGAGATAACCCACGATCCTTTAGAATGTGGGTTTCAATAGAAAAAACAGCTAAATTTAGCGTTTGTAAGGTAGGATGGAATACCGGACCTTGAGCTAGAAGGTCTGGCCATAATGGCAGGGTTCAAGGGACTTCTACTGCCATCTTTATGATCTCGGCAAACCAAGATCTCCTGGGCCAGAGCCACAGTAATTACTATGTGGGATGTCCCATAGCAATGGCAACTGAAGGGAGGTAGGGCATTAAGAGGCCAGAGGACTTATACTACAGCCTGCAGTACACTATGCCCAAAGGCAATATCCTCATGACCTTTTACATCCATTTGATAGAATCTGGTAAATGTATGGACTGAAGTCCAAGTTGCAGCCTTGCAGTTCTGAGCCATAGAGGCCTAGTAACACACCGCCCATGAGGCACTAACAGCCCTGGTGGAATGTGTTTTAACATGAAAAGGAGGAACCTTCTTCCTCAGACCCTAAGATTGAACAATCACTTGACTAATCCATTTGGAAATAGTAGATTTCGATGCCGCTTGTCCTCTTATAGGACCTTCTGGCAGCACAAACAAAATATCTGTTTTTGCGAATCTGAGCGTTTTCCTAACCGCCCTTACTACATCAAGGGAATGTAGTGCCTTGTGACTCTGGGAAAAAAGGCAGAATAATATCTTGGTTCAAATGACAACCGGCCATCAGTTTCGGTAGAAATTTAGGATGAGGCCGCAATACCACCTTATCCTTATGCATGATTAAAAATATGGCTCTTTACAAGACAGAGCCGCCAATTCCAATATTCTTCTTGGCAGAAGATATGTCAACCAAAAAGACAATTTTATTTTAAAAGAACTAACGGAATTTCCTGTATAGGTTTAAAAGGCTGATTCTGTAAAGCCGACAAGACTAAAATTCAAATCCCAAGGAGTTAGAGGTGCCCTGACAGGGGGATTAATTCTTGTTACCCCCTGAATAAAAGTATGCACCAGAGAGTGAGAAGCAAGAGGCCATTGAAAAAATATTGATAAGGCCGCGACCTGGCCCTTGATCGTACTCAGGGCCAGGTTCATTTCTAATCCCATATACAGGAATTTAAGAATCCTACCTATGACCTACTTCCTGGGGTGCCAACCCCTGGATCCATATCAGAAAATATGTGCCTTCCAGATCATAAAGTAAGTGAGTCTGGAGGCCGGCTTCCTAGCATTAATCAAAGTAGGAGATAACCCACGATCCTTTAGAATGTGGGTTTCAATAGAAAAACTGCTAAATTTAGCGTTTGTAAGGTAGGATGGAATACCGGACCTTGAGCTAGAAGGTCTGGCCATAATGGCAAGGTTCAAGGGACTTCTACTGCCATCTTTATGATCTCGGCAAACCAAGATCTCCTGGGCCACACTAGGACCACCAGAATCGCCTCTTCCCGTTCCTGCTTGATTCTGCGGAGAAGGCGTGGAAGTAGCAGAACTGGAGGAACGCATAGATCGGTGAAAAAAAAAAAAAAAACTGATTCTATTGGGAAGACCAAGGCATTTGTTCCGCACACTAGCGGATCCTTCGTTCTAGACACAAAGTTGTCGACTTTGTTGTTGAACCTGGACGCGAACAGATCTATGTCCGGAATACCCCATTCTTGACATATCAAGAAGAAGATGTCGGGTGAAGGGACCATTGTCTCGGAAACAATAGTTGGCGACTCAATAGTCCGCCTGCCAATTCTCTATCCCTGGAATGGACATTGCTGATAGACAAGGTATGCTGTTTTCTGCCCAAGCCAGAACATGATTCACTTCTTTTTGGACTGCACGACTTCTCGTGCCCCCTTGGTGATTGATGCAAGCCATAGCCATGGCATTGTCGGATTGAATCCTGACGGGACAATACCGCAGCTTGAGCGTCTAGAACTCCAGGGCCAGATGTACTACCCTAATTTCTAGAACGTTAATGGACAGGGTCCTTTCTGGTCCTTGGACCATTTCCCCTGGACAGAAGCTTCTTCCTGGACTGTTTGGGGTGCAATTCCGCATATAACCATTGCATGTGTGAGCAATATATCATTTAGTGACAACTTTTTGTAAAATATTATTTTTTTTTTGTCATTATTCAATCACTTGGGACAAAAAAAATAAAATATTCAATGGGCTCAACATGCCTCTCAGCAATTTCCTTGGGGTGTCTACTTTCCAAAATGGGGTCATTTGGGGGTGGGGGGGGGGGTTTGTACTGCCCTGCCATTTTAGCACCTCAAGAAATGAGATAGGCAGTCATAAACTAAAAGCTGTGCAAATTCCAGAAAATGTACCCTAGTTTTTAGACGCTATAACTTTTGCGCAAACTAATAAATATATGCTTATTGACTTTTTTTTACCAAAGACATGTGGCTGAATACAAATTGGCCTAATGTTAGACTAAAATTGAGTTAATTGGATTTTTTTTATAACAAAAAGTAGAAAATATAGTTTTTTTTTTTCAAACTTTTCGGTCTTTTTCAGTTTATAGCGCAAAAAATAAAAACCGCAGAGGTGATCAAATACCATCAAAAGAAAGCTCTATTTGTGGGGAAAAAAAGATGCAAATTTGGATTGGGTACAACATTGCATGACCGCGCAATTATTAGCAGTTAAAGCGACTCTGTGCCAAATCGTAAAAAGTGCTCTGGTCAGGAAGGGGGTAAAACCTTCCGGGGCTGAAGTGGTTAATATCACTTTAAAGTGACAGGAAACAAGATTCTTATTGTAAAAACATTGTCTGTTCACAACCACTACCTAATGAAACTGAATCTACTTTTTATGAAATCTTGCTGTGTTTTTCTGCATCCTTGTAATGTCCTCTGTGAGCTCCCAAACATTTTCTTTTCCCTCTCTTCTTTTTTTTTATATTTGTTTGTAATTAGCAGTACACATTAGTTGTGATCATGTGTACTGCTCTATGCCAACTATGAATGCCATACATGGCTAATATCCAACATACAGTGGTAATATGAAGAATGAACATAGCTAATCTCCAATAGGAAGTTGAAAAAAGTAATTTGGAGATGGTTGAGATCAATAGAAAGTATTTTTTTTTTTTAATTCGGAATACATCCACTTGAATATAATATATATTTTTTTAACTAGAGTTTAGGGTCACTTAAAATGTGCTAGCAATACATTCTATTATCCAGAAGATGTCACTGTTGCTCTTGCTGTTCATGTTGCTCTATTAAATATTGTAAACAACCGAAGAAAGAAAAGGGTGACCATTACATAAACTCTATTAGTTTTATATTTAATTTGTTTATTAGATTACAGCACGCACCTACTATTTGAAATTCAACAGAAGTGCATTAATTACAGGAATATAAATGTTGTTTAAGAGGCCCGCTAGAGGTGTCCATGTGCCTGATCCTCTACAAATGCTTTTAGCAATTAGCTGTTTATCTGGAAGCTGGTTTAATTGTACATCTTTCCATTAATGTTTCATTTTAATGTTACAAAACAGTTTTCGTTTGACCTAATTTGTATTTTGTGAATCTAAACAGCCTTACTTTTTTTCCTTTCTGCTTTTTAGATGAAGCTTATTTCTGTTACCTGGTTAAAAAACAGTTTTCTTGTTTACAATATTGTTCAAAATGATTAATTGAGTTATATTTTTAAAATATATGATTATAATGCAATACGACAATGATGTTTCCGGGTTAGACACAATAGCAAACTAATATAATTTTTGGGGAATATTTATTTTTCTAAGCCAGTAGTTTTCCTAGCAGCATTGTAATACTGTTTAGAGCAGTTAGATTGATGCAATATTTTCAGGTCACCCCTTGCTCTTCCTATCTTCTGCCTACAAAACCTTGTACTTGTGGTAAAGCATGTTAAAACCCATATTTTATTTGTTTTATGTGTGTTGCGGTGCCTTGCCATTCATGCTGAATGGCACCCCAATGCATATACACAATTAAAATAGGTTGTAAGCCCTACATATACCCAGTAAAGTGACTGGCCTCGGGTGATGCACAGAAATGAAAAAATTCCTCCTTCAAGAGATGCACCTGCTTATTTGCAGTATTCTCTTCTCTACATCCATTCAAAGTCCAGAACTTCTAAAGCTTGTCTGAGTGGTCAGAAAAAAGGGGGCATTTACACTCGGCAGAACTCAGTGAGGAGAGCTCTGAGAGCTGTTTGGAGGAAAGAGACACCCCCCCCCCCCCCTCCTTGCACACGGCACACAGAGCTGAGACTGTCAGTCTGCTAGCGGTCCTTCCCCATCTCCATTTTTCTCTTGGTATCAGGAAAACCTGTCAGAAGTGATTCATGCTGATCGCAAAGGAACAAACCTCCAGACTAGTGCTCTTAATTGAGACACGTACACACTATAGAGGGATATGCTTTGTTCATATTTCATGTCTGAGGTTTAGAGCCACATTAAACTAAATGCATCTGCAATATAGTGTACCACAATGAACAAATGTGTACACTCTTTGCATTGTCGTGTGCTGCGTTTGAAGATATGCTAATAGCTCATTTAAAAGGAATCCGCTGCTCTAGGCCTCTTTCACATAGGCGGCAGACTTTGCCACCCTCTGAAAAGCAATTTGAGGTGGATCCCTTTTCCAACGATGGTTGGCAGCCAGTTTATAGGCATTCAGGAGGAGATACTGTCGCCTCCTGCACACCTGTTTTTCAATCCCCATGGGGATTTTTTTTTATATCCCAATAGGGATTTTACATTTAACTACTTGTCAAATGTGGCAGTTGCAGTACGGTCCCATTGACCTGTCAAATTTGATATGCTGTGTTAAATTGCAAAGAAATGTGGCTACAGCAATGTTAACCCACCCCTCGGGCCACCATGTACTGTAAATTTAGAGGTGGGTAGATCAACTGCTTGTTGTAGCTGTCACTCCACAATCTGTGTAAACTCATGCCCCTTACACACAAATTCCAGCAAGTTTGAACTTTTTCTTGCATTTTTGTATCTACAGAGCTGGAATGGCTAAGGCGATATAAATGGTCAAGTTGTGTCTCAGTAAACACATGTTGCAGGTCCCTCTCCTACTCTCTAATGTATTCCAGCTTTCCTTTGGGTTTCGATGCTTGTAGTATCCCATATAACACGGAGATGTAATGCGGGATTGTGGCAGTGGACATACAGAGCTTCTCAAAAGGAGTTAAGGAGGAAGGGGGACAAATGGCATGGGGCAAGCTATGTGAAAAATGTGAAGCTGCGTGAACTGCCAGTCATCTAGTGGAAAGCGACCATATTGGTCTCTAAGGATATCTAAAGATAGCAGCCCCTGGTCTTGGACAAAGCTACCGCATCTCGCCTCCCCATCCGCCACCCAGGAGCGAAAAAAGGAAAGGTGTTCCCCTGGAGTAAACCAAGGGAAGCCTCCCAAGGAGGGCAAGGGGGCCTCCCTTGCCTAGTTCCACTAAAAATAGGAAAAGTATCGGAGAGGACTCTGTTCACTTTAACCTGAGCCTCCGGAGAGCTATAAAGCATCTAAGAAAGCATGTTGGGGCCAAGGCCTAGTCTAGCCAGCACCGCTCGGAGGCATACCCAATCCATCCTTTTTGGCATCTGTGGAAAACAAGGCAGGGTGTATGGTCGGTCTGCGACCGTGCCCAATGTATCGGCTTGATCGCGCAGTTAGGGTTGACCCTGGAATCTCTCCCAGCAATAAAGCCTGTTTTGTCTGGATGAATCACTGTTGGCATAATGGGTTTAAGGCTGTTAGCTAAGATCCTTGCTTGAATTTTTATGTCGTGTTTAGAAGTGCAATCGGTCTATAACTGCTAGGAGTAGTATGGTCCTTCCCTTCTTTGGGGAGGACCATGATATTGGTAACCCAGCCCTCCTTTGGTATCATAATACCTGAGGCCAAGGCTTTAAAATAAGCACACATCGGGTTAGATAGAAGTGTGTGAAATGTACTGTAATAGGCATTTGTAAAGCCGTCGGGGCCTGGACTTTTCCCATTCAGGAATTCTTTTATAACTGCTGCTAACTCTGTAAGATTGATGGGTTCCTCCAGTTGGTTGGTAACTGGGGTTGTAAGCTGAGGGGATTGAGCCTCCTCCAGATACTGCAGATGACTCGAGGCCCGCTGTCGCCTTAGAGCCCTTCCAAGCAGTCTCCTGCAATTCTTCCCAAACTCATAGAACTTATGAGAGATGTGGCATAATCGTGCCCGAGTTCGATTGTCGAGTAGGCTGGCAAGCTCCAAACGGAGGAATTGGAGTTCCCCAGCCAGCTCCGGAGTCGTATGACGTTTAAGTTCCGCAGATCAGATTTTTGTAAGAAAGGTTTGCAGCTCCCCTTCATGTGCCTTTTTCAGTCTAGACCCTGAGAGATAAACACTCCCTGAACCACAGTTTTGTATCCTTCCCATATATAGGCCAACCCCACATCATCTGTTAAATTTTCTGCAAAATGCAAGGAGTCAACCGCTTTAACGCCACAGTGTCAACCAAGATATTCTTATTCATATGCCAGGTGGGTAGCCGAATAGTAGCTGAAGTCCTTATCAGTAGGATAGAGCACTCTCCAGCAGTCGACCAGGGACTTTCTAAAAATGTTTAAAAAAGGCAAATGAGTGCGTAGAGTGGCCAGAGGATGTGTTGAGCTGTGGATCAGGGTTCACATTGAAATCACCACCCAAAATCAACTGGCCCTCTTGGAAGTTGGAGAGGGAGTCTAATACAGAGTCTAGAAAGGTGAGCTGCTGAGTATTCGGGGCGTACACGGCTGCAAAAGTGAATTTACATCCCAAAATGGTGCATTTGAGAAACAAATCTCACATTAGGATCGACAAGTTGGTCTATCATAATGAAAGGGCATTGCTTATGTATGGTTATGGCCACCCCTACCGCCTTAGGATGTGGAGAATTACTGAAATATCACTGGTTATACAAATGGGTGGGAAGGCAGGGGGACTGAGTCAGTATGAAAGTGTGTCTCCTGTAATAAAAGAACATGTGCCACCAGGCGTTTCAATTTGAGCCACAACTTACTGCATTTACAAGGCGATCCCAGGCCGCAGACATTATATGATATGATCTCCAGGGAGGCCATGGTGGAAGGAAGCTCTGGAGACACCCAAGGTCTCCACCAGAGGTGGAGAGAGACCTGCAACAGATTGATCCATAGGTCAGGGAGTGCTGGGGAAACAAAGAACATGAATAAAAACCTGGAGAACATTAAACCAATAAAACATTTAGAGAAAACAATGCCCCAGGGGCATACCAGAATATCCAAACACCACTAATGGGGGGTCTTCACTAAGCCCTCTGGCCAAGGGAAGAGTGGAGGCCAGAGAGTAGTGCGAGGTCCCAATTAGGGGACATAACTCCATGGAGTTGACCTATTGAGGATAAATGGCACAGCACCAGGTGCAAGCCCACCGGATAGCCTGCTGAAGATTAAGGGCACATCTGTGTCCTAAGTGTGCATAACAAATTACCACAGCAGTAGTCAAAAGTAGAAAAGGAGGGAGGAACCCAAAAGATAACTGTGAAAAGCAAAACCAGGAAAAATGATAAGTCCACAAAAGTCCCTCAGGACTTCACCGGGAGGGGGGGGGGGTGGTGAAGGTTGCAAGGCTGAGCGAGAAGGGTTGCCCCTGGGCCTATTCCGGACCCTGTGGCGTGCAGGGCGTCACAGTTGTGGGTGAGAAGGAAGTGGGATCGCCGACGAGGACTGCCAATCCGGGATATCAATGGAAAATAAGCCAAGGTGTTTCAGGAATTGAGGCAGATTGTCCTTATTCCGCAAGGTGAATTGTTGGCCATCTTTAGTAACTGACAAGTTGAAAGAGAAACCCCATCTGTAAATCAGCTTTGCGTCTTGTAGGTCCTCAAGCAACAGCTTGAGAGCACGACGTTGCATCAAAGTGTGCCTGGAGAGATTCGGAAGAAAGGACAATTTCGCGCCATCAAAGTCCACGTAGCGAACACCTCTGACATGGAACATGATGCGTTCCTTAAGGGAGTATTTGTGAAGCTTGCATATGATATTCCTTGGTTTGTCTGGGTCCTCTGAAGGGGGGGGGGGGGCAAGTGCTCTGAGTGTGGTCTATTTCAATGTGGTCAGGTGTCTTGCGTCTGAGAATCTGTTTTAAAGGCACCCTGCAGAGTAGGAACTATATCCTTGGGTACATTAACTTCTGGCAGGCCTCTGATGCAAATATTAACTCTGCGACTTCTGATATCCATCTGATCTAGAAAAGAGTTAATCCTTTGACCCTATGTCTTGCATCTTCCCACTGTGTCTCCAGGGCCTCAACTCTACCCCCAATCTGTGCAGTATTAGCCTGTGGCGTTTCTATGTCCTGCCATAGGGCCTTCTCGACCCTGTGGACAAATAGCTCCAAGTCGGCCTTAGTGGGGAGGGATAGTATTTGCGATTGTAAGTCCTTGTCCCCTAGCACCTCTCCCACATCTGTGTGGCCTTCAGGGCTGTCTGAGCAAGAGGGTGAGGTGGGGGAGGAAGCGAGGACAGCGGTATTTCTGGAAAAGGGATCGGGTGAGCAGCATGCGATTGCTCATCCGGTGCCAATTTGGAATTGCCAGCAGGGCCTTGCCGAGTCTCAGAGAAGTAAACATCCAGGGACCCGGAGCGGCTCAGAGGTGTCCGATGTGGCTGCGGGAATGGTTGCCGCTTGGGAGGCATAGTGTGGAGCTGAAAATCTCTCTGAGAAGGCTGCTGGTGGTGCGAACTAGCAAGCGGGCTCATGAAACTCCTCTGATGTGTGTCCTAACACGCTCATGCCGCGGCCACGCCCCTCTGCTCTATCTTATTTAATGTGCGATATGGATGTGGAACAATGACATTGTCACGGTTTATATATGGGCTTGTGTGTACTTTATGTTATGCTATGTGGACATTGAGTCAACGATACTGTCAGTGTGTGTTCTGTCTTAATACCATTCTTTATTGTTGATTTTTCTACTATGCCAATGTTTTCAATAAAGGAACATTCTTTTATTTATTTTTTTAAATGGGACCTATCCATCTCTTGACTATGAAACTTTTTTTTTTTAAATGGGAACTTAGCCACAAAAGTAATGTCGCGTACACACGATCGGACATTGCGACAACAAAATCCATGTGATTTTTTCCGACGGATGTTGGCGCAAACTTGTCTTGCATACACAAAATGTTGTTGGAAATTCCGAACGTCAAGAACGCGGTGACTTACGAGTTCAATAGCCAGTGCAGCTCTTCTGCTTGATTCCAAGCATGCGTAGAACTTTGTGCGGCGGAATTGTGTACACACGATCGGAATTTCCGACAACAGATTTTGTTGTCGGAAAATTTAAGACCCAGATCTCAAATTTTGTGTGTCTGAAATTTAGATGGAAAATGTCCGATGGAGCCTACACACAGTCGGAATTTCCGACAAAATCTCCCATCGAACATTTTCTGTCGGAAAATCCGACCGTGTGTACGCGGCATTATAAATGAACAGATCAAATTCACATACCAAAATCAGAGAAATTTCTACAAGAGACTGCTAGGGCATAACAATCTGGATGGTGATTTTCATAGAACAATCTGATGTGCAATAAAAAAAGAAAAAGAGGGCATTTAGGACTAGGTGCCCTTATTGAAGATCTGGCTCTAGGTGTCCCATCTCACTAAACAGCACATAAGTGCTGATTGCCTATATCTAAGACCAGCCATGTGGGCATCCAATGTTCCCTGGCCTCTTTTTTTTTTTTTTTTTTTTTGTCTGTACCGTACCAATCACATTACTTCCACTTTCAGCAATTGAAAAAAAGTATTTTGTACCAATGCAATCCTCTTGTTTCTTTCTCTAAATATATATTTATTTTTTGTTATTGCAGGTGGACAAAGTATGTTCCAGTCAGCAGGACCTTCATAAGAAGATAAAGAGCCTTATTTTCACAGATTCTGATCTTGTTGTGTCACCTATCATAGATAATCCAAAGGTACCTTTATGCTGTTTATTGCTATACATTTTATAATATTACATTTATTTTTCAATTGTTCAGTAAATCGTGTCTTTGGCCAGAAAGACATTTGGGTTGATTTATAAAAGCTGGAAGAAATCAAATACATAAAATGCTGTGCTCTAAAGAAGTGAAATAATAGATATTACATTTGCTTGTCTTTCTTGATATACATGCATTTGGCCTTATGTTGTTATTGTTTTTTTTTATGGCTGTTTTGTTGTACCTGACATCCAACATTTTTTTTGTTTATTTGGACTTATAAAGACAATAACTGAGGAGAATCAACCAGCTACAGTAACCTTTATTTGTATATGTTATTATTGTGTTTTGCATGTATGACACTGCAGTGTTTTCTGAACTTTTTTCATGTGTGTAGAACTAAGGCTCCATTTAAACGGGCGGTTGAGTCATGTTTTTAATGTGCCTCAGCCTCCTGTCAAATCCCTGTCAAATCCCAGCAATGGGTGGCCCCATACACATCGTGGCAGCCAAGAGGCTTTGCATTGAGCATGTCAGTGTTTGACAGGCAATATTGCCATTCAACCGAATAGAAGTGACTGGGGCCATGCTACAACTGTGCTGTAACTGTATCTCATTGCTGTGAGGAAGGGTTTCAGGGTAAAATCCCTCTTCAAAAAGGCATGCTGGAGCTGGCATATCACTTACTGATTACCTTTTTAACTGAGAGCTGGCCGCTGCTGACATACAGGGGTTGGGCAAAAATTTGGAAACACCAGGTGAAAAAAAACGAAATTGTTGCCTAATATGTTGTTGAACCTCCTTTGGCATCCAAGATGGCTTGAATAAACCTGGGAATTAAAATAAAGGTCACCAAGTTCCAACTAGACTTGATGTGCCACCACTGCGCTCCTATGTGTAAGTGTAAATCCCTAAAGCTGCCAACTTAGGTGAAATAAAATGAAAAAAGTATTTTTACATGAAAAATAGTGACGCTGTGTTCACATGAGTTCAGTGACATCAAATCTAATATATAATATAATACATCTAGCAGTGAACTAAATATATTTTAAGTGTCCATAATGAGTCCCAGTGTATTAACACTCCAACAGTGAAAGTTAAAATAGAAATGAAAAATAGATGAAAAATGGGGAAATAAAGTCAAAAATAATAATGTAAAAAGTCCATGCAAAGCACTGTGTTTCACATAGCGTGAAGTGAATAATCTTCATAAGTATTAAAACTTCCTTCCACCACACCAATCGTGATTGTGATCCACTCCCTTGAAACCACACTCACCACAAAGATTTGCCTTGCACTCTCATGCTCGGCACATAAGCTGTTAGAACCCACCAGGGTTATGGTAGGTTAAGCTCTTCACTTTCCAGCAGTGCTCAGCATAGGGAGATGTATCCACATAAAATGAAAAAATGCTTGTGTTTGGTATTTATTTTCCTCTTTAGGAGGAAGTCTTCTCTTCTACTGATGTCTGCTGTCACACATAGGAAATTTCAGGCAGGTGAGATGACAGTACATACCAGGCAGGTGAGATGACCGTACATACCAGGCAGGGGAGATGACCGTACATACCAGGCAGGAGAGATGACAGTACATACCAGGCAGGAGAGATGACAGTACATACCAGGTAGGTGTGTGCAGGGCTCCAGGACAAGTGCAGGGCTCCAGGACAAGTTCAGTCCAGGTACAAGCTGTTCAACTGGTAAATTTATTCACAGAGGCAGCAGCTATGTGGGTACCAACAATTTGCTCTCTTTGAAACTCAGTATGCTTTGACATGACTCTGTATCAACTGCAGCGCACGCAGTGAATGACAAAAGTGAGGCTTCCCACCTGTTAGCTAGGTATCTCATCACACAGCTAGGTGTCCCATCACTTCTGCTTTGACGTGAAACACGTGGTCACTTTCACGCCTGCAAATTATGTTGTGTTTCCATATTTTGGTCCAACCACTGTAGTGATCCAACAAGGATTGCAAGTCAGCAGCATTGCCCATGTGAATGGGGCCTAACTGTAAAAAAACATATAAACAACCAGTCATAATTCTACTGTCTGTCTTCTAACGCTGTCTTTAAAAAAATAATTCAAATACTTCTTTGATACTTTCTTGTTAAATGCAAATGCAAAGCTGATTTATAATTATGCATATGTTGTTCTTTCTGTTAGATTTTTAAGCCAGCTCCAGTAAGATTTGATGTGAAGACTTTGGGCTTTCCTGCACATTCTGGTAAGAAATGGTATTTTATATGAACTGTGTGGAATCTTCTTTACTGCCTTCTGACTTACCAAGATACTCCATTTCCAGGTTGGGGGAGTGTTCTGTTCTTGTGTGATGACCATGTAAATTTCAGGGGAAACTTAATTGTTTTTCTATATAACTTATTCCATTATGGATAAAAAAAAATGTAAAAAAATACATCAAGTACAGTGCCTTGAAAACATATTCATACCCTTTGAAATTTTCTGCATTTTGTTATGTTACAGCCAAAAACATAAATGTATTTTATGTGATAGACCAACGCAAAGTGGCACATAATTGTGAAGTGGAAGGAAAATAATAAATGTTTTTCTACCTGTGTGTAATTTAATCTCAGTATAAATACAGCTGTTCTGCAAAGCCCTGAGAGGTTTGTTAGAGAACCATAGAAAGCAAACAGCATCATGAAGGCCAAGGAACACTCCAGGCAGGTCAGGGATAAAGTTGTGTAGAAGTTTAAAGCAGGGTCAGGTTTTAAAAAAAATTATCCCAAGCTTTGAAAATCTTACAGAGCACTATGCAATCCATCATTCGAAAATGGAAAGAGTATGGCACAACTGCAAACCTACCAAGACATGGTCATTCACCTAAACTGACAGACGGGCAATTAGAGCATTAATCAGAGAAGCAGCCAAGAGGTCCATGGTAACTCTGGAGGAGCTGTAGAGATCCACAGCTCAAGATCGAGAATCTGTCCACAGGACAACTATTAGTCCTGCACTCCGCAAATCTGGCCTTTTATGGAAGAGTGGCAAGAAGAAAGCCATTGTTGAAAGAAAGCCATAAGAAGTCCCGTTTACAGTATGCAAGAAGCCATGTGGGGGTACACAGCAAATGTGGAAGAAGGTGCTCTGGTCAGATGAGACCAAAATTGAACTTTTTGGCCTAAAAGCAAAAAGCTATGTGTGGCGGAAAACTAACACTGCACATCACCCTGAACACACCATCCCCACCGTGAAACATGGTGGTGACTGCATCATGTTGTGGGGATGCTTTTCTCTAGCAGGGACAGGGAAGTTGGTCAGAATTGATGGGAAGATGAATGTAGCCAAATACAGTGCAATCTTAGAAGGAAACCTGTTAGTCTGCAAAAGACTTCAGATTGGGGTGGAGGTTCACCTTCCAGCAGGACAACAACCCTAAACATACAACCAGGGCTACGATGGAATGGTTTAGATCAAAGCATATTCATGTGTTAGAATGGCCCAGTCAAAGTCCAGACCTAAATCCAATTGAGGATCTGTGGCAAGACTTGAAAATTGCTTTTCACAGACACTCTCCATCCAATCTGACAGAGCTTGAATTATTTTGCAAAGAAGAATGGGAAAAAATGTCACTCTAGATGTGCAAAGCTGGTAGAGACATCCCCAAAAAGACTTGCAGCTGTAATTACAGTGAAAGATGGTTCTACAAAGTATTGACTCGGGGGGGGGGGGGGGGCTGAATAATGCACGCCACAATTTTCACATAATTATTTGTAAACTTCACAATTCTGTGCCACTTTGTGTTGGTCTATCACATAAAATCCCAATAAAATACATTTAAGTTTTTGGTTGTAACATGACGAAATGTAGAAAATTTCAAAGGTTATAAATACTTTTTCAAGGAACTGTAAATATGACATATTGCATATGTGTATTTCATATTTACTTATCTTACTTAAACAATACAGGACACAGAGGGGAAAAAAAAGCTCCACTAGCAGGCCACCCAGAAGCTGCAGCGTTAATATTAAATAGCCAGAATAAAATATTATTATGGCCAATCAAATAAATTCATGCCCAAGTGCTTGATGCCCCTAAACACGTCTAGACATGTTTATACATGTAAAGCGTTTTTTTCTGCCAAAATACTGCTGCCAGGAGGAAAGGCGTTTTAGAGCTGGGTAAATGCCCCGTATGCCTGGGGCCTTAGATAAGCTTTAAGCACACTCCAGTCTGGTATTAATGCTGCAGCTTAGCTAATACATAATTTAAACGGCATACAAATGTGTTCTCCATATAAACTGGCACATACCAGGTTCTTAATAAAAATTTTACAAAATGTATAGGAATCCCGCAGGAAAAGCTGTGTTTTAGATGGTAGAAGCAAAAATGTTAGGGAAAAAAAAAAGAAAAGTTTTCTGTAACTGTCTCCATTTTATATTGAAAATGCATTATACACTGATAACTTGTAAATATCAGTCTTGGCTGTTTTTCCAATGTGAGATGAATAGAGATGTAGCCTAATGTATCCAGAATAATAACATAATGCATTGTAACGTAATAGCAAAATGTTTCTCTTGCTTGAATGCTATGTTCTACCCACAGTAAAATGTGCCTTAAAATAAGGTATTTTTCAACTCTAAATGTACATCTAACAACATTATTTGTCTCTGATTACTATAATTTCAGCAAAACTTTTGCAGATTGCTGCAGCTGAAGGATAGCGTGTAAAAAGATAGATTTTTACTCTTTTTCTGGTGGTGTGTTAGTCCTAATACAGTCTTTTCTATAAATAGTAGTTTTTTTATTTTGTTTTGTTTTCATTTTAGTTACATAGTTTGAAAAAAAGACACATCTATCAAAGTCATAATAAATAATAATTAAATGAGAAACAAAATATAATATGCACACAACCCCTAAACCCCAGTTGATCCTGAGTAAGATAAAAAATACAACCCTGATAAAGCAGTTAAAGTTTATTCTAGTGTAGGAAGACAATTATTCCCTAACCTCTTAATGACAATTAACAATAATGCTAATAAATGATATTTAACAATATAGCGGACTGTCACCCAAACACTAAAGTTGCCATCATCCTCTTCCTCTCCTTAGCTGCCAATGCTATTGCACCTTTTTTTTTTATTGATTGTACCCTCTGCCTCTATTCTTGCCTAGACAAGGATAACATTGCCATCTGTCCCCCACCCACATCCCTGCCCTCAGCTTCTTGGGATACATGTCACACATCCCAGGAAGCTCAAGGAGCAGTCTCCATGCCATCCCAAATCCAAGATGCTAGTACCATAGATCCAAAGATCCCTGAGAAGTATTTACTGCCGCAAAGACAGCACTGGATTTCCTAGGCAGGTAAATCTCTGTTTCTTAAACTTCAGCAGCTACAGTATTTGTAGATGCTGGCTTTTAATTTTCATAAGCCCGTGTGAAGTACCCCTTTACTACTGCAATCCATTAACACTCTACTATGTATTACTTATACATTTATATTTAACCATTTTTTCGCCTTTAGAAATGCACCTAACCCCAGCAAGAAGTGAAATCCAAAGTAAAGCTGGCCTTACAATGATTGAAATTCATGGCCATCCCCATTAAATTGTTTGATCAACTTCTGCCCAAGGGACGTGTTGGAAAATATTCTTCGGTTAACAGCTTCAGCCACTGTCTGAATACAATGTGGGGTGGATTGCTTTATCCACCTTGTTTGTGTTCATGGAGAAATCTGTTATTTTTTTTTTCATTCAGCCTGCTAGCTGAGCGAAAATATCCAGAGTGTGGCCATCCTCAGAAAGAATTCCCCTTTATTCCTGTTTCAAAATTTTGGATTTGACCTCACTTTCACTTCCAGTGACCAGAACAGATGGGGTGAACTTCCCCAGCAGACATGTACACATAGCAATAAAAACCGCACAGGAATTCTTACCCTCCTACTTTACCCAAATCAATTTTGGATATTATTATTATTATTATTATTATTATTCAGGATTTATATAGCGCCAACAGTTTACGCAGCGCTTTACAATATAAAAGGGAGACAATACAGTTATAATACAATACAATACAATAGGTTTAAGAGGGCCCTGCTCAGAAGAGCTTACAATCTAATAGGGTGGGGCAGGTGGTACAAAAGGTTGTAACTGTGGGGAATGAGCTGGTGGAAGTGGTAGGAGATTAGTTGCAGATGTGATAGGCTTTCCTGAAGAGATGAGTTTTCAGGGATTGCCTGAAGGTAGCAAGAGTAGGGGATAGCCGGATAGATGGAGGTAGCGAGTTCCAGAGGATGGGAGAGGCTCTGGAGAAATCCTGGAGACGAGCATGGGAGGAGGAGATGAGAGAGCTTGAAAGCAGGAGGTCTTGAGAAGAGCGGAGAGGTCGATTTGGGTGATATTTGGAGACAAGATTAGTGATGTAGCTCGGGGCAGAGTTGTGAATGGCTTTGTATGTTGTTGTTAGAATTTTGAATTTAATTCGCTGGGTGATTGGGAGCCAGTGTAGGGATTGAAGTAGAGGGTTGGCAGACACTGAGCGGTTGGTAAGGTGGATAAGTCTGGCAGCAGCATTCATGATAGACTAAAGAGGGGATAACCTATGGAGCGGTAGGCCAATGAGAAGGGAGTTGCAATAGTCAAGGCGAGAGATAACAAGGGAGTGAATGAGGAGCTTGGTGGTTTCATTTGTTAAAAAAGGGCGAATTTTAGAGATGTTACGGAGGTGAATTCTACAAACTTTTGACAGCGATTGGATTTGAGGCTGAAATGACAAGTCAGAGTCTAGGATTACACCTAGTACCCTGGCGTGAGGGGAGGGACTGATAGTTGCATTGTTGATTTTGATGGAAAAGTCATGGAGAGGGGCACGGGCAGGGGGGAATATTACTGGATATATAATATTATTGGATAGACTTTAAAGATTAATTCCAGGTATGGCAATTTTTACATAGCTACATAAGTATGTGTATGCCATATCTTTGGGATCCCTGTGAAAGCTGGAAACCACTGTAGTACACACTGCTACTAAAACGATCTCCACTGGGTCCCGGGTCAAAAGGTTGCCCTGCTACATTTTGAACACAGGTCGCTCACTCGGCACGGGCGCCAATTAGAGATAATGGATGCATAGCGTTCTCTGAATGAGGTGGAGAGGCAAGGCATCTTGATCTCTGTCATGTCCAATCAATGAACACTTTGCATTCACTGAGAAAATTGAAAGGGAATTGCGACTGTGCAGAGTGGGCGCCCTCTTGTGTTCAGTAAGCAGCAATGCAGACGGGACCCAGAAACCTGCGGCAATCACTCTAGTAGTGGTGCCTACTACATTGATTTTCAGCTTCCAGGGGGATCTAACCAGTATGGCACATACATACTAAGGCTTCCTTCACATGGCCATAAAAATGTTACTGATGTTATGACACGTGTTTTCTAGGAGGAAATTTCCTGCGCAATGATCATTAAAATATTTGCATGTAGATGCTTATAAATGCGTAAAGACACGTAAGCATACATAATGCAAATTATTTTTCCCCTTTGTTTAGACTTAATTTATGCGTGTGCTAACTCATATACATACGTTTATACATGTAAGCTTGTAAAATGCATGTTCTTAGACTCAGATTTTTGGGTTCTGTTACGGATCTGAAAGCAGTTCATCTTTAAGCACCTGTGTGAATGGCTCCATTGAAGACAATGTAGCTTTCAGATCCATAATTTTAAAAAAAACAAAACACTTGTATATGCGTTTTTTTACGCCCACGTGAATGAAGCCTTACCTGTAAATTGATCATTGTACCAATGTAAAAATTGCCATGCCTGGAATTAAGCTTTATTTTTTTTACAGGGCAATTAGAGAGATCTTATCCCACTTAAAGGAAGTTATAGTTGTGTGTATATATATATATATATATATATATATATATATATATATATATATATATATATATATATATATATATATATATATATATATATATATATATATATATATACGCATATATATATATATATATATATATATATATATATATATATATATATATATATATATATATACGCATATATATGTGTGTGTGTGTTACCTTTTTATTATTTTTAGAAAAATAATTTAAAACTTTATTAGTTTTAATTCGGTCAACATGAAATTTTGCTTATGAATAATATGTCAATTTTTATCTGGCTATTGGGTGGAGCTTATTACCTTTTATAGCTTAAGCCGAAGTTTTAATGCATGAACATGTTCTGGTGGTTTTACCACCCAGCTGCAAGTTAATATTGCCAGTGGCCATATTAGTGCATACTGCCACAGCCACTGTGTGGCACAAGAACATTTCTGCCACATGTCGCATTTGGCAGTTGGAACCACCACCAAACGTGACCCATTCAAGTGAATGGAGCTGTGCAGCAGTCACATGTAATGCACCTTGTTTAGGCGTGGTGTAGTTGACTTTTAGTGATTAACACAGGATGTAAGGAAGCTGCCTGTCAAATGCCTCTGAAAAGTGATCAACCAAATATCACTTTTCAGAGGGGCGGCAATGACAACAAGCCCTTAAGGTGCCCAAAATATAAAACTGTAGTTGGAGATACAGACACGACACCTTTCCATAGACATGCACAGTTGGACTGGTCAGGCATGCATATTATGCCAGTGGAGGCCCAAGGGTTTTGGAAAAGTTGTGCAGTATACACTTTCATGATCTTATGTCTGTGGAAACCTTTACATTGCTGCTGTTTACCCTGCAAAGAATGCTGCATTACATGGTTAAATATGGTATTGTGTGTTATTTGCAGGGCATAGATGCACTGTATTGCAAACCCCTTGTTCACACCTACAGTGGGGCAAAAAAGTATTTAGTCAGCCACCAATTGTGCAAGTTCTCCCACTTAAAAAGATGGGAGAGGCCTGTAATTGTCATCATAGGTATACCTCAACTATGAGAGACAAAATGTGGAAACAAATCCAGACAATCACATTGTCTGATTTGGAAAGAATTTATTTGCAAATTATGGTGGAAAATTAAGTATTTTGTCAATATCAAAAGTTCATCTCAATACTTTTTATATATCCTTTGTTGGCAATGACAGAGGTCAAACATTTTCTGTAAGTCTTCACAAGGTTGTCACACACTGTTGCTGGTATGTTGGCCCATTCCTCCATGCAGATCTCCTCTTGAGCAGTGATATTTTGGGGCTGTCGCTGGGCAACACAGACTTTCAACTCCCTCCAAAGGTTTTCTATGGGGTTGATATCTAGAGACTGGCTAGGCCACTCCAGGATCTTGAAATGCTTCTTACGAAGCCACTCCTTCCATGCCATGGCAGTGTGTTTGGGATCATTGTCATGCTAAAAGACCCAGCCACGTTTCATCTTCAATGCCCTTGCTGATGGGAGGAGGTTTGCACTCAATCTCACGATACATGGCCCCATTCATTCTTTCATGTACGCAGATCAGTCGTCCTGTTCCCTTTGCAGAGAAACAGCCCCAAAGCATGATGTTGCCACCCCCATGCTTAACAGAAAGGTATGGTGTTCTTTGGTTGCAACTCAGCATTCTGGTGCAGATCTACAATTTTGTTTCTGGTGTCCTTCGAAAGGTCTTTGGTCTTCACCATAGTGGAGTTTGGAGTGTGACTGTTTGAGCTTGTGGACAGGTGTCTTTTATACTGATAACAAGTTCAAACAGGCGCCATTAATACAGGTAATGATTGGAGGACAGAGGAGCCTCTTAAAGAAGAAGATACAGGTCTGTGAGAGCCAGAAATCTTGCTTGTTTGTAGGTGACCAAATACTTATTTTCCTCCATAATTTGCAAATAAATTCTTTCAAAAATCAGACAATGTGATTGTCTGGATTTGTTTCCACATTTTGTCTCTCATAGTTGAGGTATACCTACGATGACAATTACAGGCCTCTTTCATCTTTTTAAGTGGGAGAACTTGGACAATTGGTGGCTGACTAAATACTTTTTTGTCCCACTGTATGTGTTTTTTGGTGTTTTGCAGAAGTGCACTACAGTCTATTTAACATGGTTTCCTAAGGGATATGTTCACATCTATGCTTTGTTCAGCCGCTGCCTTTTTGGAAAGGGTCAGGGACTTTTTTAAATTCAAAAAGGTGTGTTTTTGCTTCAATAGACTTCAATGGAGATGCTGCAGAAAAAGTACCGTATATACTCGAGTATAAGTCGAATTTTTCAGCACATTTTTTTGTGCTGAAAGTGCCCCCCTCGACTTATACTTGAGTCAAGCACTTTTCTGCAGCAAAAAAATTTCATTTTCCGAACCGACTTTGTGGCCCTGTATCTCAGGGCCACTTGGTGCTAGAAACCCCAAATTTGGTATGCAAACCCAGTGGACCTAGTACCACAACATATCCAAAGCTGAAGTTCCTAGCACTAAGTGGTCCCAAGATACGGGGCCCCAAAATCGGTTCGGAAAATGTCATTCTCTGCTGCAGAAAAGTGCTTGACATTTTCTGAACCGACTTTGGGGCCCCATATCTCAGGGCCACTTGGTGCTAGGAACCTCAAATTTGGTGTGAAAACCCAGTGGACCTGGTCCCATAACATATCCAAAGCTTGGGTTCCTAGCACCAAGTGGCCCTGAGATACGGGGCCCCAAAACTGGTTCAGAAAATGTAATTCTCTGCTGCAGAAAAGTGCTTGACATTTTCTGAACTGATATATGGGGCCCTGTATCTCGGGGCTACTTGGTGCTAGAAACCCCAGCTTTGGAAATTTGATGGTGCTAGTTCCACTGGGTTTGCATACCAAATTTGGGGTTCTTAGCACTAAGTGGCCCCGAGATACGGGGCCCCAAATTCGGTCAACTGTGTCTATCTGCAGCAATGTCATTTCGGGACCCTTTGGGTTCAGAGACCCCAAATTTTGGCTGCAGCTAGGGGGCATCTAGGAACCCTTAACTACCGAGTTTGAAGTTCAGGGGACCTATGGATGCAAATGGGCACAGTGATGCTGCAAATGGGCATTGTTGACCCTCTTTTCCACTTACAGTAGCTGTGCATTTCTCACCCTCGTCTTATACTCGGGTCAATAAGTTTTTCCCATTTTTTTGTGGTAAATTAGGGCCTCGACTTATACTCGGAACGACTTATACTCGAGTATATACGGTATGTAGTGCGTTTTTGACTTGTTTTGCATTTTTTAATCTGCTCAACAACAAATTGCTCAAAATAAAATGGATCACAAGCAAACTGCCTAGGTGTGAACCAGGCCTCAGTTGATTCTGCTCAGCAATATATGGAGAGCTTACAAGCCAGCGGCACAAGTAGCTCAGCTGCAAATCGAAATACTAAACCTGTCTGCATGCAGTGATATCATCAGGATATTGAACCTACTCCACCCAAAATAAAGACACCTTTATATAGATGGTTCTTTAGCTGTCTTATTTGGAAAAGCTTACATGTGTTTTACAAACCACCACCAAGCACTATTTAAATGCAGTAATGTATTCCTGCCCAGCCATGCTTAATCCTCCATGTGGTTTTCTGAAAGACAAGTTCATTTTTTTTCTATTGAACGCATGCAGTGCAGTGAACGTTTCAGCAACTAGGCTGACTGCTGTTTACACAGAAAATTTTTGTGCTGTCTGACACTCGGTTAATATATTTATGCAGGAAGATGCGAGATTGTGAGAAATCAAAGCTTCATCACTGGCTTCTATTAGAACCACATTACATTTCTATATTTGGGAAGAAAATCAGCTTATGGCAGCAAAAGTCTGGCATAATGTTCATCCATTTACTAGATTTGGAGGTAAATGGAGATGTACAAAGATAGATACTGTTAATATTTTATATTCTACCAGCATTTCCAAAAATGTTCCTAAATGTTTTATGGACACAGACCTAAAATGTCAATGTTCAAAAACTTCCACCATGGGGGAGATTTACTAAAACTGGTACACATTTAATCTGGTGCAGCTCTGCATAGTAACCAATCAGCTTCCAGGGTTTAGGTTGGGTTAACACTGCTCCGACGTAGAAGTCGGACGACTTCTGATCCGACATTGCCCTACGACTTCGAGTTCGACTTCCATTCGACTTCAGTGAATGAGATCCGACTTTGATCTGACAAAGACAGGTCCTTCAGTCTGGTATGGATTTTAAGAGAACATCTGGTGACATCATCCAGGAACCCCACCCCCTTGTGATGTCACGGCCGGGGCATGATGGGGCGCTGATGTCACAATGGCGCGGGGTCTCCAGATGACATAACTGGATGGCCACACCCCTTGGCTATTTAAGTAATGGCACACGCCGGAGCTAACACAACAGCGGGAGCTGGCGTCGGGAGAATACATCAGGAGGGAGAAGAACCGTAGGCAGAAGAACCAGAGGAAGAAAGCAGCAGAGGGAGAAGAACCAGAGGAGGAAGACATGGATGGAAAAGAACCGGAGGAAAGGGATATTGCCAGAGAGAGAAGAACCAGAGGGAGAGAACACGTTGGAGCTACTTTAAGTAAGGACTTTGTCAAAAACCTGTGTATTGGATTTATTTTTGACACTTTTTTGGGGTGAATGAGTAGGGGTACAATGTACCCCTACTCATTCACAATAGGGTAGGGGGCTGGGATCTGGGGGCCCCCTTGTTATAGGGGGCTTCCAGATTCCGATAAGCCCCTTGCCCGCAGACCCCCACAACCACGACTGTCAGGAAGAGGCCCCATCAACATAGGAACAAGGTTTTTTAGGGTGGGGCATGCCTTTTTTTTTTTTTTTTGGAAGTGGGGTTCCCACCTCAAGGTCCTCACAGCACAAGTCACATGCCACAAGTCAGATCAGTAAAGATGATCCGACTTGGATGCGACTTACTTTCAAACCAATGGGCTGAAATTGTGCCCAGGTCGGACCAAAGTAGTACAGGAACCTTTTCCAAAGTCGGACCGACTTGTGTCAGACCAGTTAAGACGGCGCTAGGGAACTATCGATTTATACACTTATACACCATTTTCTCACTGTCTCCCTCCTCATTGGGCAGATTGATAGCAGCGGGAGCCATCGGCTCCCACTGCTGTCAATCAAATTCTATGAAGAGGATGCAAGGCTTTCCCTGGGGGCACTCACCAAAGAGGAAGGGTCTAGGGCATTGGCGGGGACCCCAGAAAAGGAGGATTGAGGCAAAACTGAAAAAAAAAAACAAAAACGAAGATTTAATATTACTTTAAGCCCACCAGCTTGCACTGCCAGATCGCACTGCTTTTGGAACTCGTAAGTATTACCAAATTCTGCTCCCTATGGAAAATTTGCAGCCTGAGCAAAAATAATGGTTGTCTTGAAGCAGGCATATGCTTAAGCTGGCCATAGATGGATCTAAATTCTGATCCTGCGGAACTGGCTGAATTTCAATCCATATATGGCCAATTCGTGAGTGGTTAATCTAATGATCAACTTTTCATGAATAGGCTTTCGAGAAAATTTGTGTTCGATCAGTGTTGCAGCCAATAGGCTACAGAGCTGATCAGTATATTCTGACAGTGGTGGAGCAACCATTGTCAAAATACAGTAACACGAAGTGGGTGTGGGAAACTGTTCAGTTATTTTTGATCAGCCTGCAGGCTGATCGAAAAAGCTGAGTCATGTGGTCAGCTTTGGACTAGGACCAAACAGTTAATGATCTGATATGATGGGCGAAGGTGCCTTTACTACAGGGGTGATAAACCTTTTGAAGAGCGAGGACCAATAAAGTAATTTGGTAACCGGTCATGAGCCAAGAAAAAATGAAATGCTTCAGAATTAGAATTTTTTTATTTTGAATAGCATAATGAAGATTCTCCTGCTACAGCTGCTGAATGCCAGCAGGAGCGAGAGGAGGAGAAGCCGACTTTCAGCAATTGCAGGAGGAAAATTAAGAGGATTGTGTCCTGTAAATATGCCGCCCTTCCTGTCCATTTGTAAAACAGAATGTGACAGGGAGACAGCACTGGCGCCCTGGAGCAATGGAGCGGGGTCGCAATTGTGACCCCTGACGCAATACCAGTGGTTGGGGTTTTAACGCCTCCCAAACCACAAATGTAAATAAGCTCTTGCTGTCCTGAGACCCCTATAAGACTTTCACTATGATGCTCTGCAGTTTACTCCCACCTCACATGTAGTGCAGTGAACCTGCTGCTTTGCCATAGACTTCTATTATATCTTGCAGGTGTGGTGCACTTCCTGAAAGCACACCAAGCCCATAGGATGTAATCAAACTCTATGGCTTACTGCAGCTAACCCACAGGAAAGCCTCAGGTGTACTGTGCTAACACCTGCAGATCAGTGTGAAAGCAGCCTAATGACCCTTTTTTTAAAAGTGGCCATTTCAAAATTATGATGTTTAATACAAAATTTATGATGTTTCATGAACTGATCTTTTATCTTTCAGTTTCTGCTGGCATCGCTGGCTGTTTCACAGATTCCTTCCCCAAACTGAGTGATATGAAATTCACTTCATCTGGGACAGGAGTGGGTGCTATTGAGGAAGCATTCGCTTATGTGGCTTCTGCTCCCTCCTGCGCTCCATCCACTCCGAAGCTCTGGTGTGGTGGGTCGGCATCTGGGCTTGCTGACCTGCCATTCCAGAGCAGGAGGTCGCAGGTCACTTAAGAGGGCTCCGCGGGCCACTGGTTGAGCACCCCTGCTTTACTACATGCAACTAAAATAATTTTTAATGGATAGTTTGCACATGATAACTGACACATAGTGACGGTAATTAGGATACAATGCTGCTAAACCTGATTCAAATGCTGCTAAGCTGGATTGATGATTGACTTATATTGATGGTGAATCTGTAACTATGCTGCTGTATGTGGGTCGAACCAAACTTTTCAATAGCTCGGGCTGGATATAAAGATATACATTGAGCCATGTGTTTAAAGGAACCCAATGTATTTACATGAATGATAGCACCTAATCCTGGTATCAAGATTATAGGTTTAGTGGATTTCCTAATAGCTGCACCTAGAAGGATATATTTATACTGAACGGCAATGGATTTTATTTTACACCGCACAATCTGGATGTAAACACTGTCATTTACGAAGATGTGATTGGAAAGCTCGGGCAGACGATGTGATGAGCATGCCCTGGAGCCTGTGATTCATTAGCGCTGACCCAGTTTACATATATCAATGATCCCACGGATGTGTCCTTCAATGTGAACTTGCTGCATGAGCATTTATTACATGTACAGTATATGGAAAGCTGTCTGGACTTATTGCATGCCTAATGCAAATCACTGGCGGGAGATACTGTATATGTATAGCTTCCTTTGCTGTTTATAGTATTACCAGTAGTAATGTCAGTGTTTTAGCATTGGAGGAGAACAATTAAAGCTGATGTTTAATATATATATATTTTTTTGTAAGTACTTGTGCAGATTAGCAAAAAAATTTTGAAGTTTGTTGTTTATGGGTATATTTTATATACCTAGTTATACATGACCGTCTTACCCAAGATATGTTTGGTATACATGGTCTATTCCCCAAGACGCGTTCTGTATATGCTTTTTATATATTTTAGATATGTTTCACACACACTGAAGAAATGACACTTTGCTGCAATGTAAAGTAGTGAGTGTACAGCTTGTATAACAGTGTAACCCAAAATAACTCAACACACAGCTATTAATGTCTAAACCACTGACAACAAAAGTGAGTACACCCCTAAGTGAAAATGTCCAAATTGGGCCCAATTGGCCATTTTCCCTCCTCGGTGTCATGTGACTCAAGTGGCTGCTGGTACTCAAAATTTTTGGAGGGAGCAAACAAACTGAAAAATCCTGAAAAAACCCCATCAATTGCAGCCACTGTGCCATCAAACGCAGCCACTGTGCCATCAAACGCAGCCACTGTGCCCATCAAACGCGGCCACTGTGCCCATCGAACGCTGCCACTGTGCCATCGAACGCAGCTTCTGTGCCCATCAAATGCCGCCACTGTGCCCATCGAATGCTCCCACTGTGCCTATCGAATACTGCCACTGTGCCCCCCCTCCCGCTGTCTGCCCGCATTCACACCGCCTGTCGTTTCAGCCATTAAGGTGACGGGTAACAGACCTGAGCACCTGATTGGCGGAGAGGCGGTTCAGTGTTAGGAAAGTGAATATTCATTCACTTTTCTAACACAGCTGGGTGAACTGCAAGCGCCAAGCATGGCGCTCACTGTTTACCTTTTCTTGATGCCTATTAGAGCCTATGACTCTAATCAGGTGCTTCAAAAACACCCCCCGCAGCTGTAATTCAGGCACCCGGCGCCCGAATAGGGGGTGGCAGCGGCGGCCATGGATAGATTCATACAATGCATGAATCTATCTATTGGTGATAGAGGGGGTGGCTAGAGAGTGGGAGTGGCCCTTATGGACGCACCGCCACTGTGTGACTCATTAGCGTTACAAGGTCTCAGGTGTGAATGGGGAGCAGGTGTGTAAAATTTGGTGCTATCGCTCTCACTCTCATACTGGTCACTGGAAGTTACATACTGTAGTTACATAGTAGGTGAGGTTGAAAAAAGACACAAGTCTATCAAGTTCAACATGGCGTCTCATAGCAAAGAACTTTCTGAGGATCTGAACAAAAGATTTGTTGCTCTACATAAAGATGGCCTAAGCTATAAGAAGATTGCCAAGACCCTGAAACTGAGCTGCAGCATAGTGGCCAAGACTATACAGCGGCTTAACAGGACAGGTTCCACTCAGAATAGTCCTCGCCATGGTCTACCAAAGAAGTTGAATGCACGTGCTCGGCGTCATATCCAGAGGTTTTCTTTGGGAAATGGACATATGAGTGTTGCCAGCTTTGCTGCAGAGGTTGAAGTAGTGGGGGGTCAGCCTGTCAGTGCTCGGCTCATACACCACACACTGCATCCAATTGGTCTACATGGCTGTCGTCCCAGAAGGAAGCCTCTTCTAAAGAGGATTCACAAGAAAGCCCGCAAAAGGTTTGCTGAAGACAAGCAGACTAAGGACATGGATTACTGGAACCATGTCCTGTGGTCTGATGAGACCAAGATAAACTTATTTGGTGCAGATGGTGTCACGCATGTGTGGCGGCAACCAGGTGGGGAGTACAAAGACAAGTGTGGCTTGCCTACTGTCAAGCATGGTGGTGGGAGTGTCATGGTTTGGGGCTGCATGAGTGCTGCCGGCACTGGGGAGCTACAGTTCATTGAGGGAACCATGAATGCCAACATGTACTGTGACATACTGAAGCAGAGTATGATCCCCTCCCTTTCGGAGACTGGGCCGCAGGGTAGTATTTCAACATAACGACCCCAAACACACCTCCAAGATGACCACTGCCTTGCTAAAGAAGCTGAGGGTAGAGGTGATGGACTGGCCAAGCATGTCTCCAGACTTAAACCCTATTGAGCATCTGTGACAACATCCTCAAACGGAATGTGGAGGAGCCCAAGGTCTCTAACATCCACCAGCTCTGTGATGTTGTCGTGGAGGAGTGGAAGAGGAGTCCAGTGGCAACCTGTGAAGCTCTGGTGAACTTGCCCAAGAGGGTTAAGGCAGTACTGGAAAATAATGGTGGCCACACATAATATTGACACTTTGGGCCCAATTTGGACATATTCACTTATGGTTGTACTCCATTTTGTTGCCAGAGGTTTAGACATTAATGGCTGTGTGTTGAGTTATTTTGAGGGGACAGCAAATCTACACTGTTATACAAGCTGTACACTCACTACTTTACATTGTATCAAAGTGTCATTTCTTCAGTGTTGTCACATGAAAAGATATAATAAAATATTTACAAAAATGTGAGGAGTGTAATCACTTTTGTGAGATACTGTATATAATGTCCCCCCTTTTTTTAAAAATATACGTTTTCTACTTTTATATGCACTTTTTTCAGCCTTTTTACCTCCTGATGCATTTGTATGGTATTTTCCCTTCCCATTAGCTGCTGCTGTTTGTTTGTGTTTTTTGTCCTTTGATTTTTGCCTCTCGCACTGTTCGTGGTTATAGTGGTCCCACAGCCAACATTCCTGTATAAATAGACTGCACTAGCAGTACAAATCCAGGCCAGTAGAAGTAGCTGAAGCTATGAGCGGGTAGCCTTTCCACCCCAGTGACGTCACATTCGCCATGCGGTTCATGGTGGTACCTTTGGCTTCCCTGTAACTACAGAACGCCATCCAGCCTCTTCACAACACCATAGCCCTCCGTGCGCAGTGCGATGTCCATGGACTGCATCAGAGCGCCCCCCGCACCAGATGAGCCCATTTTATACCTTCCTCTTGTAAGTGTTTTTTATTCCTGTGATTAAACCACTTGTTTTAATACTACACTCAGGTGGTGTATTAAAACTGTTTGTCTTGCTTGTATCCCACAGAGTTGGCTTATCTCTGAGGACAGCTGCCATCATTATTCATACATTGGACTATGGACTTTTTTAGTTGAAGAACTTTTTCATATCCTATGATGCCCATGTGTTTACTTGTTCACTCATAGAGCTCCGTGTTCATGATCACACTGTGTTTTGCGCCAGTCTTTTTTCTATTTTTTTCTGTGTGCCTATGTTTTTCCCATTACCTGCAGGTGACTGCTTCTGCCAAAATTAGTCCCCTCAGTGTGTCTCCTTCACAGCAGCCGGATACTGCCCTGAGTGTCTGTTTTCCGGCACTGCGAAGGTTAACAGCAGTGGCTGCTACAGGGAAAAGTTGCACCGCTTGGCCTTTCCCTTCTACCGCATTCACACAACTGGTATTACTACACCCCCACAATGCATCATGTTTGTGAACAGATGTGGGGCAGTGCAACACGATCTCCTTCGCCCATTTACTATGCACTGTGAGAATGTAATAATACAAGTTCTGTGAATGGCAGAAAGGATAGAAAGGGGCAGGCGAGCTGCGCAACTTTATTCAGTAACAGCCGCTGGTGTTAACCTTCACGGCACCGGAACACAGCCACTCAGGGCTATGAAGGAGACACACTTCAGAGATGATTTTTAGCAGAAGCAATGACCTACCTGTGGGGAATGGGATACACACCAAAGCAAAATATATGATATTTTAGTGATTGGGTATACATATAATTTAATGTGTTTACAGGTGAAAAACTTGCTTCTCTGAATGAACCTGATTGGAACAACTTTTGGACACAGCTATGCTCCTTGCTAGATTCCCCGGAGAAAGTGTTACCACGGGCAAAGCTGAACATGGTCTGCTATCTGTGCACAGTGTCGGCACACAAGGAAGTGGCTACTAGGATGATCAACTCCCACATAGTAAGTAAATCTTCTACATTTATTGCTGTAGTAGTACATCCTGTTGGAAAGTCACAGCTTGTAGTTGGAGTTGCAAGTTACATAAATGTCCCTCATAAGTCAAAAAGATACCTTGCTGGACAACTGACTCAGGGCAAATGTTATAGAAAAGAACAGAGGGCATAGCCTCAGGCCTGCTTGTCTTAAATTCAAAATGTTACGTTGCCTATTTGGGGCAATGTAACAGGTTCTTTTTGCAGTCCACTTCCTCTGCTATTAATACTTAATAGCTATTAATGTTACTTTGCCTATTTGGGGCAATGTAACAGGTTCTTTTTGCAGTCCACTTCCTCTGCTATTAATACTTAGCCCAGATAAGCTATAAATAGAACCTGTTTCTGTGCCCTGAATTGTAACAGGTTTACTTTAACGCCCTATCGTTGGCATCCTAAACACCAGTTACTCGTGTTTCCACATTTCTTTTTTATCTGTGAGCATAAGCAAGTTAAACAAGGCAAGCAAAAACATGATTAGCTATTGGTCTCCACATCCACTAAACCTTTATCAAGCAAAACAAACACTGCCGTCTGGCAGCACTAGGGTCATCGGTTCATATCCCAACCATGGCACAACCTGTTTGCATGTTCTCCTTGTGCCTACGTGGGTTTCCTCCGGGTACTCCAGTTTCCTGCCAAACTTCAAAGACATGCTGGTAGGTTAATTGGCTCCTGTCTAAATTGGCCCTAGTATGTACACTATATGTATGAATGTGAGTTAGGGACCTTAGATTGTAAGCGCTTTGAGGGCAGCAACTGATGTGAATGTGAAATTTATATGTACAGAGCTGCATAAATTGTTGGCGCTATAGAAGTATCTGAAATAAATCAAATAAATAAATCTACAGTACATTATAGTTAAGTAGGATAAGTAGATGTTAATTAGTCATCTGGGATTTGCAAGAGGAATTTGGAAAGAAAAGCATCTTAAAACATTTTGGAATGATGTTAGCTTCTGTGAGCTGCTCAGTCTACTTCAGATCTGGTGTAATAGCTGTAGAAGTTTAATTTAGGACTTTACACATTCTCAATCCATATTTTGGCATTGATGTCAGTATATGAACATTTGTTCAGCTGGGGATTGCAAAGTTTAATCACGTCTGCAAGGTATGTCAGACTTCTGTTTTTTTTTTATTTTGGACATGTGCTGCCCTCTTACTTCTTGTTTATGGTGCTTAGCTAGTATAAAAAAAATATATATTTATGAGGCCCCAAGCTTTGCTATATTTCATAAATACTGATTCTTACATACTGTAATTTGCACTTGTTGTAAGTATTGTAGATTTTTACACAGCTGTCATCTATGGTTTGCTAGAGAACTATGACATTAGAGAGGGAAAGAAATAAAGAGCTTGCCAATCTCTATGTACTGTTAGTTTGCGAGTCCAAAGCTGACCATAAACTATTCAATCTGATTATACTATCTCCTTTAGATCTACCAACAACTATGTAATGTATGGGCCTGTGTGTCTGGATGAAAATGGATTGGATTGTATTGGTTTGTCCACATATTACATAGTTTTGAGAAATGTAAATTAATTGTACAGGAATTATACAATCGGATTGTTGTACATATGGCTACCTTGAGGATTAGTTGGTGTTCTGGCAGGGACCACCTCACAGGAGCTTGAGGTTCGCTGCTGGCTAACCCCAGGCCACTCTGCAGTTACAGACTAGGAGAAAGGTTTGTGCTGGGTGATGGGGAACTGGAACAAGAGAGAGGCATAAGGGACAGGACAGCTGAAGGCAGGAGGGAGGCTGAAGGCTATGAGTGCCAATATGGCACAGTGGAGGCTCAGACTGTGGATGCAATGGAGACTGCAGCTGAATGGATGGCAAAGCTGAGACTGTCGTTAAAGCTGAAGTGCAGCAGAGGATGCAACATAAACTAGGCTAGGGTGTAGCAGAGGCTTGGTTTGCAGGAGCAGCAGTGGATGGGCCAACCAAGACTTTGGTTGGGCGTCCAGCAGTAGATGGGATGTGGGTGCAGAGAATACTAGACTTGAGATGCCATAGAGGCCAAGGCAGTGCAGCAATGCCTGGGCTGTGTGGATATAGCCTTGGATGCAAGCTTAGGCTATATTCACACAACAAATACATGGTGCTTGAGTTTGAATAGAAGGTAGCAGAACATACAACTGTGACCTGGAAGTGGCAGCGGGAGGTATAGGAGACACTGGCACTGGAATGGGGGGAAGTGAATGAGTCTGACAATAGGAGACCAATATCAAGGTTTGCTTTAATACTCAATAAGTATAATATTTTTTAGCCGGATGTGATCCTCAGTAGAACCAGTGTGACCCATGGTGTATTTGTACTGTTACTGTTTGGCTGCTTGTTTTTTTAGTTTGACATGCCTATTATGCACAAATTGCATCTTTTTTTCCTTCTGCTATGAAAACTGGATGTTTTCTTTTCTTTACCTTTTTAAGTGTACAACATTTTTCCAGAAATGTAATTTTCCGCCCAACTTGAGCTATTTTTTTAATAGCAGTGATTCAGGAAAAGTAAATACTTCTGTTAAAGGTTAACTCCATCTTTTGCACTGTGTTTCATGTTACACCTGTATTTAGTTATTTTTCTAACCAAAGTTACACTTACAGTAAAAAGGACCGTTACCTACTTGGGAACAGCTCTGATTATTAACAAGTTCACAGTTTGATAGCTGTTAAGTAGACTACCATGTTAAATAACACATTTATGTTTTATGTACCCGTCATCACTAGAGCTGCGATTGCAACCATATTTTAATCCCAGTAGAACACACATACTGTATGTCATAGTCGACCCATAGAACTTCCAGTTTGAGTGTGAAATTTCATTAGTGGGTTTCTGACAACAGTCAATTTTTCATTCAGAATTAGAACCTAAGTATTTTCCTAGTAGACACAGCAGCAGCGTATCTCCAGGATTGGCAAAGTTATAACAATTCTAGTATGATAACACCCAAAATTTCATCCAGCACTGTATTTTTATGATCAGGAGGGATTCTATTTTTCTTGACACAGTATAATGAACACATTGGTAATAATACAAGGTATAATATACCGTATATACTCGAGTATAAGTCGTTCCGAGTATAAGTCGAGGCCCTAATTTACCACAAAAAAAATGGGAAAAACTTATTGACCCGAGTATAAGACGAGGGTGAGAAATGCGCAGCTACTGTAAGTGGAAAAGAGGGTCAACAATGCCCATTTGCAGCATCACTGTGCCCATTTGCATGCCTCACTGTGCCCATTTGCAGCCATAGGTCCCCTGAACTTCAAACTTGGTAGCTAAGGGTTCCTAGATTCCCCCTAGCTGCAGCCAAAATTTGGGGTCTCTGAACCCAAAGGGTCCCGAAATGACATTGCTGCAGATAGACACAATTGACCGAATTTGGGGCCCTGTATCTCGGGGCCACTTAGTGCTAAGAATCCCAAATTTGGTGTGCAAACCCAGTGGAACTAGCACCATAAAATTTCCAAAGCTGGGGTTTCTAGCACCAAGTGGCCACGAGATACAGGGCCCCAAAAATCAGTTCAGAAAATGTCAAGCACTTTTCTGCAGCAGAGAATGACATTTTCCGAACCAGTTTTGGGGCCCCGTATCTCAGGGCCACTTGGTGCTAGGAACCCAAGCTTTGGATATGTTATGGTACCAGTTCCACTGGGTTTGCACACCAAATTTGGGGTTCCTAGCACCAAGTGGCCCTGAGATATGGGGCCCCAAAGTCAGTTCAGAAAATGTCAAGCACTTTTCTGCAGCAGAGAATGACATTTTCTGAACCGATTTTGGGGCCCCGTATCTCGGGGCCACTTAGTGCTAGGAACTTCAGCTTTGGATATGTTGTGGTACTAGGTCCACTGGGTTTGCATACCAAATTTGGGGGTTCTAGCACCAAGTGGCCCTGAGATACGGGGCCACAAAATCGGTTCGGAAATTAAAATTTTTTGCTGCAGAAAAGTGCTTGACTCGAGTATAAGTCGAGGGGGGCACTTTCAGCACAAAAAAATGTGCTGAAAAATTCGACTTATACTCGAGTATATACGGTACTTAAGGTATTAAACAAGTAAAAGAAGAAGGTGTAAACATAACTGACATTGAAATGTACCCCTAATAAAAAAAAAAGTAGGGATATAGCCAATTTGTTCACAAAATCAAATGATTAGACTAATCTATTGTTTAAACAGGATTTTGAAAGGATTAGTATATAAAGTAGTATTACGTGACATAATCATCATCATCATTGTTATTAATCAACTGAATAGTGTTTTTAAAGTTGTTCAAATTAAATAAATAAATTAAATAAAGGACATATAAGAAAGAAAATGTGGGCAAGACGAGGACAGTCCAGGTTTTTCTTTCATTAATCTCTAATATTTGTAGATGAATAATGTAACCAACGTCGCCACGTATTTTCAGAAATAGTTAGGCGGTTATGTAAAATACAAGTCAATTTATCATTGATCATAACCCAGTTCAGCTTTTGTATAACATAATCCAATGTTATTCCAGATAGATTCCAGCAACGTGCAATGGTTCTTCTAGTGGCTAGGATTATATAAGAAATTAAGCGTTTGGTGTGTTTTAGGTAAACTCATATCAAATTTTTGAAAGAGAGCAATTTCAGGGGATTTAAGATTTAGTTTAGTAATTTCATGTATATAGTCAAATATTTTGATCCAAAATGTATTTATTTTGGGACATCGATACCAAATGTGTACCAAAGAACCTTCTTGACCACAATTTCTAAAACATTTAGAAGAGACTTGTCTATTTATTTTAGCTATTCTCAATGGAACTATGTACCATTGCAATGGAGTTTTGTAATTAGATTCCACTAAAGACGTATTGATCAATATTTTAGAGAGATTGTTGATCGTTTTATATCATTCTGATAGTTCCCAAGAAAAATTAAGATCTTTTTCCCATTATTTTATTATTGGGGAGTCCCAATGTGAACTAGTACAGTGGGAAGGTGTATTGGGGGGGCTATTCAAAATAAATAGTACCTTTATCGAACCAGCGAGTGTAAATTGTGTTACAGTCCGTGTTACCACAGCACAATAGTGTGAATGGGCTCTTGCAAAATTTGAAAGTGAAAATAAATAGATCACAGATGTAGAAACATCTGTACACTGCCCCAGTCAATCAGCAGTCAGGTATTCATAGCAGCAAGAATGCAGCTGATGGGTACATTAATTTATAACTGCAAAGTGTACTGTATGTACTAAACTAGATGGGATGGATGGGGTGATATGGGATGTCATGTCATATATAATTATAATATATAATCCTTTTTAAAAGATAGATTTCCTTTAGGTTGCATGTGTAATAGAATTTTCTTTGAAGTGGAACTTCACTCTCCCAAGCAACATTGATTATTTTTAATAATCAATAATTATCTAAAATAGATAGAAAAGTATATCATATTTACTTGTTTTAAACCTTTTTTTTTTTACATTTCTTCAGTTACTTTCTGATTACTAGGTAAATGATGGCATACATCCCAGGGAGGAGGGGTTTTCTCAGCTAAGCATACTCCCCTGCATGCCTGCTAAGGGCAGATGGATTCCACAAAGTAAAAGTAAAATTAATCATTTTCCCATACCCAAGATGGCCATTTCTTTATTTCTCAAAAAAAAGCATGGAGCCATGAATGTATGGGGGAGTTTGCTTTGAATTTTAAAAATAAATTAAATAATGTTTTTGGTTTGTGGTGCTCAGATGCAGTGAAGACCCTTTAAGCATTTAACCGCTACAATTCACATGTTTGGGCATCTTCAGAAGAGCAGTACAGCCAGCATATTTTCAGAACCAACTGTTATTAGCACCTGCATTTGATTTGGTTCGGCTTCCTGCAATTTGCTGCTGCAGTACTCACATTGGGAGAGGAAAAAACAGCACTGGGCATCACCTGATTTAGGTATTATTTTGCACTGGGAGGCAATACTAACAAGGAACCTGCTGACAGAAGGAGGGAGCACAGTGATAGAGAGAAGAGCTCATCATACATGACCTAGTTGCAGTAGAGAAAAATCTGATCTTTAGTCTTCTGCACAGAGTGGCACAGCTGTGTAAATCTGGACTGGGTGGACAGAAATACAAAGTCTCTCTGCCCATGGCAGGTAAATTGATTATTTGTGTAAATTTTTATTTGAATTCCACGTCAACTGCCCCATGTGTGTATGAGTATGGTAGAGACATTAGACTATGACCTTCTTCAGGGGCGAATATGAATAGAACTGTTTATTTGATATAGTACTGCATAATATGTTGGCGTTCTATAAATACTGGGAATTAAATAAACATACATTTCTATATCAAATTTATGTCTGGAAAATCCTTCTGTATAAATATTACTAATCCTTGGCTTCATCACATATATAATGACATTGGTGCAGTCATTTGCAATAAATGATGCAAATAAAATGATACATAACTAGAAGCACTGTGCCACAAGATGTGGTATGACACTCTTCAAAAGGCATTCAACTAATGTGTGAATAGGAATTAGAAAAATATTCAGTGCTACAGGATTCTGAGGCACTTATTAAATCGAAATCCCATGAAACCTGAACATATTAGATTTAATTGTGTGCCTGTAATTTAAAAGATGTAATATACATTTTTTACCTGTTTTTATGTTTCAGTTTCCATCTCTTATGCAGCAGTTGCGGGGAGCACCGAACTGGGATATGTAAGTATTACCTTGTATTTTTATGTGACTTCAATTTTGTATTATGCAGTTGTAAAGGATATTCTGTTTCCCATAAGCACAGTGACAGAACATGTCAGCCAGTTCCAGGGAAATACTTTTAAGAATGTAGGCCTAGCTAGATTAGGATGACAGGAGGGTGAAAACCAAGCCTTTGTTTGTTTGGTATGTTACATGTTAAAGTGAACCTGTGTGCTGATCATGAACACCAAGAAGTATTTACATATTCATACATATAACAAGCACTTTGACCGCTTGAGCTCCAGAGGGCTTAACTACCTTTATGACCAGGGAATTTTTTTGCTATTCAGCACTGTGCTACTCTAACCAGCAATTGCGTGGTCATACAACACTGTAGAATGAAAAAATGAAATCATTTATATCATTTTTTTATTTAAACTCTTTTTTTATTGTGAAAGTTACAAAGACAGCAGTACAATAAGGCAACACTCAGCATGAGGCTCGGTTCACACTGATGCGATATAGGATTCGACTTGTGAGACCCCAAGTCGAATGACATGTGAAAGTCAATGTTTCCCTATGAGAGCCATCTTAACTGATACTACACAAGTCTGCCCGACTTTAGAAGAAGTTTCTGCAGTGCTTTGGTCCCACTTTGATACAACTTCAATGCCACAGAGTGTAAAAAGTCACATCAAACTTGCACTGAAAGTTGTGCGACTTTGAGGTCGATCTAATGTGAACTGAGCCTGAGTATGGTAGAGTACAATCGTTACAGTACAAAGTGGAATACAATCGCATGTCTGTCATTAAACATGAACAGAAAAACAAATAAACCACTCTGGAGATCGATCCATAATTTCCTGTAATCGTTATGGATATACTACACATACTTGGATCTACAGTCATAATAATTTGAAGCGGTGTCACCCTGGCAAAAGGCAACAAAATAACACAAACCAAAAGAAGAAGACTAACGGCTTCACAAAGTATTAGACATAATAAGGGTAGAGGAGCACCAGGCATCCCGAACTTTATTATATTTCCTGGGGCACCCTCTATGTTCAAATATAAGTTTCTCATAAGGTAAAATGTGGTTGAACAGTTGTACCCATTAGCTTACAGTAGGAGGGGTAGGTTGGATCCATCTAAGTGCTATGGATTTACCGGCTAGGAAAAGTGTTTCACACAAATAGACCTTTCTTTTGGTGGTATTTAATCACCTCTTGGGTTTTTATTTTTTGCTAAAAAAACAAAAAAAGACTAACATTTTTTGAAAAAAAAAACATGTTTCATAGTTTGCTATAACATTTTGCAAACAGGTAATTTTTCTCCTTCATTGATATTTGCTGATGAGGCTGCGCTGATGAGCTGCACTGATGGGCACAGATAAGGTGACTCTGATAAGTCGACACTGATGGACCCTGATGGGTGGCACTGATGGGTGGCACTGAGGGGCACTGATGGGCACTGGTAGGCAGCACTTATGATGAGGCACTGATTGGTGACATTTATAGGTGGCACTGTGGGCACCGATAGGTGACACTGTGGGCACTGATGGGTGGCACTGTGGACACTGCTATGTGGCGCTGGTGGGCACTGGTAGTTGACACTGTTGTGCACTGGTAGGTGGCACAGGTGGGCACAGATGACTCTGCAGAGCCTCTCCACGATCGGACTAATGTTCCTCTCACAGCCGCCGGTGATCGGCTTTTTTTTTTCTCCTCACGCTATCAGCATGAGGAGAAAGAATAGCCGTTTACCGGCTTTGTTTACATCACATGATCAGCTGTCATTGGCTGACAGCTGTTCATGTGGTAAGGGGTCGGGATCAACCCCTTACCCCGATCTGTGATCCAGCGAGTCTAATAGACTCGCTGATCACAGAGCGCGCCCTGCAGGGGGAGTGCAGGCCGCTCGAGCATGGGAGGACGTCTATTGATGCCCTTCCGGCAAAGTAGGTCCACGCTGTAGCCGTCATTCAGCTATAGCGCGGATAGGAAGAGGATATAACCGAAAAAAGAACATTTATTTTTCTACTTTGTCATAAAACACATCCAGTAAAATCTAATTTTTTCATGAATGTAGGCCATAATGTATTCTGCTACATGTCTTTGTTAAAAAAATAATAATAATAATCCCAATAAGTGTATATTAAATGGTTTGTGTAAAAGTTGCATCTATAACTATGGTATATATTGGAATTAACACGGCAGTAGACGCTATACTTGGCGGTGATCAGCAACTTATAGTGTGACTATAATAGTGCGATGGCCGATCTGGCACAGACACTGGCTAAGAGGGACACTGACTAACTGACAATGACAAAGCTAGTGGCACTACTAATACAGTACAGGGGGTCCCCTAGTTACAAATATCCGACTTACAAACGACTCCTACTTACAAACGTAGGGAGACAACAGGAAGTGTGAGGAAATCTACTCCTAGGAAGGAAAATTCACTCCTGTAAGAGCTATTATGGGGAAAAGGAGTCACCACTGATGCTTTATCACCAAGGCTTGTTACCACAACAACCCAAAATTTTAAAAATCCAATTGTTGTTGGGACAGAACGTGAGGTGAAATCTTCTGAACAGGGGCAGACACAGCAAAACAAATGTTACAGGGGTGTTAACCATTCCCAGTGCTATCCAAAAAGCTTAAAAATAGTTTTTTTGGCTGGAGCTACACTTAAAAAATGTACCTGTTCCAACTTTACAAACAGATTCAACTTAAGAACAAACCTACAGTCCCTAACTTGTTTGTAACCCGGGGATCCCCTGTAATCAGTGATAATACTGCACACTGTAATAATGACTCTGGGAAGGGGTTAACATCAAGGGGTTAACTGTGTCTAACAAGTGCATTGTGTGCCGCTCTTACTAATAAATCTGGCTGCTTTTTCTCTCAGAGTTCATAGACTGGCAGGTCATACTGCCTCCTTCAAGAGAATTTGACACAGGCAAAAAAATAAAAATAAAAATGGAATTTAGCAAAGGAGTACCTTTTATATTGAACTGTACTGTAATTGTGTTGCCCCCCCCCCCCCCATGCATTGCAAAGCGCTGCGTAAACTGTTGGCGCTATATAAATTGCATATTATAATAATAATAAAAGGAGAACCCCACCCACTGCTTCCCCCTGTCTCTTCTGTGCGACCAGTTGATTCCTTTTCATCGTTTTTTTCTCTGTGACCACTCATTATTTTAAAAGGACACAATAAAGACCTCCTCTTTGCCTCCTTTATATCGTAGTACATATGGCCATTTAGGGGATAGTTGGGATCTTAAACCTTAGGTTTTGTTTTGTTTGTCCTTTATGTCTAATGCTGGCAAACAGTTTGAAAACTTCAAGACTTGGTTCTTGTAAGGGGTCTTCTTGTGGTCTGGTTCAGCTGTGTGCTGAGGACCATCTCTGACCCATAGGACACTTATGTACATTTTTTTTTCCCCTTGTGTGTTAGATTTAACACAGACATACTGGGCTTTTCAGGTTCAGTCAGGAGCCCTGTACAGATCCATAGTAGTTGTGGTATCTATGTTCTTCCGTAGAATCATTCTGACCCGCTTTAGGTTCTGTGGCTATTACACCCAAACCTAGAATTTGTCTTCTCCCTATTACGGCGGTCAGCTATACCCTTGGGTTCATGGAACCAATGGCTCTTACTCCTTGTTTTATAGTTGGTCTTGGTTCTTCTTCCACTAAGAATATCACAAAGTCTTTTTTTTTTTCATTTTACCTCATCAAATCATGGCTAGTTGGTCCAATCCCTTTTACAGAGCTCTCTCCACTACTGCGATTGATTCCTTGCTTATAGTACGTGTGGACAAGTAACTGTTGTTTGTTAATTTAAAATGTGCCGCTTTGCTAAAAGCTTCCTGGTTTTGCTATTGCATGGTTCTCCTGGGCACCTTGGTTAAACTATCCGACTGCAGAAATATTGTATATGAAGCGTTTTTTTCCCCATGGTCTTCGAAGGATGTCTCTTCAAATTTAATCTAGGTTCTATTTCTCTAGGACGCTACTAGCAGCATAAGCCCCCATCTTTCTCAGCAGAAAACCACATAAGGAATAGGATGCTAAGTCTTTCCCTTTATGACTGTTAAGAAACATTCCCTTTGTTTCCCCATTGAAACCCTCCCCAGCCTGGTTCCCTATTTGTTCTGGCACTCACACTCTACAAAATCCACAGATACTGGCATTCCTTGGCATTAAAGTGGTTGTAAACCTCTGACATGAAATATGAACAAAGCATATCCATCTATAATATGTGATTGTCTCAATGTAGAGCGCTAAGTGTAATATCTGTCTGCTGCCTTGTTCCTCTGCTGTCTGCATTAATAATTTCTGACAACTTTTCTCTGACACCAAGAAAAAAAAAGGTGACAGGGAGGGAGCTCCAGCACACAGCCTGTGACTGACAGCCCCAGCTTTGTTCCTGTATGCTGTGTAAAAGGGGTGTGTGTCCCTTCCCTCCCATCAGCTCTCAAAGCTGTCCACACTGAGCACTACAGAGTGTAACTTCAAGTGAAGTAACTGGCCTCAGGTGATACACAGAGATGAAAAAAATCCTCCTACATAAGTTAAACCTGTTTATCTACAGTATTCTCTTCTCTACATTCATTCAAAGTCCTGAATTTTTAAAGCTGTCTGAGAGTGCAGAAAATAGGGACAGAAATCTGAAGTTACAGTCTACAGAGCTCAGTGAGGAGAGCTCTGAGAGCTGATTAGAGGCAAGAGACGCACCACCTTCACACAGCTCACAGGAACAGAGCTGATGTTGTCAATCAGCTGGAGCTCCCTCCCCTGTCACCTTTTTTTCTCTTGGTGTCAGGAAAAATTGGCAGAAGTGATTCATGCTGATAGCAGAGAAACGAAGCAACATACAGAAATTACACTTAGTGCACCTAATAGAGACAAGTACACACTATAGAGGGATATGCTTTGTTCATATTTCATGCCTGAGGTTTACAACCACTTTCAGTTCTCCGCCCCCTGCTTTCTGAAAGCTCAGACAAGCTGTTTAAATTCTGCACTTTGAACAACTGTAGTGAAGAAAAAATTGCAGATAAACAGGTACAGCATATTTAGGAATTGTTTCTTCTCTGTGTATCACTTGAGGCCAGTCTCTTCAGTGGGTTTATGTAAGGGCTTACAACCACTTAAAGGTTTGCCCCACTTTCCAAAATGGGGGAACATTTGTTAACTTTTGTGGGCTCTGGACAACTTGCATCTCTGTTACTTGGCAGCTATATCGCCAATTCCCACCATTGTTTGGATGTGATTCAGGCTTTATCTTAAAGAGAAACTATAGTCTGCTCACATAATTTGTAATAAAATACATCTTTGCCATTCTGAAGCTTCCCTCCAACCACTTTGCATATTATTTTATGTATACTGTGATTCTGTACTTGCCAAAAATGCTGCAGGAATCTCCTTTACTAAGTCTGGCTGCAGCCATTTTAACTGTGGGCAGCTGAAGCTGCTGCCTGTTCACTTCCTGGATTTACACAGACACACAGAGGCACACCTCCAGGTCTGCAGCTCTCATTGGCCCTCTTAGGACTCATCCCCCCTCCCTTCCTGGCAAACTCTCAGGAGAGTGAGAGAGAGCTGTGCATGATGTCATAAGCCTAGGCTTTTTACCTGACAAGAAACAGGAAGTGGGCTGATTTAATAGATGGAAAGATGAAACAATGACTGAAGGTCCTCTTTAATGCACAAAAAATATTTTTAAAATTCACCACAACAAGACAAATGTTCATTATAGTGCCTTAGTACACATTCAAGACCCTCTGCCTCACCCACAAATGCCTACATGGAAACGCGCCTCAATACCTATGTGAGAAAATAAAGGGCTACGTACCTAATCGCAGTCTTCAATCAATCTACCAAAACCTCCTCCACATTCCCAAATCCCGCTACAAATCGAAGGGAGAAAGAAGATTCGCAGTCCAAGGACTACGGCTATGGAACACTCTACCGACCAACATCCGTGTGGAAGAAAACCATCAGGCCTTCAGGAAGAAACTCAAGACCTACCTCTTCTAACAAGCTGGACCCACAGGATGGACCAAGCGCCTTGAGGCGATTCAGTTCGCATTTGCAGCGCTATACAAGTCATTCATTCATTCAGTGTTGATGCATTACCCACTGCTGTAACACTACATCGAAGTGCCATTCCAAACTACATTTCTATCTCACAACCGGGTGGTCCTAATATCATGTAAGTGAAATCAGGAGGTCAGAGATAAACAGGCAAGCATTGTTTAGTACCTACTTTAGCCCTCGTTGACATTGAATGCGGCTTTCAAATTGTGTGACTTCATCTAAAAATGCATGATTTCAAAGCTGCATGTCAGTGTGACTTGGAAGACATTTGTGCGGCTTCATGCACAGATGTTTATGCAAGTCGCACCTGAAATCGCCCAAAGTAGTGCAGGAACGACTTTTTCAGATCGATATGGCACCGCAAAGTCACCCCGATTTGAACAGTGCTATTGCCGACAATAGGATGCGACTCGTCCCCCCGGTGTAAACAGGGGCTTAGTGGGTAATATTTTAGGTTCTGCTGCTTGATTCTTCTTAGTGTAAATAAGCAAAAACCCTTTGCTTTCCCTTCATTCAGATTTTATACATCAGTTGGAATTATGTTGAATGACCCTGCACACGTTAACTGAGTTTTTTTTTTAGTAAAATACTGCCTATTTAAATTTTATATTTTGATTACTCCAGATAATCAAAAGCAATAAAAGTGAGCATTCAAGAGATGAAAGGATGTAGTAAAATATGTTTTTCCGATGGGCCAATGATATTGTCTCCAATTAGTTGCACTGTGATTGATATTACTGCATACATTTTAATGCACACTTAATAAATCTTGAAGGAACCGTGTAGCCTAGTTCTATCATAAGTAATTGATGCTAGTAGTAAGCTGTTTTAGCTCAGCTGAAATATTACTGAATTCATTTTATTGTGCAGCTGTAACATGTTTGTCAATATTATTTTTTTTTAAATTGTGCTATATTTATCTATTTAATTTCCATATAAAGTACATAACAAGCTAGGCGTTTTTCTAGATGTTACGCTTTATGGACAGAGAATGCCCAGTACATCCATTGTACATGTTAAATATCCTCTGTAATAGCTATTCATAATTTATGTCCAAATCAGATAACATTACATAAATTGTATTTGCATCCTAATGGCTGCTTGTAATTAATTGCATCAAGTTACAGCAAATATATTGAAGAATCTTGTGTCATACTACCCTCTAGTGGACTATATCAGAAGTGGCTACTAATGAACAGAATTTATGTCGGGTGTGGTAGGATGAAAAATGGAAATCAATTCTTTGTTCATAGTACAGCAAGAACCGCAAAAAAACGTTCTGCACTGCCTATAATACAAACATAACATTTATAAAAATTCTTATTTTTGTTTTTATCTTAGTAACCTAGTGACATATTTTGGTAACATTTACATATACAGATTTGTAGATGCTGCATACTTTTTGTCAAATCCTGTGGTTCACCTTTTGTTTTCTGGTGGGCTCAAAATTTGAACAAAGTATTTGTCCCACAGCAGACTGATAGCCCATTCACTTTTATTGCTTCTCCTAGCGGTTCCTTCTTTGGAAGAGTGTTTGGAAGCTAGGGAGAAAGCCAGGAGGTGAACTCGCATGCCTACATGTTGATCTTACTTTGTTCTGTTGTGGACCTGAATGTTGCATTAACCACTTCAGCCCCGGTCCATTTGGCGGTCAGATGACCGGGCCACTTTTTGCGATTCGGCACTGCGTCGCTTTAACTGACAATTGCGCGGTCGTGCTCCCAAACAAAATTGACGTCCCTTTTTTCTAACAAATAGAGCTTTCTTTTGGTGGTATTTGATCACCTATTTTTTGTGTTATAAACAAAAATAGAGCAACAATTTTTTAAAAAAAGCAATATTTTGTGCTTTTTGCTATAATAAATATATCCAATTTTTTTTTTAAAAAAAGCAAATTTTTTCTCACTTCAGGCCGATACGTATTCTTCTACATATTTTTGGTAAAAAAAAATCACATTAAGCGTATATTGATTGGTTTGCACAAAAGTTATAGCGTCTACAAAAGAGGGGGGTAGTATTATGGCAATTTTTTTATTATTATTATTATTTTTTTTTTTTTTACTAGTTATGGCGGCGATCTGCGATTTTTATCGTGACTGTGACACTATGGTGGACACATCAAGCTTTTTTGACACTATTTTGGGACCGTTGTCATTTATACAGCAATCAATGCTATAAAAATGCATTGATTACTGTGTAAATGACACTGGCAGTGAAGGTGTTAACCACTAGGGGGCGGGGAAGGGGTTAAGTGTGTCCTAGGGAGTGATTCTAACTGTTAGGGGGCGTGGCTTACTGTGACACGTCACTGATCGCTGCTCCTGATGAGAGGGAGCAGACAATCAGTGTTGTGTCATTAGGCAGAACAGGAAGATGCCTTGTTTAAAAAGGCATCCCCCTGTTCTGCCATTCTGAGACCCGATCTCGGGACACCGGCAGACATCAAGTCCGTGGGTCTCGCGGGCAGGGTCACTGAGACCGTGACGGGAGGCAGGTTCAAAGCATTGTATATATACATTACTTTGCCTCCCCGTGCCATTCTGCCGGCGTAAATGTGCGTGAGGCAGTCGGCAAGCGGTTAAAGTAGAACTATAGGCAAAACTTTTTTTTTCCATTTTGGATAGAGCAAGGGAGGGCTATAACCCGTCAGAATTGTTTGTTTTTTTGGCCATCTTTGACCCATTGCAGAGATTTACCTTCACTTCCTGTCCCATAGCCAAACAGGAAGTGAGAGGAAATCCCTGAAAATTAAGGGAATTCCTTGGGGATCCCCATGTCACCAGAACTACAAGTGTCCCTATTGGAAAATTTCCCCTCTATTACTTTTCTAGGGACAACCACAATTTAGGGATTTTCTTTTACTTTCACTCACTTTTAATGCTAATGGTAAAAAGGACAAATAATGAGGGCAAATCTTCTTAACCAGTGCATAGACAGCAGAAAAAACTGATAGGTGTTCTAATCCCCCTCCACTCTTTCAAAAACTAAAAAAAGTTTTGCCTTTAGTTATACTTTAAGCGTTTCATGCATTGCAAACTATGCCAACCAGGTCAGTGTAGGCTCTTTCTCATTGCAAAGGCTTGTAGAAAATTTAGGGCAGCATGTTGATAAGAATAATTTTGTAGCATGTTGCAGGGCCGATCTACTTATGGTGAGAAAAAATAACATAATTTAAGGAAAAAGGAATCTCAAGGGATTAACAAAGGTTAGCCTATTTCTATATGCACTCTTATTTCAAATTGTCTCACAACAGTTCATTATTTATTGCATAATAATGATGTTCTGACCATCCATACACACTCACCTCTCCCTCCTGCAGTGCTGCTCCTCAGTGCCAGCCCCTCCCCATTACAGCATTGACACCACTGTAGTAATGTTGGTTTTAGAGCAATTTGTAACTTTTAATATCCTAAAAACTACAATTTTATAATATTGTAGTGCTTGATTACATTGGTATAGGCTATCCAACATTAAAGTAGAACTTTGGACAACACTTTTGTTTTTTTCAATTTGGATAGAGAAAGAGAGAGTTATAACCCCTGTAAGGTTTTTTGTTTGCCATCTTTGTCCCATTTGGGCGATATACCTTCACTTCCTGTCCCATAGCCAAACAGGAAGTGAGAGGAAATCCCTGAAAATTAAGGGAGTTTCTTGGGGACCCCCTCATCACCAAAACTAGTGTCCCCATTGGAAGATTTTTACTCTATTACTTTTCTGGGGACAACCTAAAATGTAGGATTTCCTTTTACTTTCACTTACAATGATAATGGTAAACAGGACAAATATGGTGAATCACCCTAACGGGGGCACACAGGCAGCAAAAAATGCCTAATAGGTGTTCTAATTCCTCTCCACTCTGACCAAAACTAAAAAAAAAAAAAAAGTTTTCCTTTAGTTGTACTTAAATAGAAACTGTCATGTATTACTTTTAAAGTGATTTGACACTGCTGGCGCATCAACACATTTTGTAGTGGCATTGTTGACACAGAAAATGCGCTAATATATACAAAAAAATTGTATTTTTTTGCAGCCACGGGTTGAAGCAAAAAAAAATAGCTTGATTCCCTCACCAACACAGACCGTGTTGATTCGGGAATCCTTACTGCCTGGCCACTGTCTTCTCCCGGTAGGGGGTTAGCGGGGTAAGCCATCCTTGCTGGGAGAAGACAGTGATTATCTTTAGCGGCTATAGCAGCCACTAGCGATAATCGCAAGAGAATCCAGCAAGCTGGTTGTACCCAAGTTGATAGATTGATCAACTTGGTACATTCAGTGTGCCCATTGATGGCTCGAATCTCGGCCGGTTCCTACTGAAATGGCTGAGAATCAAACTGTGTATGGCCGACCTAACTTTACTTATGGTGAGAAAAAAAAAAAAAAAACAGCCCCCTCTGTGTGATCAATATACATTGCAGGGATTTTAATAAACTTTGTAGAAGATTCCTATTTTTTGAAGTTTGCTCTATGTTTGTTTCACCATGTGCTTTGGATACTCATTCTGAATGTGAGGGTCTAGTTCATTATAATCAACTGTTGCACTTCCTGGATTTTAATGAGGAAAGCTGCAGGGTCTGCATCCCTTTAAAAGTATTTAATCCTTTGGCAGTATCTCACCAAAAATAAAATTCTTGTTGCAGAGGGTGCCAAACATTTGATTTGTATCTTAGTGCAGACTTCTGGAAAAATGAGTGAGCCAATTACACAAGTAGAAAATTACATTTTTAAAGGCGTTCTTTTCACCTACAATGTACAGAATGCATCCAGGTTACCATATTGGGCAGCACAATTGCTAAGTGGTTAGACTTCCACCTAGCAGCACTAGGGTCGTCTGTTCAAATCCCAGCCCAAACGCCTGCACAGAGTTTGCATGTTCTCCCTACGCCTGCGTGTGTTTCCTTCGGGTACTTTGGTTTCCTCTCACAGTCCAAAAACATGCTGGTAGGTTAATTGGCTCCTGTCTATATTGGCCCTAGTATGTGTATTTATGAATGAGAGTTAGAAATTTTAGATTGTAAGTTCCTTGAGGGCAGGGACTGACGTGAATGTACAATATACTGTATTTATCGGCGTATAACATGCACCTTTCCCCCCCTGAAAATCAGGGGGGAAATTATGTGTGTGTAATATACGCCGATTCCTGCTGTCTCTGAGGGGAAGAGGAGGGGCGAGCGCCGCTGGATTACACACAGCCGCGATCTCCTGTGTACCAGGTGCTCAGTCGCACACAGTCCCACCTCCTGGCCTGGCATTGGACCACTGTTCTAGCTATCATAGGAGCCAGACCAGGAGGCAGGACTGTGTGTGACTGAACCCTGGGTACACAGGAGATCGCGGCTCTGTGTAATCTGACACTGGTGAGGCTGCGGATGGGCACTGTGCAGGCTGCATTAATTGGCAATGGTGAGGCTGCAGATGGCCAGTGAAGAGGCTGCAGATAGGCACTGATTAGGCTGCATTGATGGGCAAAGGGGAGGCTGCAGATGGGCACTGATCAGGCTGCATTGATAGACTGTGACCCTTATTTTGCTGCAAAGTTTTTTATTTAAAATGTTTACATTTTTTTCCTGAAACTTCCCTCTTCAAATTAAAGTGCGTGTTTTACGCCCATAAATAGGGTATATGTGTAAATCCCTGCATACATTGACAGCGCTATAAAAGTACTTGTAATCATTTAAAAGAAATAATCAAATATTGCGTTGAATTTTACAGCATATTACAGCACTGCAGATTGAAAAGGAAGCATGATTTTAATAACATTAAATTAGAACATGGCTTGTGTAGCAATTGTAAATGCTATATTATAATTTTTTTATTAATTGCTTTTTTCAATGACTTATACTTTAAATCCTCTCCTATGTGTCTATTAGTATTTAAAATAAAACTTCAGGAATTGGAACAGATTTAAAAAAATTGCTGGCTTATAAGGGGATAAACCCAAAAAAGTGTATGCCATATCATGGACTTATTTCTTTTATTTACTATTTCATTTTTACTGAGCCCCCGGAGTACAGCTATCTGCATACTTATGGTGCTCCAACAGTGTACCTTCCGGTCTCTGATACAAAAGCTTCAGAGTCGTGTGCTGTACTGCCACTCTGCCCATCCCCTCCTCTCCTCTTGCCTAATCACGGAAGTTTTTGTATTTTGTGAATCTGTTAACAACATAGTAAGTATTTTGTTAATGGACAGTAGAGGGGAGGGGCAGGCAGTGACACAGCATCTCTCCTGTCCAAGTGCCAGCAGTATAGCTATACTCCCAACACTCAGTAAAAATGTAAAAAAGTAAATAAAAAAGATAAGTCCATGAAGTGGCATACACCTTAATGGACTTAACCCCTTATAAACTAGCAGATTTTTTTTTTAAACTGCTGCAATTCTTGGAATTCTTTAAAGTTTCCAAAATAGGCACATGGTATGTGGCTACAAGTATGTGGACACCCCTGCACACTATTGAGGTATGAAGTTTCCAGAAAAGGGTACAGCTTACCAAGACATTTTAGACAATTGTGCACACCCAAACTTGTGACAACAGTATGCGGAAGGCTTTTTGCTTCTCCAGCATGACCTGAAGTCCTATCCACAAAACCAGCTCCATAAAAACAAAGTACAAGACTTCCCGAAAGAGTGGAGACTGCTATAGCCAGCATGAGGTTGGGATGAGTATAGGCAGCTTTGGGGAAACCGTTTGTTTTTCAGCTGATGTTTTATTATGAACATATTTTATTTTTAATTGGCCATGGTGATTGTGCCAGTCCATGAGATGTCACTACTGTTGTCATATCTATTGTGGGGTCATTAGTGAATAGTTCTTGTGGCCTAGATTTAAAATAAAAAATTGGGGAGAGTACAAGGTGTAACAGCTTGTTGTAACAATTATAATCTTATTGCAGTACAATTGATGGAAGGTTGACTTTGATACTCCCTGTTCACAAATCAGATCTGGGTGATGCAGTTGCTGCTGTATTCACGCCCAACTTATCTTGTTAATGGTTAGTTCTCTGGAAATGGCCAATCTCCAAAGAGTTTCCCATTGCCAATTTGTGTGTTTTTTGTATGGAAACTGATTTTTTTCTAAAGACAAATATTTTTTTTTTTTCCGTTGTAGATAGAGTGCAGAGAGATCAGAATGCTTGTCATTGTTTATTGCTGTCTGTGCCCCCGTTAAGGAGTTTCACCCTCTCTATTTGCCCTGCTTACCATTATCATTGAAAGTGAAAGTAAAGAAAATCCCAAATCTTGAAAAGTAACAGAGGGGAAATCTTCCAACGGGGACACTAGTTCTGGTGACCTGGGGGCCCCCAAGGAATTGCCCTAATTTGCCAGGCTTTCCTCCCTTACTCTATCCAAAATGAAAAAAAAAAGTTTTGTCTATAGTTCTACTTTTTAAGTAGTGTGACCTCAGTAAGTTTGTGTAGGTTGCACACTTTGTGGCATTTTAAAGCTTTCTACTGTGTTGATCCAAGGCTAAGGAGTTATTGAGAAAAGGGGAGCTGTGTACTAGTCCATTAGAATTCCTATCAGCTCATCTTTTCACTGTAAGTACTTGTTTTCACATTTTTATTTTCTCTTTTCAGACGTGTAAAAGTGGTGAGAGTCATTGGCCTATTGGCTGCACATACGACAGAGCTTAAAGAAGATGTTCCTGTTGTAGAGGTACATTAAAGGATGATTCTTAAATTATTGGTTAGCATTGTGTACAACTTTATACATTTTAAATATTGATTAGAACTGGACCCAGATAGGAATTTGTTTACCCTAAAACAAAATAGATTACTAATTTTTTGGTGAAATTAATTGGAGGTTGGTCACTAAAATTAACAGGTCTTAAGAACTCTGGATTCCTCCATTTCTTTGAAGCCAGTATGCAGACTTCACTCAACAGTGATGTCTGTTTAAAACAAATTAATATCACATACTACCACTGCAAACAAAGTTGTGATACAATTAATATATATATTTTACTCTGTGTGTGTGTGTGTGTGTGTATATATATATATATATATATATATTTATATATATTTATATATTTATATGTGTATATATATATATATTTACATACACACAGTGTATATAAAAGGTCTACACACCCCTGTTAAAATGTCAGGTTTCTGTGATGTAAAAAAATGAGACCAAGATTTCAGAACTGTTTACACCTTTTAATGTGACCTATAAACTGTACAACTCAGTTGAACAACAAACTGAAATCTTTTAAGTGGAGGGAAGTAAAAATAAAAAACTAAAATAATATATGGTTGCATATGTGTACACTCTTAAGCTAATACTTTGTTGAAGCTCCTTTTAATTTTATTACAGCACTCAGTCTTTTTGGGTATCAGTCTACCAGCGTGGCACATCATGACTTTGCAATATTTGCCCACTATTCTTTGCAAAAACACTCCAAATCTGTCAGATAGCGAGGGCATCTCCTGTGCACAGCCCTCCTCAGATCACCCCACATATTTTCAATCGGATTCAAGTCTAGGCTCTAGCTGGGCCATTCCGAAACTTGAATCTTCTTCTGGTGAAGCCATTCCTTTGTTGATTTGGATTTATGCTTTGGGTCGTTGTCATGCTGAAAGATGAAGCTCCTCTTCATGTTCAGCTTTCTAGCAGAAGCCTGAATGTTTTGTGTCAATATTGACTGGTATTTGGAACTGTTCATAATTCCCTCTACCTTTACTCTACCTTAACTAAGGCCCCTGTTCCAGCCGAAGATAAACAGCCCCAAAGCATGAAGCTGCCACCTCCATGCTTCACTGTGGGTATGGTGTTTTTTTGGTGATGTGCATGTTGTTTTTGCACCAAGCATATCTTTTGGAATTATGGCCAAAAAGTTCAACCTTAGTTTCATCAGATCATGACACATTTTCCCACATGCTTTTGGGCAACTTCAGATGTGTTTTTGCCAAATTTACCTGGGCTTGGATGTTTTTCTTTGTAAGAAAAGGCTTCCATCTTGCCACTCTACCCCATAGCCCAGACATAAGAAGAATACGGGAGACTGTTGTCACATGTACCACACAGCCAGTACTTGCCAGATATTCCTGCAGCTCCTTTAGTGTTGCTGTAGGCCTCTTGGCAGCCTCCCTGACCAGTTTTCTTCTTGTCTTTTCATCAATTTTGGAGGGACATCCAGTTCTTGGTAATGTCACTGTTGTGCCATATTTTCTCCAAAGCATCAGAGGGATCTCCTTCTTAAAGGTATATCAGTCTGGGGAAAGGTTCAATATAATTTCCAAGGCATTAGATATACCATGGAACACAGTGTAGACAGTCATCATCAAGTGGAGAAAACATGGTTTGTTTGTTTTTTTTTAAAAACAAAGGTTTACAATCACTTTAAAGGTGGAAAAAAAATCTGAAATGATTTATATGTGTCTTATTTTTTTTACATCACAAAAACCTGACATTTTAACAGGGGCATGTAGACTTGTTATGTCCACTGTATATGTATGAAGAAAATATATAAATATTGAGAACTATGATGTTTGTCTAATTCAATATTTGCATTTCATTTAGTATGTATTTATTATACAGTATATTTCAGGTGTTTATAATAGCATTTTCTTAGCTGCCATTTTCCTCTGTTATGAATCGTGAAATGCATAGCAGGTTTAAGCCCATGCAGAAGTTTTTATTAGGTTTTTGGTAGACTATTAAGTAGTTCTTCATCCTCACTCTGGTTTGATATTACAGGGCTAATGTAAACCAGACGTATTTTCTGGCATTGTGCTGTACGTTGGAAAGTCCTGCATTCTGCAGCAGACATCAGTGTATATATTTGCAAGTGCAGTTGGTGTAAAGAAACCTTCAGGCTGGAGATAGGCTAATAACAATTTGGCTGCACAGTCCTTTGATAAGACAGATGGGCACTCAGCTGCACACCAATATCCATTACCCGTAACTTCATCCTATAGATGGTGGTAAACTTCAGAGATCCTTCATGTATATCTATAATGGTCATCACCAACTCTTTCATCTAAGCTGGTTAATTTTTTAAGACCTATTTTTCTTTTTATTAAACCATAGCGCATGTCCCATTATGAGAAGCTTTTGAAACATGCAGTAAATGTCTTTGGATTTGTGTATACCAGCATTTTTCTGATGTCAATCAAAATGCAAAACAAGCTTCAAAGGAGGTCAGAAGCAGCTCAAATGCATCCCAGATGCATGTTGTAGGCACATTAAAGCATGCTGCATTTCTTATTTACCAAAGGCAATGGAAAAAAGATAGTTACCATAGTAATTATTTTTATTATACAAGATTTATACAGCGCCAACATTAAGCTTTACAATATAAAAGGGATACAGAACAGTTACAATACAATAAAATACATGAGGGTTTAGAAGGCCCTGCTCATAAGAGCTTACAATCTAATAGGGTTGGCAAGTGGTACAGAAGGTTGTAACTGTGGGGTATGAGCTGATGGAAGTGATAAAAGATTAGTTGGAGGTGTGATAGGTTTCCCTGAAGAGAAATGAGTTTTCAGGGATCACCTAAAGGCAGCCAGAGTAGAAGATAGCAGGACAGATTGAAGTAGAGAGTTCCAGAGGATGGGAGAGGCTCTGGAGAAGTCCTGGAGACTAGCATGAGATTAACTTTGAGTTAAAACATTTTCATAGATGAAAACCTGTTCTCATATGACTAAAACTTACAAGCCTAACCTACTCTATCAGAATCTATTTTTAATTTTTTTTGCTGGAGGTTTAGTTAAGCGCGCGCGCACACACACACTTGCATAATCCTATAGAAAGTACACTGTTTTACTTTGTGAGTTGTTCTTAGTTATTAGTGGGCGATAACAGTTTGTCTTCCTGTTTTTCTATTAGAGTCTTGGTTACATTATGTGCTGGTAACCTTACAGATGGATGTAGCAGGGGTATTGTTGATTGCTAGATTACTGGGGTTCTTGTGAGTATTGGACGCTGAATATCTATGTTGCCATAGCAACAACAGTCCATATTTCAATGTTATTTTTTAAAAGAAAATGTATCATGAAAGTCAGTAATTTCGCTTGAAAGGCCTTCTTTCTTTCAACACATGCCATGGGGAGAACCCCTAAAGTGTCACGGCTAAGATTATTGCTGTGTTTAGATTTTTTTCCATGCAGGGCAACTAATTGTTCATATAGTTTATCATTGGTTATACAAATATGGAAATTTCATATAAGCACAGTAGGGAAGAACTGTGTTTTTTTTTCTTGGAACATATGGACAATTAGAGTGGAAAATCAGACCTTTTAAACAGGCTGTGTTTCTGCATGGCCATTAGTGTTTGCTATATTACGATGTATTAATATTCTTTTTCCCAAGGTTTATGGCATAGCGATGTGGTGACAAGTTTCATAGTTATTCTGTAAAAAAGTCTCAAAATTGCAATGTGATTCCATATACAGCTTAACTACTTCACTTCTATATCAGGAAAAAACTAGAAGACCACATTTATTTACATTACGCTGTATAGATATTTACCCCTTGGACATTAAACTTATATTTTACATTTGATTTACACAACTGATTGTGTGATTTTCTGCACATCAGACTTGATATCAACTTTGTTTGAATGTAATTACTCATCTCTAACTACCACCACTATGTTTCACTGTGGGAATTGCATTTGTACAGTAATGACTAGACATGTGCACTACTAAATTAGTTTTAATTTCATTTTTTTTTTTTTTTTTTTTATCGGATCATTCTTTATGATCAGCATTCTTTACTTTGGATCATTCGTAACTTCAGATGTATTAATTCTGTTCCATTCAGTGTTAATAGCTGGTCGAACCTCCTTTGGCAGCAATGACTTTGAGTATGCACTTTCAATAGCTCTGGATCAGACCTGTACAACATTCAGGAGGAATTTTGACCATTCCTCTTGACAAAACTGCTTCAGCTAAGACACATTTGTAGGGTGTCTGGTGTCAATGGCTCTCTCTTGAGGTTTTTGCACAGCTTCTCTATGGGGTTAAGGTTTGGGCTCTGACTGGGCCACTTCAAAAAGGTGCATTTTCTTGCATTTACTTTGATACTTAAGGTCATTGTCTTGCTGCATCACCCAGCTTCTACCAAGCTTCAGCTGGCAGACAGCCACCCTGACATTGTGCTGTAGGATATTTTGGTAAACTTGGGATTTCATTTTCCCCTTGATGATGGCAAGTGGTCCAGGCCTTGAGGCAGTGAAGCAAGCCCAAATTATGATGTACCCTACACCATGCTTCACCGTTGGGATGATGTTTTGATGTTTGTAAGCTGTACCCTTTTTGTACTATACATAGTGTTGAGTGTTCTCCCGAAACAATTCTTGTGTCTTCTATCAGTGCCTGGTTAAAGCTTGGAGGAGGATATTTAGTTCTACTCTGACTATCATAGGAGGCTTCAGGACCCCTGACCCTCTGTCTGGACAGTGCTGATTGGCCCTGTTCTGATAACATGTACCCTCCCCCCCAAAAAAAACAAAAAACTCTCTAGCAAAATACACCAAACTGAGCATGTGCAAAGTGACTCCAAAGGCTCTGTTCTACCAGTAGATGGATTGGGGACATAGAAGAAGGGGAGGATCAGAGAAGACAGGATTAACCCCATATGTCCCTCAGTGAGTATAACCAGCATGCTTTACTTCATATACAGACTGAATTTACTGTTGTGGGTTTAGTAACACTTTAAAAAGTCATCTGCTTATATTCATGATATAAATGCTACAATCCAACCTAAACCTTCCATATATTAGCACTGGTTCACACCAGTGTGATTTGTCATGCGATTTGACAGTTCAAAACTGCATTACAATTCGCACTCCCTTACTCTCAATGGAACTGTTCAAATCATTGCGACTCAAGTAGCAAAGACTTTGGAAAAAAGTCCCTGCACTACTTTTTTTTGTAATTTCATTGCAACATGCATTGACTTCTGTTAAATGAAGTCTCAAGCCGCACTGATTGGGCGGCGTTGAAATCGCACTGAAGCAGCGTGATTTCAAAGCCGCATTGGTGTGAACCAGGGCTTAGGCTATTTGGTGGCCATTATAGTGGCTTCATAAACCAGTACTTGTGGACATGTGTAATGGTGGAAAGGCATGGTTAGTGATATGTCGGTCTATTCACACCTATGTTTTTTCTTTGAGGCTTTTTTTTTTAAATAAATGGAAATGCGCAAAAATGCATGTGTTAAGGTGTGCATTATGATGCATGTTGGCATTCAATACAAGGTGCATTGCAGCGCCTGTTAAAAATGTGCAACAATGCACATTAGCATGCTTCAACATGCACTTTCTTACCACACCCCTTGCCTAGCCCTGTTATTCTCTGTATAAGTGTACTGGGTGTCATACTGCATCCAGTACACTCCAATGTGTGTGCCTTTTCACCAACCTCTCTACCTGCCTCTAATGTGTATGCCTATTAGTGCTCCTCTCCTTCTGCCTCTCCCCATGACATTTGCCTCGCCTCACATGGCTGTAGGCAGGGGGTGTCAAGGGGTGCCAATCATCCCTTTATCCCTCTGTACAGCCTGAGGATGCCTTTGACCTTCTCTATAGAGCTAAAGAGCTTCTGAGACGTGTGATGTTGGCCCAAGCTGATGAGTGTCAATTTTGGGATCTGCTCACAGCACCCTAGGGAGGTTTACATTTTGAGATTAAATGGTATGCTTAACCAGTGGGTAAGTAATACCATGATGTAATTGGTAGGTTTTAGGTTCACAGATACTTTAATTATGCTTAGGCATATAGCTTAGTTATAGTTACAAAGACTATAAATATTGGATACAGAAGATCTTACTTTTTATTTTGGGGTGCAAAAGGAGAAGTCCAAAAATGTCAACAGGAAATGAGCGCCAGATACCTGGTAGACATTGTTTTATAGAAACATGCTAGATTTAAAGCTGAACTCCAAGCTGATATAAAGTGTACCAATTAATGCAGCTCTGTTCCAAAGTGCATGCCTCCAACTCTAAAGTAAAACATAGATTAATGTTCTCTGAGCACAGAGAACTGTACCGAAGAACATTACTCTACAGATTGTGGGCATTTGGGGGTTAAAGAGCATTTCCAGGCAATACATTAAACAAATTATTGAACCACTACTGCCATAGAATGAAGACTGACTATGCTAAAGTAATTGATTCCATTCAGTTTATATTATTCTGAGTTTTCAATAAACTGTTGCAGCCACATTTCACAGAGTTCCTTACATGTGGGAAAGTAAAACATATTCTGTGTAACTTCCCCTGGATGCAACACTAATTGGATTCTAGGCAGGTTAGAATCAGATTGACAACTGCGGAAAAAATTCAGACATTGACATTTTCAAACTTACATGAGAGCCAGCAAAAGATCTCCAGTAGGTGTGTTGCACAATATTTCCCTGGGGTTGATTTAGGCTCGATTCACATCTATGCATGTTGCTTTTGAGCGTTTATGCAGTGCTTTTTGCAGTGCTTGGACACACACTTTTACCGCAATTTGCGTTTTTTTTTGCACTGTATATAGCTGGCTGCCCTTGGGTCTAGTATGAATATCCATACTCAAGCTGGGATCTGGGGGCCCACTTGTTAAAGGGGGCTTCCAGATTCCGATAAGCCCCCCGCCCGCAGACCCCAACAACTATCGGGCAAGGGTTGTCCGGAAGAGGCTCTTGTCCTCATCAACATGGGGCTAAGGTGCTTTGGGGTGGGGCGGGGGGGGGCACTTGCTTGTCATAGGCATACTTGCAAATAGTGTCAATTTTTTAGCAGAGGTCCTAGAGAATAAAATGGTAGCATTTTAAATTTTTTATGTCACACGATATTTGTGCAGCAGTTTTTCGAATGCAATTGTTTGGAAAAAAATACACTTTAATAGATTTGAATGCACACAAACACAATATAGTACCCAATATTTGGTAAAATATAAAATATATTGCGCCTTGTTGTGCTGAGTGAATAGATACCAAACATGTCACTCTTTAACCACTTAAGGACCGCCTCACGCCGATGTACGTCGGCAAGGCGGCACGGGCAGGCAAAATCACGTACATGTACGTGATTTGCCTCCCGCGGGTGGGGGGTCCGATCGGAACCCCCCCCGCCGCCCGAGGCGGTCCCGTTCTGTCCCCCGGCGATCAGAGACGAGGGGGAGGCCATCCGTTCGTGGCCCCCCCCTCGCGATCGCCGCCGGCCAATGGGAACACTCCTTTGCTGCTGTATGCTAAACAGCAGCAAAGGAAGTGATGTCATCTCCCCTCGGGTCGGTAGTTTCCGTTCCGGCCCGAGGAGAGACGACATGTGAGTGAGTGCACCAACACACACACACACAGTAGAACATGCCAGGCATACAAAACACCCCGATCCCCCCCCCAATCACCCCCCCCCTGTCACAAACTGACACCAGCAGTTTTTTTTTTTTTTTTTTCTGATTACTGCTGTGTCAGTTTGTGACAGTTACTGTGTTAGCACAGTTACTGTTACCCCCCTGTAGGTCTAGGGTACCCCCCTAACCCCCCCTAATAAAGTTTTAACCCCTTGATCACCCCCCGTCACCAGTGTCGCTAAGCGATCATTTTTCTGATCGCTGTATTAGTGTCGCTGGTGACGCTAGTTAGTGAGGTAAATATTTAGGTTCGCCGTCAGCGTTTTATAGCGTCAGGGACCCCCATATACTACCTAATAAATGTTTTAACCCCTTGATTGCCCCCTAGTTAACCCTTTCACCACTGATCACCGTATAACCGTTACGGTTGACGCTGGTTAGTTCGTTTATTTTTTATAGTGTCAGGGCACCCGCCGTTTATTACCGAATAAAGGTTTAGCCCCCTGATCGCCCGGCGGTGATATGCGTCGCCCCAGGCAGCGTCAGATTAGCGCCAGTACCGCTAACACCCACGCACGCAGCATGCGCCTCCCTTAGTGGTATAGTATCTGAACGGATCAATATCTGATCCGATCAGATCTATACTAGCGTCCCCAGCAGTTTAGGGTTCCCAAAAACGCAGTGTTAGCGGGATCAGCCCAGATACCCGCTAGCACCTGCGTTTTGCCCCTCCGCCCGGCCCAGCCCACCCAAGTGCAGTATCGATCGATCACTGTCACTTACAAAACACTAAACGCATAACTGCAGCGTTCGCAGAGTCAGGCCTGATCCCTGCGATTGCTAACAGTTTTTTTGGTAGCATTTTGGTGAACTGGCAAGCACCAGCCCCAGGCGTCAGGTTAGCGCCAGTACCGCTAACACCCACGCACGCACCGTACACCTCCCTTAGTGGTATAGTATCTGAACGGATCAATATCTGATCCGATCAGATCTATACTAGCGTCACCAGCAGTTTAGGGTTCCCAAAAACGCAGTGTTAGCGGGATCAGCCCAGATACCTGCTAGCACCTGCGTTTTGCCCCTCCGCCCGGCCCAGCCCAGCCCACCCAAGTGCAGTATCAATTGATCACTGTCACTTACAGAACACTAAACGCATAACTGCAGCGTTCGCAGAGTCAGGCCTGATCCCTGTGATCGCTAACAGTTTTTTTTGTAGCGTTTTGGTGAACTGGCAAGCACCAGCCCCAGGCAGCGTCAGGTTAGCGCCAGTACCGCTAACACCCACGCACGCACCGTACACCTCCCTTAGTGGTATAGTATCTGATCGCATCAATATCTGATCCGATCAGATCTATACTAGCGTCACCAGCAGTTTAGGGTTCCCAAAAACGCAGTGTTAGCGGGATCAGCCCAGATACCTGCTAGCACCTGCGTTTTGCCCCTCCGCCCGGCCCAGCCCACCCAAGTGCAGTATCGATCGATCACTGTCACTTACAAAACACTAAACGCATAACTGCAGCGTTCGCAGAGTCAGGCCTGATCCCTGCGATCGCTAACAGTTTTTTTTTGTAGCGTTTTGGTGAACTGGCAAGCACTAGCGGCCTAGTACACCCCGGTCGTAGTCAAACCAGCACTGCAGTAACACTTGGTGACGTGGCGAGTCCCATAAGTGCAGTTCAAGCTGGTGAGGTGGCAAGCACAAGTAGTGTCCCGCTGCCACCAAAAAGACAAACACAGGTCCGTCCTGCCCATAATGCCCTTCCTGCTGCATTCGCCAATCCTAATTGGGAACCCACCGCTTCTGCAGCGCCCGTACTTCCCCCATTCACATCCCCAACCAAAATGCAGTCGGCTGCATGAGAGGCATTTTTATGTCCTCCCGAGTACCCCTACCCAACGAACCCCCCCAAAAAAGATGTTGTGTCTGCAGCAATCGCGTATATAGGCGTGACACCCGCTATTTTTGTCCCTCCTGTCCTGACAATCCTGGTCTTTGCATTGGTGAATGTTTTGAACGCTACCATTCACTAGTTGAGTATTAGCGTAGGGTACAGCATTGCACATACTAGGCACACTTTCACAGGGTCTCCCAAGATGCCATCGCATTTTGAGAGACCCGAACCTGGAACCGGTTACCGTTATAAAAGTTAGTTACAAAAAAAGTGTAAAAAAAAAAAAAAATATGAAATAAAAAAAAATAGTTGTCGTTTTATTGTTCTCTCTCTCTCTATTCTCTCTCTCTCTATTGTTCTGCTCTTTTTTACTGTATTCTATTCTGCAATGTTTTATTGTTATTGTTATTATGTTTTATCATGTTTGTTTTTCAGGTGTGTAATTATTTACACTTTACTGTTTACTGTGCTTTATTGTTAACCATTGTTAACCATTTTTTGGTCTTCAGGTACGCCATTCACGACTTTGAGTGGTTATACCAGAATGATGCCTGCAGGTTTAGGTATCATCTTGGTATCATTCTTTTCAGCCAGCGGTCGGCTTTCATGTAAAAGCAATCCTAGCGGCTAATTAGCCTCTAGACTGCTTTTACAAGCCGTGGGAGGGAATGCCCCCCCCCCCACCGTCTTCCGTGTTTTTCTCTGGCTCTCCTGTCTCAACAAGGAACCTGAGAATGCAGCCGGTGATTCAGCCAGCTGACCATAGAGCTGATCAGAGACCAGAGTGGCTCCAAACATCTCTATGGCCTAAGAAACCGGAAGCTACGAGTATTTCATGACTTAGATTTCGCCGGATGTAAATAGCGCCATTGGGGAAGCATTTTATCACACCGATCTTGGTGTGGTCAGATGCTTTGAGGGCAGAGGAGAGATCTAGGGTCTAATAGACCACAATTTTTTCAAAAAAGAGTACCTGTCACTACCTATTGCTATCATAGGGGATATTTACATTCCCCGAGATAACAATAAAAATGATTAAAAAAAAAAATATGAAAGGAACAGTTTAAAAGTAAGATTAAAAAAGCAAAAAAATAATAAAGAAAAAAAAAAAAAACACCCCTGTCGCCCCCTGCTCTCACGCTAAGGCGAACGCAAGCGGCGGTCTGTCGTCAAACGTAAACAGCAATTGCACCATGCATGTGAGGTATCACCGCGAAGGCCAGATCGAGTGCAGTAATTTTTCCAGTAGACCTCCTCTGTAAATCTAAAGTGGTAACCTGTAAAGGCTTTTGAAGGCTTTTAAACATGTATTTATTTTGTTGCCACTGCACGTTTGTGCGCAATTTTAAAGCATGTCATGTTTGGTATCCATGTACTCGGCCTAAGATCATCTTTTTTATTTCATCAAACATTTGGGCAATATAGTGTGTTTTAGTGCATTAAAATTTAAAAAAGTGTGTTTTTTCCCCAAAAAATGCGTTTGAAAAATCGCTGCGCAATTACTGTGTGAAAAAAAAAAATGAAACACCCACCATTTTAATCTGTAGGGCATTTGCTTTAAAAAAATATATAATGTTTGGGGGTTCAAAGTAATTTTTTTGCAAAAAAAAAAAACTTTTTCATGTAAACAATAAGTGTCAGAAAGGGCTTTGTCTTCAAGTGGTTAGAAGAGTGGGTGATGTGTGACATAAGCTTCTAAATGTTGTGCATAAAATGCCAGGACAGTTCAAAACCCCCCCAAATGACCCCATTTTGGAAAGTAGACACCCCAAGCTATTTGCTGAGAGGCATGTCGAGTCCATGGAATATTTTATATTGCGACACAAGTTGCGGGAAAGAGACAAATTTTTTTTTTTTTTTTGCACAAAGTTGTCACTAAATGATATATTGCTCAAACATGCCATGGGAATATGTGAAATTACACCCCAAAATACATTCTGCTGCTTCTCCTGAGTACGGGGATACCACATGTGTGAGACTTTTTGGGAGCCTAGCCGCGTACGGGACCCCGAAAACCAAGCACCGCCTTCAGGCTTTTTAAGGGCGTGAATTTTTGATTTCACTCTTCACTGCCTATCACAGTTTCGGAGGCCATGGAATGCCCAGGTGGCACAAAACCCCCCCAAATGACCCCATTTTGGAAAGTAGACACCCCAAGCTATTTGCTGAGAGGTATAGTGAGTATTTTGCAGACCTCACTTTTTGTCACAAAGTTTTGAAAATTGAAAAAAGAAAAAAAAAATGTTTTTTCTTGTCTTTCTTCATTTTCAAAAACAAATGAGAGCTGCAAAATACTCACCATGCCTTTCAGCAAATAGCTTGGGGTGTCTACTTTCCAAAATGGGGTCATTTGGGGGGGTTTTGTGCCACCTGGGCATTCCATGGCCTCCGAAACTGTGATAGGCAGTAAAGAGTGAAATCAAAAATTTTCACCCTTAGAAATCCTGAAGGCAGTGATTGGTTTTCGGGGTCCCGTACGCGGCTAGGCTCCCAAAAAGTCCCACACATGTGGTATCCCCATACTCAGGAGAAGCAGCTAAATGTATTTTGGGGTGCAATTCCACATATGCCCATGGCCTGTGTGAGCAATATATCATTTAGTGACAACTTTATGAAAAAAAAAAAAAAGTGTCACTTTCCCGCAACTTGTGTCAAAATATAAAATATTCCATGGACTCAATATGCCTCTCAGCAAATAGCTTGGGGTGTCTACTTTCCAAAATGGGGTCATTTTGGGGGGTTTTGTGCCACCTGGGCATTCCATGGCCTCCGAAACTGTGATAGGCAGTGAAGAGTGAAAGCAAAAATTTACACCCTTAGAAATCCTGAAGGCGGTGATTGGTTTTCGGGGCCCCGTACGCGGCTAGGCTCCCAAAAAGTCCCACACATGTGGTATCCCCATACTCAGGAGAAGCAGCTAATTGTATTTTGGGGTGCAATTCCACATAGGCCCATGGCCTGTGTGAGCAATATATCATTTAGTGACAACTTTTTGTAAATATTTTTTTTTTTTTTGTCATTTTTCAATCACTTGGGACAAAAAAAATAAATATTCAATGGGTTCAACATGCCTCTCAGCAATTTCCTTGGGGTGTCTACTTTCCAAAATGGAGTCATTTGGGGGGGTTTTGTACTGCCCTGCCATTTTAGCACCTCAAGAAATGACATAGGCAGTCATAAACTAAAAGCTGTGTAAATTCCAGAAAATGTACCCTAGTTTGTAGACGCTATAACTTTTGCGCAAACCAATAAATATACGCTTATTGACATTTTTTTTACCAAAGACATGTGGCCAAATACATTTTGGCCTAAATGTATGACTAAAATTTAGTTTATTGGATTTTTTTTATAACAAAAAGTAGAAAATATCATTTTTTTTCAAAATTTTCGGTCTTTTTCCGTTTATAGCGCAAAAAATAAAAACCGCAGAGGTGATCAAATACCATCAAAAGAAAGCTCTATTTGTGGGAAGAAAAGGACACAAATTTCGTTTGGGTACAGCATTGCATGACCGCGCAATTAGCAGTTAAAGCGACGCAGTGCCAAATTGGAAAAAGACCTCTGGTCCTTAGGCAGCATAATGGTCCGGGGCTCAAGTGGTTAAAATGGCGCATGCTTGTGGAATGGTGTCAAACTACGGCATTTAAAAATCTCCATGGGTGACGCTTTATAAGCCTTTACAGGTTACCAGTTTAGCGTTACAGAGGAGTCCTGGTGCTAGAATTATTGCTTATGCAACGATCGCAGCAATAACTCATATGTGTGGTGCAATCGCCATTTACATATGCGTACGGGACCAATGCGTGCGTTTGCCTTTGCGCACGGGGGGGACAGGGGCGCTTTAATTTTTTGTATTTATTATTTGGCATACTATGACAGATGTTTTTGTGCACTTTACACTGTAACAGATGTTGATGTGACACTAGTACTGATGTTGATGTGGACAGGGACAGATGGTGATTTGTGGTCTGGTGTGGGATGGCTTCAGTGTGTGTGATCTTTGTGTACCTGAGCAGTAAAATCATCAGCTACACACAGATTGCCGACCGGCTGCAGCGATCCCCCTCTCCTCCCCCATCACTGAGCTCAGGAGGAGAGCCGACACAGACACGTGCCTCTGTTCACATTGTGTGATGGCTGTGATTGGCCATCACATGACCGGGAGGGCCAATCAGAGAGCCCATATCCGATCTGTGATGTGCTGTGTCCAAGGGACACAGCAGTCAAGGGATCGCCCTGCTGCACAAGCACACTTTTGAAGTCAGAACGGCGCTCTTCTCACCCGGCCGTTTATGTACAGTGGCTGAGTGGGAAGCCGTAAAGATTTGACAAAAAAACGTAAGAGCCGGTTCACACTAGGACGACTTGTCAGGCGACTTAGCCGCCTGACAAGTAGCGTCCTGTTCTGTACAATAGAACCGTTCTAATTGGAGCGACGCAAGTCGCTCCGACTTAGAAAAAGGTTCCTGTACTACTTTGGGGGCGACTTGAGGCGACTTGCATTGACTTCTATATAGAAGTCGCTTTGCAAGTCGCCGCTGCAGTCGTGTTCAAATCGTCTGAGGCAGTCGCGCTGCAAGTCGTGCTGCCTCAGTGTGAACCGACTCTTAGGCTGATTGGTTTCTATGCACAGCTGCACCACATTTTTCACACTCCAGTTTTAGTAAATCAAACCCCATGCATGAATCCAAAAGCAAAATCCAAAGCAAGAAGGTTGTTTTCTCTGTATATTTTCAAGTGTTCAATTTTCAGTTTAGTTGAGCGTACTTTTACCTATTCTAAGCTGTTTTTGACATTTGTCAAGTGTGCGGTGGCTGGATTTACAAGCTCCCAGTAAAAGTTACCTGTATCAATATTTGATTTTTACTAGAAAATGAGAGTTGCTATCCGGTTGATTAATACAAGAACTGAAGCCTATTTCCTTCTCTTTTGTTTAACAAATAGACCCATGATTGTCCTTGAAAAGATATATTAATATTTTGTCATCCTGCAACCAAGCACCCATTTACCTTTCTGTACAGGGATGTCATTTTGAGACCATACTGATCATTCAGACCATAAAATTCATCTTCTGGGCTCTTGATTTCCCAGTCTCTCCTGCCTGAATACATCAGTAGAGGGCACTCTGACATCTCTCAAGCCTTCAGTCCTTGGCTTCTATTTAATTTCAAGAAATCCTAATTATGGAACATGTCTTCAACTGTCTCCATTTTGTGTTTTTCAAGCATTTATGTACCTGCATTTTGGAGTAGGACTACGGACGTTAATACGCTTGATATCTCTGAGAAAATCACAGCTGTGGTTAATTTGTTAGTTCTTACATTCCAGGCTGATTTAATTTACTGAAGGGACATTAAAATTAATTATTTAGCAGTGTGCATATAAGTGGTAAAACTATGAACATATTAACAGTCTGAGATTGCTGTTTGCCTAAGCTGTATGATGGGAAGGTCATTTAAAAAAACAGTTTTTTTTTTTTCCCTTTTTTTATTAAAGAAATGCTGGACCATGGTATGCTATTTAATAGCGCAGTATTTAATTGTAATTTCTTAGCTCACTAGGAAAATAAATTAATTGCTACTATCCAGGCTAACATAAATCCATGTTATGGTGCATTCATTAGTTACTTGGATGGAAGAGCGTTATGTGTCATGCTGCTTTTCTGTTTTCCTGGGATTATAAAATCCAATTTTATGCATTGTTATTGGTAAGTTTGACCTGCTGGCAAAATGCCGGTTGAAAAAAAAAATGGATGGCATCTTTGTATAAACACTTGATCTTTACCAGCTATATCTGCAGTTTTAGCTAAAGCATTTTTGTGTGGCATTAGCGTCACTCAATTAGAGTGAAGTTTTAACAGCTATGCATTCTGTGCTAAGGAGAACTCTCCAGCGGCTTTGAAGGTCATCTGTAAAACAGCTGCGACAAGATTTTCATTTTATCTCGTAACTGGTATGACAAGGCTTGTCAAGTGCTCTATACGAAAATATCATAAGATTATAGGAGGGAAAAACGTGATTTATAGAGGCAAAGGACTGGAGAGTGCATAGAATATATGCTCGTGTTTTAGTCTTATTTGCTAGATCTTTATCTAATAGTGTCATCTTTTGATTCATCCATTTTGTTTTATATTGAACATACCTGTCTTTTTATTATTTGATCATATACTTAAAGTTGGCCTGAACTCTGGCTGCTGTGCACAAAAAGGCAGGCAGAAGGTTAAGGACTTGTCCTCAGTATTACCTGTGCTTCCCTAGCAACTGACTTGCCATGCCTTGTGCTGCAATGGGTCTTTGTGTGGAGGATGCCTTCTTGATAGAAACAGGGCTTTTGCTTTCTCATTTCAGAACCTTTTCAGAGAATGACAGCGAGCAACATAGTAGTGACATCATCAAATCTCACTCCAGATCTCCTGAGTCTAGCAGTCCTAGGCAGCAGTTCCTTATATCTCACATTGCAGATATACAGTCATGAGGCAGCAGGCATCCTAGGCAGTAGGTACCTAGGCGCCCTCACATACCAGGAGAGGCACTGCTATTTTTCAGGAGGAATTCAGGACAAAATGTACTTTTTCAGGGCACTGCTTATGTACAATTAACACTGTTAAATATTTCTCATAACAAATCTTGACTTTTTTAGTTCAATGCCACTTTAACCCAATAGGCTCTTTGTTCAAATGTAGAAGCTGTTTCCTTGGATATAAGGGTAGCCATTTTTCACCTAATTGTCAGATAAGGGTACTCACCGAGGCCGAGATGCTGAGAGCAGTAACCTCTTGCGACTAAGAGCACCCCACTCCTGGAGATGGTACAGGGGGTGAAAGGCACAAAGAGGCACGAGTCACCAGCAGGCTGGGCAGGTCTTGCGTGAAGGTCACCGGCAGGGAGAAAGCTGTGCAGGACTGGAAGATGCTGAAGCTCAAGAAGGAAGATGAACAGCTAATCCAACAACAGGCCGGGGGTCAAACACCCATGACTAGTAAGAGTCTCTTAGATAGGCAAAAACAGTCTAGTGCAAAGGACTCTTAGCAGGTCTGTCAGCAGGCTGATGACTTAGTACTGAAGGTTGAGTCCGTAAACAGGCCGAGGGTCAAACACAGGTAACTGGAGGCAAAGTCTGTGAGCAAGCCAGGGGTCGAGCACTGAAGAAAATAGCAAAGTCCAGGAGCAGGCTGAGGGTCAATCACTGGAGACAGGAAGCAATATCTGTAGGCAGGCCGAGGGTCAAACACAGGAAGCAAGTAGATACAAGCAGGAAACACACAGGGAGCCGAAAGACAAACCAGCAATCTGGTCATGGCACAAAGTGGCTTTATAGGCCAGTGGGAGGCTCATGTTGTGCGCGCACTATTGCGTACACGCGTTCGCCGTTCCGCTGAATCGTGCACGCGCATTAGCCATTTCACTGAATTGCACACACACATTAGCCGTTTAGCTGAATTGTGCACGCGCATTAGCCGTTTTGGTGTACTGTGCCCAGGGATGCGCTGGTGTCCTGCTCTACCGCGCATGTGCGAAGGAAGGCAACAATATTGGCGAGACTGGTACTTGCTTCTTTCCTGACACTAATGTCCCAGGTATGGTTATACCATGTCCCTTATAAGACTTTCGCTGAAAAGACAATCTGGTTACCATTTCGGCTCCATGCATACCTTTTGTGGGCACTGGAATTGATAAATATTTTTATAGGTTGCTAGCTATTCTTGTTTGGACAATGAACTGTACAACGTAGTTTTTGTACTCTTAGAACAGTCTAATAGGGCGTACACACGGTCGGACTTTGTTTGGACATTCCGACAACAAAATCCTAGGATTTTTTCCAACGGATGTTGGCTCAAGCTTGTCTTGCATACACACGGTCACACAAAGTTGTCGGAAATTCTGATCGTTCTAAACGCGGTGACGTAAAACACGTACGTCGGGACTATAAACGGGGCAGTGGCCAATAGCTTTCATCTCTTTATTTATTCTGAGCATGCGTGGCACTTTGTCTGTCAGATTTGTGTACACACGATCGGAATTTCCGACAACGGATTTTGTTGTCGGAAAATTTTATATCCTGCTCTCAAACTTTGTGTGTCGGAAAATTCGATGGAAAATGTCTGATGGAGCCCACACACAATCGGAATTTCCGACAACACGCTCCGATCGGACATTTTCCATCGGAAAATCCGACCGTGTGTACGGGGCATAACTGTATAAGCATGCAACATGTCTTATTGTGGCCACAATGCTTTGATTTTTCAAAAATCTGTTTGATTTGTAATCAACAGTCGAATAGCCATAATTTCTCCTCCAAAGAATTTAGACTCTATTTCATTTGATTGGCCAGGACGGAATCTTATCGATCATTTTGCATCTGTCTGCAGCACTGAGATACCTTTTTGTTTGTGAATACAGTTGTATTACATCCAGTCAGATTGGTAGACTTCATGGTGGAAACAGAGATGCAGTCAATAATTTATGATAATAGTTTAGCTATCAAAATCCACTTCCTCGTGTGGTATATCAATCAAATGGGTTGTCAACTATAGATTGATTATGCCTATTGGAAGAGATTGAGAAGAAAATAATTTGGTCATGTTTCAATGCATGTTGAATGAGGAAAAGAGTTATTTAGGGACTTTAAGGAAGCCAAAACCTGGTAAGGTATGTATTTCCATCCCTATGGGACTTTAAATGAAAACATAACTTGGTAGAGCCATGTATTTCCATCCCTATTAAATCAAAGGGAGGAGAGCAAGGAGTGTGGGACTTTTATTGAAGCACCGGGTAGCAAAGGATAATTAGGTAGAAAAAGAGTAATTTTATTGATGTGGTAATATAAACATACATAAATAGTTGATATCAGGTACATAGTAACACAGTAATAACAATAGCCATAATTATAGCAAAAAAAATTAACCGCTAGAGTAGGAGATCAAAGGTTGGACATGATAAAAGGGCAATAAACAATTTGAATGGCAATAATGTCTCAATGGAGACCATAACAAAATTCCATGGTTCAACCCAAGCCAGATTAGAAGAAATCATTGATATGAGGTAAAACCTGCAGGACCTATGGCCTCACTGACCTGACGAGGCAGACATTGTATAATAACTTAAAAAAGGTGTAGATGGGTAAAGACACAACATTAAAAAGCTCTACGCGTTTCGTGGCTCACAGTATGGGTCCCTCTGTTTTACCCTCCTACACTTTCCACTTTTTAGTCACCCACCATCATCCTCCTTACTGGCACAGGCTTCCTCCCCCCCCTTCCCATAATTTCATGCTATTTTCATGTTATTACTGTGTTACTATGTACCTGATATCAACTATTTATGTATGTTTATATTACCACATCAATAAAATTCCTCTTGTTCAACCTAATTATCCTTTGCTACCCGGTGCTTCAATAAAAGTCCCACACTCCTTGCTCTCCCCCCTTCATGTTTCAATGCATGTTGGATCACCATTGGGTCTACCAGCCTGTGTTTTATCAGAATATCCAGTAACCATTGACATACTTTTTGGTTGTGTATTGGATGCTGATTACTTATTGTCTACTGTAATTGACTGCTGTTAACTGTACCATGTTATAAAAGATTAGTGGCAGGTAAGCACCTAAATACAGAGTACAAACATGAGGATTGTTTTAATTGCCAGAGGATTTATAATTCTGTTCAGCTGGTTTTGTGATCTGGATATTCTTGAAAGCAAGCACAGCAAGGTCCTTGAAATCACCACCACAGCTTGGTAAAGAACATGGGTCAAAACACACTATTCACGTGCTGACGAGACAGCAAAGGAGAAGCACACTAATGGGTCCTCACTCTCTTTTCTTGTCAGCAAATATTCACCGCAGCAGTGCCTGGTTGGCTGCTAAATCTTCTCCCACTGCAGAGGAGTTACTAGGGGTTGACATTAATACATAGCGGTTGATTTACTAAAACTGGAGCGTGCAAAATATGGTGCAACTGTGCATGTTAGCCAATCAGCTTCTAACTTCAACTTGTTCAATTAAACTTTGGCAATAAAACCTGAAAGCTGATTGATTTCCATGCAGAGCTGTACCAGATTTTGCACTATGCAGTTTTAGTATATCAACCCACAGTCATTTACTTGCATTCATATACACATTTCGTAATGTAATGAAAAAATAAAAAAAAGGCTTTTCTTGCCTGCAGCCTACCCAATTCTGTAGTGAAGATGTATATTGCCCTGCACAGCTATAGAGTATGATGGTATTTCAGAGCTGTAACATGTTAAAACATTTTTTAAGCAGAACTTCTATGAAGATATGTATTCTGCATTCCCAGACTAGTGCCAAAGAGTGTTTAAAGGGCTTCAAGAAAGCTGTTCCAAGCTTGCTAAATGTTTTGTAATGCCTTTCCACATATTGACAGAATAGGATGTTGGATTAACAGATTAAAGAGAACCAGTCACTCAGTTTGTCCAAAGCTAGCCATGCACTTAGATTTCTTTTGTTCAGGAACTGGATGAATTTCAAAAGGTGTATGGCTAGCTTAAAAAAGAAGCTTGGGATTTTGAAAAAAAACAATTATACTCATCTAGGTGGATGCAGCATCGGTCCCCCACTGGCTCTGCAGTGAGAACTGAGCAATCAAACATCGCTGATCGCTCAGTTCTATCCCTCTGCTCTGAGCAGAGAACTAGTGAATGTCAGTCAGCGGCTCTTTACTCTCCCCTGCAGCACTCACTGGAGCACTTGGCTGTGGAGGGGGCGAAAGGGGCTGGCTCAGCCTCTCAGTGAATCACTGAGAGGCTGAGCCAGGTGCTGGGTCAAGCATCTGGGTGGATCCCTACAATACGGTCGGGATCTTTCCCGAGCCTGGACCGGCTGAAGCCCACTGTCAGCTGAAATGGGTCACAGGAGTGCACAACAAACTGCACACCTTTGATCCATAGGAGACGTTTGGCCAAGAAGCTTTGGCTTCTGACACCGAGTCTGACACTTGGGCCAAGAATCAGAGGTGGAAGACTTCCCGAGGTCAGTTGGTCACAGCCCTGCTAGATGCCTTACACTGTGAATGACATAAAGAGGAGAGAGTTTGGGACTTTAGATGAGGCGTGTACCTAACAGCTGTTGTAGTAGACATAAACATAGTAGCTATGCGTATACAAAGCTAAGAGTACATAAAGGACAATCTTTATTAAGTTATCCATCGACAGCTAAGATAATGTAAAACCATGATATCAGTTCACTGAATCAGTAATCACAGCAATATTACAGTAAACAGTCATGAATAAAATTAAAACCAATGTAGGATAAAAAGTCAGAAGGATTGCAGCACATTATGCTCTACGCGTTTCGTGATACATCACTTCTTCAGGAGCAGGCGCAATCCAACTATCTGCAAAGAAAAAGTGTATATATGTCAGAAACCATCCATTTGGATAGTATTGTCAGGCCAGATAAGAGTAATATCCAAATTTGATTATAACTCACAAGGCAGCTTCTATGGCAAGCACGGCACCGACAACCAGGGCTCACCCCATGGGTGTCCACCACGGGAACTGAGGGGGCCATAAATACATGATGGGTTGTTGTACTGTGATGATCGCAGGGAAGGTGGAAGTGTCCATGTGGGAATCAATAGTGCCTTAATAGATCATTAGAAATCTATGAAAATAATATATGCAAATGTGTGTATGTAATATTACAAGAGTATAAATTATCAAAATGTCAGTAGAAAACTATGGGTATTTAAGCCACTATATGGATAGACCACCAGTGAGGTCTCAGCCTGGAAGGACCTTTCCCTTGTCTATACACATTAGTCCCTCTTTCTATCTTGGGGAACCATTCCTATACCATTACACATATACATTGGAACTAGGTTTACTTTTCTTTATGAGGGTCACCTCCACAATATGCACAGAGGCACTTTACTATACTTACCCAATTCTCATCCACCCTTCCAGGCTGAGACCTCACTGGCGGTCTATCCATATAGAGACTTAATTATTATAGTGCATACTACTATATACATATAATACAACTATTACTACTAATATATATATATATATATATATATATATATATATATATATATATATATAAATAAATAAAATATATACTGGTATATGTAATAAAGCAGTATTTCAAATCTGCTGCACATATACAGTATGTACTTTGTATTTGTATTGATGATTCTCTTAGCAGCGGCTTATGCAAACTCCAATACTGGGAAAAGAAGCTTGTGTTCTAGTGCTTTATTAAAAAAAATAGTTCATACTTCATTAAACACAGCAACCTTTGAAACTGGATAAAAATATGGATTGTAATAATCAAAGCTATGTGTGAACATTAAGGTGATTTTCTACATCTAATTTAGCCACTGTTGAAAATATTGAGCTGCTTTTGTGACCATTTTAATTGCATACAAAAAGCACAATAAGCTGCAACTCTACATAAGTACTGTGAATAGAGGCTAGAAAGGTTTACTTTGACGCAGTGCACCATTCCCTCTGTAAGGCTTTCCTGTATATGTTCATGTACACTACAAATATGTTGTTTTGTAGCCCATGGATTTTTTTATTTGTTTGTGTCTGAGAATAAAAGCATCTTTTTGTTATTCTAAATCACCCACTAATACAGTTGGCCCCAATGGGTGTGGTGTTAGAACATCCATTGTAAGTGTGAGGAGATGGCTAAATGCACAGATGAAATTCTTTACATATCTGCAAACTGTCTTATCTACCACTATTTGTAACTCAGATCAGCCAGTTTTGTAACCCAGACACTCTAGCCAGTATGCATGCAAGTTTCTGACTAATTACTTTTCTCCAATACAATCAAAGCAATACAGCTTATCTAAGATTGTGACCGGATAGATAGTAAAGGAACAGTAGGTTACCAATGTGGTCATCCCTGTACACTCTCCTCTTTTCAGCAGACTCCATTTGATGGAAATCGAAGTTCTATTTAAAAACATTAGTTAAGTCACTAGTTTAAATCCCCTCTGTTTTAGGCAGATATAAAGCACTGTGTGCCTATTTTTTAAAGACTATATTCCTAAATACCTTTTTTTACAGTTCCACAGTGTTGTCATGTGATACCCCTCCGCTCTCCTTCCCCGATCTAAGGAGCGCAGCGCGGGGGGCGGGGTAGAGATTACCTTCTGACATCAGCTGGCCAGCAGAGGGAGAGCACTTGAGCTGTGCAAGAAGGTATTTAGGAATATAACATTGACACACGGTACTTTAGATCTGCCTAAAATAGAGGGGAAGCCAGCGATTTTAATACATTACTAATCGATTACAGGAATAGCCTCAGGAGTGGAGGGCGGGGAGAAGATTGGCTCTCACACAGACTACTGAGCTGAGGCGGGGGGGGGGAGACTCACAGAGGGTGGGATGACAGAGGCACGTAAACTGACAATAGTATCATGGATCAGCAGCCATGATTACTGTGGTCAGCACACACAGAGGGACACAGGAGCAGGCAGGATCAACCAGGTATTTTATATCATACAATGGGACAAATTACATGGCACCAGCACTATGCTGTAGATCATGTTTTAAAGGAACAGGAGCATTTTTTTTTTTAGGGTTACAACCACTTTAAACTTTAAGCTATTACCTTAGTATAAGGATGCCCATGAGAACATGAGTGCTGGTCTAGCTGGTAGACTAGTGGTGTGTTTGTACAACTCGAATAACACTAGAATAATCAATTGACTCAAGGTGATAAATGGAAGAGGACCACTAAAAAAATTGTGGGAGCCTCAGGGTCGGTTCACACTAGGACGACTTGTCAGGCGACTTAGCCGCCTGACAAGTAGCGTCCCGTTCTGTACAATGGAACCGTTCTAATCGGAGCGAAGCAAGTCGCTCCGACTTAGAAAAAGGTTCCTGTACTACTTTGGGGGCGACTTGAGGCGACTTGCATTGACTTCTATATAGAAGTCGTTTTGCAAGTCGCCACCCCTGTCGTGTCCAGGTCACCTGAGGCAGTCGCGCTGCAAGTCGCGCTGCCTCAGTGTGAACCGGGGCTCAGGTAAACTCTGGTCCAGGATAGAAAAATGTTCTTTTAATACAATTTATCCTAGAAACCGCCTACAAGGTTCTCTTTTGGTGGTTTAGGGTACCAAAAATAGCTTGAATATTTCATGCCAACCCAAACTACTGCTTCTGGGGATGTAGTCAATGCGGCAATGTACTACATACAATATATGGTGGTCTCGCCAGAAGCTTGATCGTATTTTGCTTCAGAAAATTTGTCTTCCTTCAAATTCTATTTCATATTGTAGTCCCTAAGCATATGAAGGATGGTCCTCCATCACATGATCCCATGCCTCTTTTCATACCAACTGAAATTGGCTAAATACCCTTTTTTTGCCATGAAACAAACTATAGCCAAAACCTGGAAGAAGTCCACAATCCACTTCCAAGAAGTCAATGACCGTATGAATATGAGGCTGGGTATTGAGAAACTATGTAGCATCCTTAATGATTTACAGTATAAATTTTGCAAAATATGAGAACCATACCTTATGCCTTACCATCTTTGAACTCTTGTAGCCTGAGTAATCTATAGTTCACTTACCTGGCCCAAATACATGGGGGATACATCCTGTTGTATCTCTCCCCTGCTACTCTTCCCTACCCTAACTTCCTCCCCATGGAAGTATTCTTTGATCCCCTCACCCTACCCTAAACTGATAAAAAGACAGCGCTTGCAAGTGAATATATTCTAAACTAATTCATATGTTGCAGCTGCTAGGTGAAAAGTGCTATTACTTTGATAATGTTAAGAAGAAGAAAACCTGCGCTAGCAACTTACCAAGTGGGTAACTAAAAAAATTTTTTTGGGTTCCTAACAAACCACATATCATGAATGATTATTATACAAAACATATTGCGTGAACATATATATAAATGTACAAAACTGTGCACAAACACACTGCCACCACTAAGTCACTAGAGGTGGATTCAGAGACGTGAATGAAAGATGATCTATATCAATCACATAAAACCAGATAACTTGCACTGAGACTGTAATTAATCATATAATCCTGAATTGATAAGGTAAATCTGTGTATAAACAAAAAAACACAAGAACAACATAAAGTCTATTGAGTCACCCAGTTCCTTCACATGAGGACACTCTACAGACTTCAGGCTTGTTGATTCATATGGTACGCTTGAATGGCAAATATGCTGGTGCTGGTGATGTTTTAAGAGGAGAACTTCGGATCAAAAAACCTCACATTCCACCCAAGGGAGAAAAGATAAATATATAGCATAAAACCTATGGTACCGTGAGATCACCTGCGCATAAAAGCGCTACTCACGGAACCGATGTGCAGAGCAGGCATTCAGAATAAGGGCCGGTGTTCGCTGCTGGACGGCGTGCGTTCCACCAACACCAGGAAGTGATGTCACTGGTTCTCGTGTAGGCGAGCGTGGGCCGGATGTTGCGTCGACGCGTTTCGCCCCTCCCCCAGGGCGTTATCAAAGACTTAACATCCAGCTCAGGCCATGAGTCATTTATACTGCGCTCGATGAGTGACAGCCAGTTACGGCCAATGGGTGAAGGATCACTCATTACTTCCTATATCATCATATCCTGTTGCACTTGGAAAAACTTTAATCAGAGACCGGAGACATAACAACTCCGATCCCCATGACAACAAATATACAAATATGTGCAACCTATATAGGACATCACATTGACTCTTATTGTCCCATATAAACATTTCAGCAGGACATTTAAATACAAAATGCTTACAAGATATTAATATTTGATTTTGCTTACTATAAACATATCTTTAATAAAAATTAATATATAATATTAGAAATTAAATAAACTATTAAAAAAAATTTTTTAAAAATTTTTTTCCAAAAAATTCCTCAAAGATTGGACCATTTGGAAAATGAGATTAACTAATAGATATCAAGAATTAAAAATTATAGAATAAAGAAATATAAAAATGGGTAAAAAATAGGAAATAAAAAATATAAATTAGTAAGAAATATGAGATCAAATATGAGTGATAGCTAGTTCCTTGTACTAAAAAGGGGGGGGTATAATACCCTACTGATTGCTGAGTTCATGCCAGAAGGATTTCAATTCCGTTATATATACATATTGGTGGGCCATTCCGAATATGAAAAAGGACCCACAAAAATATATATATAAAGACTGCTAGAAAGGATAAATGGAGCTACCAGTTGGATAGAAAACAGTTGAGGTCTAGCTCAATGTTCAGGCCCAGGGGGTGTAGAGTCCGTAATCTATGTATCCACTGGGTCTCATTTTGCGATATATTTTGCCTGAGATTGGAGCCTCGCCAGTGCCCCTCAACCCTATCAATCCCACAAAAAGTGAGCAGACTCGGGTCTTTGTTGTGGAACAACCTAAAATGATTGGAAAGGCCATGAAACTTATAACCCTTTTTTATCCTGTTCACATGTTCTTGAAGCCTCACCCTCAATTGCCTTGTGGTTCTTCCTACATACTGAAGGTTACAAGGACAAGATAGAAGGTAAGTAACATGTGTGGTACTACAGGATATAAATTTTTTAATTTCATATGATCTGCCATCTGTCAGAGAGCTAAATTGGGTGGTTTTTCGTTTGCGGAATTTGGAAGTTTTGCACATTGTACATCTCCCGCAACTGAAAAACCCCACACTGTCCAGGAAAGTACATACCTTTTTTGGGGGGTCTATAACATTATGAGCTAGTTGGAGCCTAAGCGTGGGGGGTTTGGTATACACAAAATTGGGCTGTTTTGGCAACACCTTCCTCAGGTCATTGTCCCGAAGAAGGAGGGGCCAATGTCTTTTGACAATTTTTTCGAAGTCACGGTATTGCCTGTTAAATCCAGTGAGAAAAGACAGATTATGGTTGCGCACACCTTTCTCTCTTGGCTTAAATAGATCATTTCTATCCATTTTCTCAACCATTTGCTTCGTTCTCTCTAGGTTTTCTAGATTGTAACCTTTTTCTTGAAACCTTTTCAGAATGACACTGGCTTGGGAGTTGAAATCACTTAAGTTGCTACAGTTCCTTCTGATCCTAAGTAGTTGGCTTTTTGGGATGCCTCCTAGCCACCTAGGATGGTGGCAACTTGTCAGGGGAATATACCCGTTTCTATCGACATCTTTGAAGAAGGTGCGAGTGAGTAATTTATTCCCCTCTTTGAATAATGTCAAATCTAAAAAATTGATTTGATGATAACTATAACATTCGGAGAAAGAGATGCCAAACCGATTAGTCCCTATTCTGGCCAAGAATTCCCGAAACGAATCTGGTGATCCTGCCCAGATAATCAGGATATCATCTATGTACCTCTTGTATAATCTGAGCTCTGGTATGTTAGATTGAAAAATGGCTTCATCTTCCCAAAAGCTCATGAACAGATTGGCCACTGAGGGTGCGTACTTGGCACCCATGGCAACTCCCTTCTTTTGCCTATAATACTCTTTTTGATGCCAGAAATAGTTATGGCTCATTGCCAGGTCAAGAGCTTTCCGAATGAACTTCTTTTGTTTGGGTTTCATGTCAGTGTGCCCCAAGGCCCAATCAACTGCTTGCAATGCGTGTTCTTGTTGAATATTAGTATAGAGAGAATTTACATCAATACTTGCAAGTAAACAATTCTCATCTATCATTACAGTATTGGTTAATTCGATTACTTCTCTACTATCTTTAAGAAAGGCGGGGTATTTCCTGGTCAATGGTTGTAGGAAGTAATCCAGGTATTCACCTAGTCTAGAAAAAAGGGATCCTATCCCACTGACTATTGGTCGACCGGGAGGCTTGTCACGATTCTTGTGTATTTTGGGCAATTGGTATATCACGGGGACCCGTGGTGCATCAGGGATAATGTATCTGGCCTCTTTTTTCTTTAAAATACCTTCCTCGGTCGCTGTTTTAATTAAATTCTTCAATTTAGCCTTGAATTTCTTGGTGGGGTTATTCTTGAGTTTTTCATAAGTTTCTTGATCTCCTACTAGTCTGTTTAATTCTTCTAAATAATCAGTTTTGTTTAATATTACTACCCCTCCCCCCTTATCGGCTGACCTAACAACTATATTTTTGTTTTTTATTAGAGACTCCAAACCTCTTTCTAAATCTTTTTTACGTCTCTGGGGTCTGACAACAAGATTATCCAAATCTTGTTCTACCAGAGATTTAAACACCCCAACAAAATGGTTATTATTAATCTGGGGGTTAAAAATAGAATTATTTTTCAAAGTTGTGTGCATGTATTCCTCTTCCGGGGAACTTTCTATGATTTCCTTACTAGAAAAATGTTTTTTGATATTAATCTTCCTAATAAACTTCTGCAAATCAATGAACACATCAAATTTGTTCAAATTGTTTTCCATGGCATACTTTAAACCTAAATCTAAAACTTTTAATTCTTCTTGAGAAAAAATGGCATCACTTAAGTTAAAAATTCCTTCCATTACATTAGTCTTTTTCGCTTTCCTTTTCCCTCCTCTGCATCCTCTTGTTCTCTTCTTTCTGAGTTTTGTGGTTGGGGGGTGATGGGGTACCATGGTCTCCATTCTTCTGGTGGACCCTGGTCTCTTCCCCAACCCCTGGGTGTTGTGGCTCCTCTCCCTCTCGTAAAAGGCGGTCCCCCTGATCCTCTCCTTTGAAAATCCCCTCTTTGATTATTAGGATACCATCCTCTTCCTCGGTTGGCAGGGGGACGGTAATCAGGCTGGCCGTAATCCCAAGGCCGCCCACCATGCCCTCCTCCTCTGTTGTTATATCCCCTTTGATTGTGGGAACCCCTACTGTCATAGCCACCCTGACCATAGGGTCCCCTTGAATCCAAATTGGGTCCTCTCATCACTTCTGGTGAATGTAAGGATAAATTAAAACAGCTTCAGGAATTTGTAGACAAACTTGATAGAGATACCCAAAAGAAAAAAATAAAAAAATTTATTAGAGATACCAATGACTACAAATCTAATAAAGTCTACAAATGGCAAGAAACGGGGGAGGAGCCAAATAATATACCTAAAGAAACAGAGGCAGTTCGGGTATTGGATACCATAAAAACTCCTGTTAGAAAATATGATGGCTCATATAAAGATTCTGGTAGAGCCATTGGTAATAGTCAGTCCAATGACTATTATGGTGCATCAGCATCTGGGTATGGTATACCCACATACAATCGTTTTGAACCCCTTGATTATGACCACCCTTACTCATCCCCAAGGGGACCCTATGGTCAGGGTGGCTATGACAGTAGGGGTTCCCACAATCAAAGGGGATATAACAACAGAGGAGGAGGGCATGGTGGGCGGCCTTGGGATTACGGCCAGCCTGATTACCGTCCCCCTGCCAACCGAGGAAGAGGATGGTATCCTAATAATCAAAGAGGGGATTTTCAAAGGAGAGGATCAGGGGGACCGCCTTTTACGAGAGGGAGAGGAGCCACAACACCCAGGGGTTGGGGAAGAGACCAGGGTCCACCAGAAGAATGGAGACCATGGTACCCCATCACCCCCCAACCACAAAACTCAGAAAGAAGAGAACAAGAGGATGCAGAGGAGGGAAAAGGAAAGCGAAAAAGACTAATGTAATGGAAGGAATTTTTAACTTAAGTGATGCCATTTTTTCTCAAGAAGAATTAAAAGTTTTAGATTTAGGTTTAAAGTATGCCATGGAAAACAATTTGAACAAATTTGATGTGTTCATTGATTTGCAGAAGTTTATTAGGAAGATTAATATCAAAAAACATTTTTCTAGTAAGGAAATCATAGAAAGTTCCCCGGAAGAGGAATACATGCACACAACTTTGAAAAATAATTCTATTTTTAACCCCCAGATTAATAATAACCATTTTGTTGGGGTGTTTAAATCTCTGGTAGAACAAGATTTGGATAATCTTGTTGTCAGACCCCAGAGACGTAAAAAAGATTTAGAAAGAGGTTTGGAGTCTCTAATAAAAAACAAAAATATAGTTGTTAGGTCAGCCGATAAGGGGGGAGGGGTAGTAATATTAAACAAAACTGATTATTTAGAAGAATTAAACAGACTAGTAGGAGATCAAGAAACTTATGAAAAACTCAAGAATAACCCCACCAAGAAATTCAAGGCTAAATTGAAGAATTTAATTAAAACAGCGACCGAGGAAGGTATTTTAAAGAAAAAAGAGGCCAGATACATTATCCCTGATGCACCACGGGTCCCCGTGATATACCAATTGCCCAAAATACACAAGAATCGTGACAAGCCTCCCGGTCGACCAATAGTCAGTGGGATAGGATCCCTTTTTTCTAGACTAGGTGAATACCTGGATTACTTCCTACAACCATTGACCAGGAAATACCCCGCCTTTCTTAAAGATAGTAGAGAAGTAATCGAATTAACCAATACTGTAATGATAGATGAGAATTGTTTACTTGCAAGTATTGATGTAAATTCTCTCTATACTAATATTCAACAAGAACACGCATTGCAAGCAGTTGATTGGGCCTTGGGGCACACTGACATGAAACCCAAACAAAAGAAGTTCATTCGGAAAGCTCTTGACCTGGCAATGAGCCATAACTATTTCTGGCATCAAAAAGAGTATTATAGGCAAAAGAAGGGAGTTGCCATGGGTGCCAAGTACGCACCCTCAGTGGCCAATCTGTTCATGAGCTTTTGGGAAGATGAAGCCATTTTTCAATCTAACATACCAGAGCTCAGATTATACAAGAGGTACATAGATGATATCCTGATTATCTGGGCAGGATCACCAGATTCGTTTCGGGAATTCTTGGCCAGAATAGGGACTAATCGGTTTGGCATCTCTTTCTCCGAATGTTATAGTTATCATCAAATCAATTTTTTAGATTTGACATTATTCAAAGAGGGGAATAAATTACTCACTCGCACCTTCTTCAAAGATGTCGATAGAAACGGGTATATTCCCCTGACAAGTTGCCACCATCCTAGGTGGCTAGGAGGCATCCCAAAAAGCCAACTACTTAGGATCAGAAGGAACTGTAGCAACTTAAGTGATTTCAACTCCCAAGCCAGTGTCATTCTGAAAAGGTTTCAAGAAAAAGGTTACAATCTAGAAAACCTAGAGAGAACGAAGCAAATGGTTGAGAAAATGGATAGAAATGATCTATTTAAGCCAAGAGAGAAAGGTGTGCGCAACCATAATCTGTCTTTTCTCACTGGATTTAACAGGCAATACCGTGACTTCGAAAAAATTGTCAAAAGACATTGGCCCCTCCTTCTTCGGGACAATGACCTGAGGAAGGTGTTGCCAAAACAGCCCAATTTTGTGTATACCAAACCCCCCACGCTTAGGCTCCAACTAGCTCATAATGTTATAGACCCCCCAAAAAAGGTATGTACTTTCCTGGACAGTGTGGGGTTTTTCAGTTGCGGGAGATGTACAATGTGCAAAACTTCCAAATTCCGCAAACGAAAAACCACCCAATTTAGCTCTCTGACAGATGGCAGATCATATGAAATTAAAAAATTTATATCCTGTAGTACCACACATGTTACTTACCTTCTATCTTGTCCTTGTAACCTTCAGTATGTAGGAAGAACCACAAGGCAATTGAGGGTGAGGCTTCAAGAACATGTGAACAGGATAAAAAAGGGTTATAAGTTTCATGGCCTTTCCAATCATTTTAGGTTGTTCCACAACAAAGACCCGAGTCTGCTCACTTTTTGTGGGATTGATAGGGTTGAGGGGCACTGGCGAGGCTCCAATCTCAGGCAAAATATATCGCAAAATGAGACCCAGTGGATACATAGATTACGGACTCTACACCCCCTGGGCCTGAACATTGAGCTAGACCTCAACTGTTTTCTATCCAACTGTTAGCTCCATTTATCCTTTCTAGCAGTCTTTATATATATATTTTTGTGGGTCCTTTTTCATATTCGGAATGGCCCACCAATATGTATATATAACGGAATTGAAATCCTTCTGGCATGAACTCAGCAATCAGTAGGGTATTATACCCCCCCCTTTTTAGTACAAGGAACTAGCTATCACTCATATTTGATCTCATATTTCTTACTAATTTATATTTTTTATTTCCTATTTTTTACCCATTTTTATATTTCTTTATTCTATAATTTTTAATTCTTGATATCTATTAGTTAATCTCATTTTCCAAATGGTCCAATCTTCGAGGAATTTTTTGGAAAAAAATTTTTAAAAAATTTTTTTTAATAGTTTATTTAATTTCTAATATTATATATTAATTTTTATTAAAGATATGTTTATAGTAAGCAAAATCAAATATTAATATCTTGTAAGCATTTTGTATTTAAATGTCCTGCTGAAATGTTTATATGGGACAATAAGAGTCAATGTGATGTCCTATATAGGTTGCACATATTTGTATATTTGTTGTCATGGGGATCGGAGTTGTTATGTCTCCGGTCTCTGATTAAAGTTTTTCCAAGTGCAACAGGATATGATGATATAGGAAGTAATGAGTGATCCTTCACCCATTGGCCGTAACTGGCTGTCACTCATCGAGCGCAGTATAAATGACTCATGGCCTGAGCTGGATGTTAAGTCTTTGATAACGCCCTGGGGGAGGGGCGAAACGCGTCGACGCAACATCCGGCCCACGCTCGCCTACACGAGAACCAGTGACATCACTTCCTGGTGTTGGTGGAACGCACGCCGTCCAGCAGCGAACACCGGCCCTTATTCTGAATGCCTGCTCTGCACATCGGTTCCGTGAGTAGCGCTTTTATGCGCAGGTGATCTCACGGTACCATAGGTTTTATGCTATATATTTATCTTTTCTCCCTTGGGTGGAATGTGAGGTTTTTTGATCCGAAGTTCTCCTCTTAAAACATCACCAGCACCAGCATATTTGCCATTCAAGCGTACCATATGAATCAACAAGCCTGAAGTCTGTAGAGTGTCCTCATGTGAAGGAACTGGGTGACTCAATAGACTTTATGTTGTTCTTGTGTTTTTTTGTTTATACACAGATTTACCTTATCAATTCAGGATTATATGATTAATTACAGTCTCAGTGCAAGTTATCTGGTTTTATGTGATTGATATAGATCATCTTTCATTCACGTCTCTGAATCCACCTCTAGTGACTTAGTGGTGGCAGTGTGTTTGTGCACAGTTTTGTACATTTATATATATGTTCACGCAATATGTTTTGTATAATAATCATTCATGATATGTGGTTTGTTAGGAACCCAAAAAAATTTTTTTAGTTACCCACTTGGTAAGTTGCTAGCGCAGGTTTTCTTCTTCTTAACCTCACCCTACCCTGGCTTTTCCTGGTCTCTTCCTCCTACCTGTTTTACTATAAATATCCTCTTTTCTTCCCTCTCTCAATTCTCCACCCTCTTCATTTTTTCTTGCCCAGACGAACTGCCTAATCAGCGGTCCAGATCGCCTATCCACTACTCCAAATCTATAAAAGACCCTTAAACAACACCCTCTTATAGGTCCAGAGCATTTACTAAGGTGATTGTTTGTTAATTTCATCCTAAGAGAAGTATGTTTTTTTTTCCAGATTAATACTTACCTAGGTGGATGTACAAAAGAACATTGTTTTCCTCTAAATAAGACTTTGTAAGCCAAGAGTCTTCAAACAGTATATCAAAATCACATTTTTATTATCAAAAAAATTAAAATCATGACAGAGGACATGAAAAAACTTGGATAAAAAGATAAGGATGCTGACAATTCAAGTGGTGATCACAATGACAATAGCATATAAAGATACAATGATAAACACAAAAAACCACATTGACTATTGCGGCTGAGGTCTGCACATACAGAGAGCCCGATGCGTTTCGAGGTTTTAATTGGGTTGGAACCTCTTCTTCAGGGTCCCCTGAAGAAGAAGCTAATGTCCACCTCTGAATTTAAAATGGCCACGTACTGTAAATTAAAGGAAACTTGTATTGAAATAAAGATATTGGTTGCTAACACTGATCTCCTTTAACCACTTGAGGTCCGGGCCATAGCCGATTGACGGCTACAGCGCGGACCTCAATCTCCGGGAGGACGTCATAGGACGTCCTCCCCTGTGCGCGCGCACCCTGCAGGGCGCGCGGCGTGCGCGCTGTGTTTACCGAGTCACGGAGACTCGGATGATCACAGATCCGAGTAAGGGGCCGGTCCCGGCCCCTTACCATGTGATCAGCTGTCAGCCAATGACAGCTGATCACATGATGTAAACAAAACACGGTGATCGGTTTCGTTTTCTCCTCACGCTGAGAGCGTGAGGAGGAAAAAAAAGCCGATCACAGGCTTATGTGAAAGGGACATCGGTCCCGAAGAGGAAGGCATCTGTGCCTCCAAGTGCCATTTGTTATTGCCACCTGCCAGTGTCCACAAGTGCCACCAACAATGCCCACAAGTGCCACCAACAATGCCCACAAGTGCCACCTAGCAGTGCCACCTAGCAGTGCTGCCATCAATCAGTGCCCAACACTGCCACCCATCAGTGCCCATCACTGCCACCTATCGGTGCCCATCACTGCCACCTCATCAGCGTACATCAACGAAGGAGAAAAATTACCTGTTTGCAAAAATGTATAACAAAATATTAAAAAAATATATATTTTTTTTTTTAAATTCTGTCTCTTTCAATTTTTTTAACAAAAAATAAAAAACGCAGAGGTGATCAAATACCATCAAAAGAAAGCTCTATTTGTGGGAAAAAAACTATAAAAATTTAATTTGGGTACAGTGTTGTATGACCACGCAATTGTCATTCAAAGTGCGACAGCACTAAAAGCTGAAAATTGGTCTGGACAGGAGGGGGGTTTAAGTGCCCAGTAAGCAAGTGGTTAAAAATTCTAGCTGCCTGGTTATCATGTTGATCCATTTCATTGAATACTTTGAACCTCTGGTCCAGATTAAATATGTAGATCAGGCAGTATGGACTTCACTGTGACTTCACGTATATGTGATCTGCAGTTATTGAGAAAATGTCAGTCATATTTCGCATCCCTCATTTTCAAAAGGGAGCCAACAATGGTGGTCTATGTATTTCTCTCAGTACTGGTTTCTTTAACCATATGAATGTTTGTGAAATAACTATGTTACTTTGTGATATTTCTTTGCCTTTGTCGGAGAAACATCTGAAGGTGTTTGAATTTTTGTTCCTGTATATACCTTTTTTGCTACCTAGGAGCCTTTGCATGAATCCTTCCTCCTAGGCTGCTTCTTTTGAAAAAGCAGTAGGCCAGTAGTAGGATCATGGGACCTAATTTTACAAGAATAATGAATAATACTTTTACAACTGAGTTTTATAGGTGAATGCATTAGTTCACATACCCGTGGGGTCGCTACAAAATTAGGTATTTATTCTTGTGTCTTGCCCTGTAAAAAAAAAAAAAAAAGTTTAACCACTTCAGCCCTGGAAGGATTTACCCCCTTAATGACCAGGCAGTTTTTTTTTGCGATACGGCACTGCGTCGCTTTAACTGACAATTGTGCGGTCGTGCGACGTTGTACCCAAACAAAATTGATGTCCTTTTTTTCCCCCACAAATACAGCTTTCTTTTGGTGGTATTTGATCACCTCTGCAGTTTATTTGTGCTATAAACAAAAAGACAATTTTGAAAAAAAAAGCAATATTTTTTAGTTTTATGCTATAATAAATATCCCCCAAAAAGTATAAAAAAAAAAACTATTTCTTCATCAGTTTAGGTCAATATGTATTCTTCTACATATTTTTGGTAAACAAAAATCACAATAAGCGTATATTGATTGGTTTGCACAAAAATTATAGCATCTACAAAATAGGGGATATATTTGACATTTTTATTATTATTTTTTTTTTTTTTACTAGTAATGGCGGTTATCAGCGATTTTTAGAAGGACTTTGACATTGCAGCAGACAGATCGGACACTTTTATACAGCGATCAGTGATATAAAAGTTCACTGATTACTGTATAAATGACACTGACAGGGGGTAGGGGTTAACACTAGGGGGCGATCAAAGGGTTAAGTGTGTCCTAGGGAAGTGTTTCTAACTGGGGGGGGGTGGACTGACTGAGAGTACAGAGAGATTGCTGTTCCTAATCACTAGGAACAGACTATCACACAGTACTCCCCTGACAGAATGGGGATCTGCGTTCTGCTTCTCTGTGGAGCGATCGCTATGCATGCGCCCACTGTATCTATTACACAAAGCGCTGTACCGGTATGGCAATTTGCGCAATAGAGCTGCCCTGCCACAGTATAATGCCCCGTACACACGGTCGGATTTTCCGACGGAAAATGTGTGATAGGACCTTGTTGTTGGAAATTCCGACCGTGTGTAGGCTCTATCACACATTTTCCATCGGATTTTCCGACACACAAAGTTTGAGAGCAGGATCTAAAATTTTCCGACAACAAAATCCGTTGTTGGAAATTCCGATCGTGTGTACACAAATCCGACGGACAAAGTGCCACGCATGCTCGGAATAAATAAAGAGATGAAAGCTATTGGCCACTGTCCCGTTTATAGTCCCGACATACGTGTTTTACGTCACCGCGTTTAGAACAATCGGATTTTCTGACAACTTTGTGTGACCGTGTGTATGCAAGACAAGTTTGAGCCAACATCCGTCGGAAAAAATCCTAGGATTTTGTTGTCGGAATGTCCGAACAAAGTCCGACCGTGTGTACGGGGCATTACTGTGGCAGCTGGACGGCGTGTGGTTAAACATGTTGGCTGAGGTTGAAGTAGACATAGCATCAGGTGTATTTTTCATGTTAAGTTCATGCATGCAGTTACGTGTAGATACCCACATATACTAACATACAGAATTTGTCCAATACCCAAATCGGCTATTTCAAGAAGAACAAAGTCATTTTTATATTGGTCATTTGAATTTCAAGCAAAAGATAACTCATTTTAAAATTAGCCATTTGGGAGCAAGAGAAGATACATCGGGAAGAAGGCCAGATAAATCTCAGTGAAAGAATCTACAAGTCAAATGTTACAACTGCCAAGATAAATAGGAAGCCGTGAAGTCCTGTGCATCAAAGAGCAATAACAATAACAGCTATAACCCTTCTAACTCTTCTTCAGCAGTCTCAATTATGCATTTATTATCTAAACAGTGAGCACACAGGAGTAAGCCCAAGTCAGTAGTATGTAGTCCATGAATAGCCAACATGGGAATGTGAATTGGAAAGTTTTATGGCATTAAGCTGTAAAACAATATTAACTGAGAGCCATGAAAACCATCTCGTCTAGAGCATTATAACCGTGGAGTGCATTTATTAGCAGTATTTCTAACAGGTGAAGTCAAGTGGAACCCTCATCTTTGATTTAAACCTAAGGGCCTCCTGGTTTTACTAAAATCTCAGCTACTCAAGAAGGTCTTTTCAGGGTACTTTAAAACAATAATTCTTAGTCATAACAGTAAATAATACTATTATACTACACCCGCGCTACTTGTATAAAAAAAATATATATGTAGAACAAACACATTTCAAATTAAACAAAAAAAAATGCTGCTGTCATTCAGACAAATAGGAGAGTGCTTACTATGCAGAGCTGCACCACGTTTTACAATCTGCTTCCAGATTTATTGGTCAAAGCTTATGTGCCAGTTCACACTACAGCAACTTGGGATCCGACTTGTCAGACCTCAAGTTGCCCCAAGTCGCGGGACATAAGAAATTCCAGTGAAGTGAATGAGAGCTGTCTTAATGTACTCTACTGAAGTTGCTCCGACTTCAGAAAAGGTTCCTGTACTACTTCAAGGCGAGTTCTAGGCAACTTGTACCCATAAATTTCAATGGAAGTTGCCTCCAAGTCGGATCTCCATCTATATTGAAGCGACTTTACAGGAAAATACATTTGTTTACCTAGGCAAACCCCTGCCTCCCAGAGAGCTGATTATTCTGTGATTGGCCACAGCCAAAGTCACCTGTCCTGGAGGCAACTTTAGGTCGCGTTGTAAGTTGCTTAAAGTCGCACTGAAGTCGCCTCCAAATCGCCTTGCAAAGACGCGCTGTAAGTTGGGTTGCCCCTGTGTGAACCGAGCCTAACTGAACAAGCTGAAGTTAGAAGCTGATTGGATACCATGCACAGCTGCACCAGATTTTGCACTCTCCAGTTTTTTAATACATGAACCCCATAATGTCCCACTCATATAAAGTAATCCTTTACCTAGGAAAGACAGTGCTAGTGTTTTCTATATTACCAATGTGTATTAATAGCCACAATGATTGATATACAAATACAATAAATCAGTCTACACGATAAAGGTGCACCGTGAATGAATAGATACAACATACATGCTCTGATCAAACAGTCCTCCATGCCCCTATTCCATACCCCACTTACCAGATGTTGTTGACTTCTTAATTAAAAAGGAAGCCAAACTGCGCTTTCTCATATCATGAATCTGGTATATCATGCAATGGGTCCCCCACCAAATGGTCAATGCTCCTCGGTCCCTTTTAAGGTCCAAGCGCTGAATTCCCCTCCTGTGTGATCTCAAGGCTCCTCTGTCCCTTTAAAATTCATAATAGCAGCTAAAATTAAATAGCAGGACCATCAAAAGATAATAGGAAAACCTCTCATGGTGTAATATTTTTATTAAACCCATATAAAAAAAAGTAATGCATTTACATTAGAATAAAAACGTGAGCTCAAACCAATAGTGAGGCCGTCGCTATGCTCTCCAGCATCTGCTCAATTAAAGCGTGACTGATGTCACTGGAAACCCCACCCTATGTGAGTCATCATCTGAATGTGACATTCTCAGGAGTCTGAGCCTTATCACTTGGACTGATTTATTGCATTTGTTCATCAATCATTGCAGTTAGTATTGCCCATTGGTATATTAGGTAAAGGACTTGTTTATATAACAGTAAGACCTGATTCACACCTGTGCAGGTTGCAGTTTGCATATTCCAGGTGCTTTTTTTGTGCTTTTTAATACATGTTTTGGATCCATTGAAGTCTATGGAACCAAAAACCAGAAAAAAAAGTCCCTGGACTTTTCCATAAAATGCACAGATGTGAACTACATCCATAGGAAACCATGTTAAATGCAGTGTGTTTCTGCAAAACTGAAAATGCACTAAAAATGCATAGGTGTAAACCAGGCCTTAACAAATATAGAAAAAGTTAATTTTAGCTACCACGTAGTGTGGCATCACATATGATGTGTTGTAGGTTTATGTGCCTGCAGATTCCTAATTTACCAATGGTTTTAGGCATTAAAACTATTCCTTTTTAATGTGCCAGTGGCTTTTCCTAAAGGCCAGTGTTACAATCATTTTCCTTAATTTTGTGGATTAGGACACCTAACAAACCGCTCTATTTAAGGTGTTTGTAAATGATCACCTTTCACTTTAAAATAGAAGTGAAAGGCAAAACATTTTTGTATAGATCTAAAAACAACCCATTATAAATAGCCTTTTTCCCTTTTTTTTTTTGTAAGTGATCACATTCACTCTGTTATTTCTGTTTTCAGCTGTATAAGGGCTGGGGGGAGGAGAAGCAACAGTACACTGATCTTCCCGGTAAAAGGCTGTGCAGGGGAGGGGTTGGTCAAGAGAAATCTGATCATTGGAGGAGAGTAGGCTGTGTTCCCAGCACAGCTAGAGAACTGACCACAGTGTGTTCTCCTGCCTAGTGTGGTCAGTTTTTAATAGAAAAGCAGAGGGACTGGCAGAAACACCAGGGATTTCACATAAAAAGAAGCAATACAAAGAGAACAGGATACTTTCTTATACAAGTACATGGTACAGCAGGCACATATCAGGAATATGAAATGTTGGGGTATCAAACACTTTAAATTGAACCTCCAGCCAAAAGTTTATTCAATGTGTTTTGGAGGGTAGAGAAGTAAAAATACAATTTTTCTTTTATAGGGGTGGAGTTAGGTAACAATATCAGCCAGGTTTTAATGTCCAAGTTGGGGAGATTCTGCTAAAAAAAAAAAAAAAAAAGACTGGCTGCAAAAAGTGTTTCTCGTGCATTCTAACAGCTATGCAAATTGGATGCAGGTTTCCTCAGCCTCAAAGTGTGAACCCTGCCTCAACATGGTGAAGAATGCACCAAATTCTTATAGCTGTCTAGAACTCGTACTTGAATTTGGCTCATGCTGTGGCATGCACAAAAGACACTTTCATAGAATCTGTCTGATCCAATTTTTTTTCTCTGTATGCCAGTGTAAAAGTGGCACATTTTAGAAATACCTGAATTTTGTGCACAAGTCGCTGTCAAAACCAAAGTGTTGCAAAAGCTTCATTATTTAATGCAATACATTAACAAGAAGGGTTAAGGCCAGAAATATGGCACAGCTTTATTGAGTTTCCCTCAGTGTTTCTAACTCTACTTCATGCCAAAAAAAAAAAAAATATTACAAAAAAGGGCCTCATATTTGAAAAACACAGTTATATTCTGCACTTTTGCATGAAAAAGATTGTTTGTTTTTTAAGGCAACATAATATATTTCACACAAAACGACTGTATAGTGTACATTTACAGTCAGGTCCATAAATATTGGGACATCGACACAATTCTAATCTTTTTGGCTCTATATACCACCACAATGGATTTGAAATGAAACAAACAAAATGTGCTTTAACTGCAGACTTTCAGCTTTAATTTGAGGGTATTTACATCCAAATCAGGTGAACGGTGTAGGAATTACAGTTTGTATATATGCCTTTCACTTTTTAAGGGACCAAAAGTAATGGGACAGATTAACAATCATCCATCAAACTTTCACTTTTTAATACTTGGTTGCAAATCCTTTGCAGTCAATTACAGCCTGAAGTCTGGAACGCATAGACATCACCAGACGCTGGGTTTCATCCCTGGTGATGCTCTGCCAGGCCTCTACTGCAACTGTCTTCAGTTCCTGCTTGTTCTTGGGGCATTTTCCCTTCAGTTTTGTCTTCAGCAAGTAAAATGCATGCTCAATCAGATTCAGGTCAGGTAATTGACTTGGCCATTGCATAACATTCCACTTCTTTCCCTAAAAAAACTCTTTGGTTGCTTTTGCAGTATGCTTCGGGTCACTGTCCATCTGCACTGTGAAGCGCCGTCCAATGAGTTCTGAAGCATTTTGCTGAATATGAGCAGATAATATTGCCCGAAACAATTCAGAATTCATCCTGCTGCTTTTGTCAGCAGTCACATCATTAATAAATACAAGAGAACCAGTTCCATTGGCAGCCATACATGCCCACACCATGACACTACCACCACCATGCTTCACTGATGAGGTGGTATGCTTTGGATCATGAGCAGTTCCTTTCCTTCTTCATACTCTTTTCTTCCCATCACTCTGGTACAAGTTGATCTTGGTCTCATCGTCCATAGGATGATGTTCCAGAACTGTGAAGGCTTTTTTAGATGTTATTTGGCAAAATCTAATCTGGCCTTCCTGTTTTTGAGGCTCACCAATGGTTTACATCTTGTGGTAAACCCTCTGTATTCACTCTGGTTAAGACTTCTCTTGATTGTTGACTTTGACACACATACACCTACCTCCTGGAGAGTATTCTTGATCTGGCCAACTGTTGGGAAGGGTGTTTTCTTCACCAGGGAAAGAATTCTTCGGTCATCCACCACAGTTGTTTTCCGTGGTCTTCCGGGTCTTTTGGTGTTGCTGAGCTCACCAGTGCATTCTTTCTTTTTAAGGATGTCCAAAACAGCTTATTTGGCCACATCTAATGTTTTTCCCATCTCTCTGATGGGTTTGTTTTGTTTTTTCAGTCTAATGATGGCTTGCTTCACTGATAGTGACAGCTCTTTGGATCTCATATTGAGAGTTGACAGCAACAGATTCCAAATGCAAATAGCACACTTGAAATGAACTCTGGACCTTTTATCTGCTTCTTGTAAATGGGATAATGAGGGAATAACACACACCTGGCCATGGAACAGCTGAGCAGCCAATTGTCCCATTACTTTTGGTCCCTTAAAAAGTGGGAGGCACATATACAAACTGTTGTAATTCCTACACCGTTCACCTGATTTGGATGTAAATGCCCTCAAATTTAAGCTGAAAGTCTGCAGTTAAAGCACATCTTGTTTGTTTCATTTAAAATCCATTGTGGTGGTATATAGAGCCAAAAAGATTAGAATTGTGTTGATGTGCCAATATTTATGGACCTGACTGTAATAAACAATCTCAGGCAGCAAGTGGAGTTAATATGTGATAATCCTATCCCATTAACATTTCCTAAATCGGAAAGTTCACTCATTTCACTTTTACATGAATTTTATGTCATCTATTAAAGCTAGATTCAGCAAATTTCTGATACCCGTCAAAAAGGAAGTACAGAGAAATATCCAGGATAATAGATTTGATAGGGGTTCTAATTCTTCCTTCATTATAGAAGTCTTGCTAGAGCTAGACTTCAGATTACTTTCTTTTTTACAGTACCTCAAACTGTCTCTGCATCAACCTTCGGTTATGCCTGGTTTATCAGCATTCATGCTGGACAGCAATTTAAGGCAATCAGATTTTCCTTCATTGTACAAGACTGTAATTTTAACATTTGAAGCTTGCTGATTAGAGGAGAGAATGCAGGGGTAACTAAATTATTGAACTAATCCATTCACAGTCTTAAACTAGCTGAATTGCTTTTACTGCATTGGAGAAAAAGTACCTTATATAGGGTCAGGCAGGGGGTTTCTGTGTTTTTTAAACTGACCAAAATTGCAAAGATGTAGTTCAATTTCGTATTTTGCAGTTGGCACACTTTTGCACCTACATTGATTTTACAAGAAGTAGTGACCTGTTGAAAGTGCATACAAATTCCAGTCTTTAAGCAAAATCACTGGAAGTGAATCTCTAACCTTGGGTGTTAGGCTAGAGCCTTAATGAGTGATTTTAATCTCTTGCTATAGAGGTTTAATGAGGAATCTCACTCTGCCTAGAAAAAGTTTAGTTTCTATACTTTGACAATTGTCCATGTGTCAGAATAATAAACAGATTTACTAGTCCATTGAATTCAGCTTCACCTTTCCTGCCAGCCACAATTCTCCCTCACTGCTCTTCTCTTGCGTCGCCATCTTAATTGAGATCCTGTGTATGGGACCTGACAGAGACCCACAGTGTTTTTTCGCATGCATGAGATAAACTTTGGATGCGTAGAAAGCCGTGGGTTTCTGTCAGGTTCTATAGACTGGCTGTCCCACATGGTGTCTGTACATGCAAAGATATGACTCCAGCGCCAAAAGCTGCTAGTCTCTGGCATTCTACCGAATCGAAAGAGACCTGCGGCTTTTTGTGCATGTGCAAGAATCTGTGCTGACCATTGAGCCTACGCCATCTTTGTGTAGGTGATGATTCAGGAACTGAAACAATAGAAATGTAAAATATGTATGTATATATATATATATATATATATATATATATATATATATATATATATATATATATATATATATATATATACATATATATATACATATATATATAATTTTAATTGTTTAAGAGAGAATGGGGAGGATGCAAAAGACAGGAAGTGTTATGGATGAGAGAAGGTCCACTTTAACTATCACCCCATTAGGTTAGAGCTATACAGGATATGTTTAGGAGCTCAGTCATGCCACCAATATCACAAGAAGTTAATCATTAGATGTAGCAGATGATAAGACTACTGTACTCTGCGCTATTTATGTAATTTCCATCATAAGGAACTGTTTAAGAATCAGTTGCTATTGCTACTGATTATTTGCTAGCAATTTTATTAGTTCAGTTGAGCTACTAGTACTAGCCCAATAATGTGACCTCCATCTATGGGCTAAAGTATCAATAAAGGCAAAACTTTTTTTCTTAGTTTAGGGTAGAGTGGTGAGGAGTTTCTTTTTTTTTTAAATTTTCTTGGTCACCATTTTCAGTGGGAATGAAAGTGTAGGCAAATGTAAAATTTTAAGTTGCAAACAGATCAAAAATACAGGGGGCGTCTTCTAAAGGGGACACTTGTACCTGTGAAAACTGTAGAAGGAGGCATTTTATTCATCTTAGGCTAGATTTACAGCGTGGGGTTCGGTGCTTTTCTGTACACTGGTTCAGGTCTGAATTTTTGCCTGAATTCGCACCTGAACTGGACTCAAAGACGCACAGGACCCTTCTGAAATCTGGGCGCGGCCCCCCAAGACCTGCGTAGACCGGCTCCAATGAGAGCTGTTCACCCTCGCCTGTAATGTGAATTGGATGCGGGGAAACCCACGTCCAATTCACATTTATGTGAACCCGGCCTTAGGGAAATATTCTCCCACTTCCTGTTTAGTCTTCAGGACAGGAAGTGAAGGGAAATCTCCTCAATGAGAAACAGTTGGTACTAAACACTGGGACCGACTTTAACCTTCCTCTGCACTACCCAAAAGAACAATAAAATTAAACATTGTTTGCTTTAGATATACTTTAAATCTCTCAGCAGAAAGAAAATACAATTTCCAAGGTGGCTTAACCCTTAAACTGTCACAATGTACCTGTAGCAGCTACATGCACATTCCCTTTTTTTTCCTTTTTGCTGTGAAAATGTTGATCTTGCATTCCAGGGAAGCCTCTAAACCCAGGGAAATATGTATGCAGGCAAGTAAGCGAGTTGTAGGCTTTGACATACCATCTTGCCATGTTCCATAATGCTGTGCAGGGGACTTTTGTAGTCATTGAGGCACACGCAGGCTTAAGGGACTGTTGTAGTGTACTGACTTATCCATATGTTTAGGTACAGCATGTACCTTGGTTTGGGAGCTCCCTGAGCATATTAGAAAAACTGTAACATGACAACAAAGGTATGTGTAGTCTCCTTGCCGTGTCTGCTGGTTAGGGGTCGTGGCTATTGAGTACACTTGATGCTATGAAAGGTAATACAGGTGTATTAGCTGTATTCTTATAAATGCATGCTTGGCACCAAATATCTGTTTCCGCTCTGTAGACAGTAAATGTGCTCTAACATCAAAACCATGAAAACTATTCACATGGAAATTGCTTGATCGCGTTTTGTTTATTAATGTTTCTGGCTTCTTTCATTTAGCCTTTTAATTGACAGTTTAATGTGTGTAAAACACATGGGTGTGTAAAATGAAATTCTTTATAAGCTATCCATGCTTTAAATTTGCTGTCTTCCAAATGAAAATGTAATCTCGCTGATGTATTTAGCTTTTTCTTTTATTATATATGAAAATAACACATCAAACATCAAAGGCCACTTTAAAAGCATTCTATCTAATTGTCTGTAATGACAGGACTGCATTTGATGGCTAGAAGAGCACCAGGCAGCACAATTTCACCGTGCAGTCTTCTGTAATCACGAATCTTGGCTGATTGTAACTACCTCATCTCTTTGTCTTGAATGTGATTATTTATAGGACAGAAGGCAGAGGATTTATGTTTGCAAGCAAAAGTAATTTGTAGTCTTTATGAAATATGTAATGTACTGGCTGTATTTGTTGAAAAATATTTGGTGATGTGCATGAACCATGAAATTAAATTCATGAATAGGGTGAAATATTCTTTCCACAGTTAATATAGACCACTTCCTGGAAAAGAGGTATTATTTCAAATGGCTTTACCTACACTGTTGACATTTCAAGGACTATAGTATTTGCTTTCTTTTTATTAAATTATGTTGCAGTTGTGTTCTGTAGAAAACCATTCCCCAAAAAATATGCAACATAAGGAGCATCTTAGGCCTCCGAAAAGGCATTGTGTTGTGAAGAGCTAGAATAATGCAGAAATACTTGAAGAATAACTTCAGGGAATGCGTTATCCTTTGCTTTGTTTATGTATTTCTTCTAAAGTCCTGAAATCTTTCTTCCGTTTGGTGTAATTGCCTGAAGTTTGTCTTTATATTAAGCTGCCACATATCCCCTTCCACAAGAAGGTCTCCTTCACTCCGCTACCTCTGCAAAGGTCTCCTTAACCCTTCCCAACGAATTGGTAAAGAGTACAAATTTTAGGTCCAATATTTTGCTAGTCTAGGTGGCAGTTCAAGGGAACATATAATACTGTATGTGTAGCTTTTGCAGGTAGCCCCTGTCTTTCTGTGTGTATATGTATTTTGACAAACATTTGAACTAGATTATGGTTGGTCTTAACCACTTCAAGACTAGCCTCGTTTTGGATTTTAGGTGTTTACAAGTTTAAAACAGGTTTTTTTGCTAGCAAATTACTTAGAACCCCCAAACATTATATATTGTTTTTTTTTCTAACATCCTAGAGAATACAATAGCGGTCATTGCAATACTTTTTTTTGCACCGTATTTGCGCAGCGGTCTTCTAAGCGCACTTTTTTTGGAAAAAATTCACTTTTTTGAAAAAAAAAATAAGACAACAGTAAAGTTAGCCCAATTTTTTTTTTATATTGTGAAATATAATGTTACGCCAAGTAAATTGATACCCATCATGTCACGCTTCAAAATTGCGCCCGCTCGTGGAATAGCGTCAAACTTTTACCCTTAAAAATCTCCATAGGCGACGTTTAAAAAATTCTACAGATTGCATGTTTTGCGTTACAGAGGAGGTCTAGCGCTAGAATTATTGCTCTCACTCTACCGGTCGTGGCGATACCTCACATGTGTGGTTTGACCACCGCTTTCATATGCGGGCGCTACTCACGTATGCGTTCGCTTCTGCGCGTGAGCTCGTCGGGACAGGGCGCTTTAAAAAATTTTTTTTTTTTTTTATTATTTATTTTATTTTATTTTATTTATTTTTTCACTGGTTTTTTAAAAAAAAAAATTGGATCACTTTTATTCCTATTACAAGGAATGTAAACATCCCTTGTAATAGAAAAAAGCATGACAGGTCCTCTTAAATATGAGATCTGGGGTCAAAAAGTCCTCAGATCTCATATTTAGACTAAAATGCAAAAAAAAAAAAAAAAAGTCGTTTAAAAAAATGACACAAAAAAAATTGTGCCTTTAAGAGAAGTGGGCGGAGCCGTCGTAATGACGTCGCTCCGGCCGTCACATGGTATGGAGACGGGTGGGCGCCATCTTGGCCTCACTCGTCTCCATACCTCAGCAGGGAAAGGACCCGATCGCCTCCGCCGCTACCGACGGCTCCGGTAAGCGGCGGAGGGTGCGGGAGAGTGGCGGGAGGGGGGGTGGCACCTCTCCCGCCGGCGAAAACGGTGATCTCGCAGCGAACCCGCCGCAGAGACCACCATTATCGTGTACGGAACCGCCCGCTGAAAAGATGGATACCTCGGTTGTGGCAGCAGCTGCTGCCGTTACCGAGATATCCATCTTCAAAAAAATGACGTATATATACAGTGGGCGGTCCGGAAGTGGTTAAAAAAACTAAAAGCTAGCCATAATCTGGTCAAATGCTTGTGGAAATATGTATTTCAGGTCGATAATGACCTCTGTACCTATGAAGGTTACACATATGTTCTCCTAAACTGGCACAAAATCTGCAACCTAAATTTGCTGATTGGTATTTCTGGAGTGGTTCCATTGGGAAGTAGCTGGGCAAGTGGTGCAAAGGAACCAATTACATCAGAAGGAATAATGGAAATAGGAATCAATATATGGACTGGATTTGACACAAGGTAAGACTGTGTTATTGAGTCTGTGGAGGGATAGAAACATAAACCAGCGAGATAAGCAGTGTCTTATTTGATTTTTGGTTTTGTTGTATTTGTAGTGATCAACAACTCATTTGCAGCTGAGATGTTTTGGACTGTTTTGATTAGTCCACTTTAATAGTGACTGGCAAAGATACAAGTAGCAAGAGGGAATTAAGGGTTTGAGGGTTACTAAACATTTGGATAAACAGTGTAGGGGTTTACTACTTTGGTGTTTGTTACATTAAATTGTCTGACATAAAATCTGAACAAAGCATAGACCTCTATAATGTGTGATTGTCTCAATACAGAGCACTAAGTGTCATTTCTGCTACCTTGTTCCTCTGCTATCTGCATGAGTTGCTTCTGACAAGTTTTCCAAGAGAAAAAAAGGTGACAGGGGAGGGAGCTCTTACACACATCCTGTGATTGACAGCCTCAACTCTGTTCCTGTGTGCTATGTAAAGGGGGGTGTCCTTTCCCTTCAATCAGCTCTTGCTGAGCTCTGCAGAGTGTAACTTCAGCTTCCCGCCCCCTGCTTTTTATAAGCTCACGCAAACTGTATAAATTCAGCACTTTGAGTGGCTGTAGAGAAGAAAGGGCCGCAGAAAAACAGATGCCTCTTATATAAGAGTATTTGTTTAATCTCTGTGTATCACCTGAGGCCAGTCACTTCACTGGGTATATGTAAGGCTAGTGTAGAGTTCAGTGGGCATGCCCCTGTGCATGAATTTGGCCTGCAGCCTGGACCTGGTCTAATGTGTCTACTGCTTAATCTTGCCAGGTAAATCCAGGTTGCCTCTTTGTTCCCGTCATAATAACATCTGCGCTGCTTCCTGCCGGGCAACAAGGGATATGGTCATACACATTTCCCATTGGGGTTCGTTTTGACACAATGATAGGATGATTTAAAGCGGAACTTCACCCAAAAGGGGAAGTTCCACTCTTCCTCCTCCTCCTCCCCCCTCCTGTTCAACTTTTGGGACTTAACATTTTTTGGTGGGAAAATTGGGTTTGCCAAAACCAGGTACACCTACGCGATCTGAGCGGAAGTTGCGGAGACTTCATAGGTCCCAGAAAGCTGCAGGACCACTTACTGGGCACAGCACGTCTCGTGCGTGTGCAGTGGGTAGCTGGCTGTGAAGCTGCAAGGAGTCACAGCTGGCTGCCCACAGTCAACATGCTGGTCGTGAAGACCGGTGAAGAAACTGGTTGGGGTGAGGACAGCGCTGGATCCCTGGACAGGTGAGTGTCTGTTTAGTAAAAGTCAGCAGCTACAGTTTTTGTAGCTGCTTTTTTTTTTTTTTTATCTACTGAAAAACCGCTTTAGGTGGTTTTCAAATGTATAACATATATATTTTTTTTGTGAAGCCTAGTAAAGGATTTTATTAAAAGTCACATCCACTAACAGCCAATGTGTTTTCAGTGGTTTTAAGGGTTCCTCTTCATCCCTGTGGCATGGTAAAAGCATTTGTTGCAGAAGCTGGTTAAGTACAAGAACAAATGCTTTTACCAATCTACTCTGATGAAGTGGGCTCTTTGATCCCTCAAAACACATTGGCTGTTATTGAATATGACATAATAAAGTCTTGTTCTGGACTTTAAAAATATGTCTAGTGCTTTCTTCCATGCAAATAAGTTTGTAATGGCCTGCTGACCTATACCATTACATCTCAGAAAGCTGTCTCAAAAAAGAATCTCCATTTGGACAAGCACCAAGATAGAAGACAGCAGACAATTCTTGGCCTGAATTTTTTTTCTATTTCTAGCCTATTGTAGTTTTCCCCTTACAGTACTGGTAACTATGCATATAAATGTGATGTTGAATATCACAAAGTATTGGAAAAATAAACTTTGTTTTCTACTTTTTTAGGCATTCATTTGTAACTAGTTAGTGATAAGGGATGTCCCTTACGTGTCATCTTTTGGAGGAATTTTCTGTTGTTATGATATTTAAATGTTGACACATGCCATTTTCAATGACATGAGTCTTTTTCTGCCTGCGGTGTTAAATATTCAGATACTTAAAGGTATGTGTAGGCTGTCTTATATAATTTAGATGATAATGCACTAAAAGTCTCTACTTGATGATTTCAAAATAATCTGTTTTCTTTGAAGCTACTGGGAATTCAGTATATGTACACTTTGTGAATCTGGCCAGTCATTTATAATAGCAAACACATGTGATTGATACAAATTTGTTTGGAAGCTATAGCTAGACTAGACTGGAACTGTGATACAAAGCAGAGTACAGTCATTGCAATGAAGCCTTTTTATCAGATTTTCATGCAGAATCAACAAATTGATAGCAAAATAGGTGACACGAAATCTAATATGATGAAGCATGCATGTTGAAAGCAATCAGTGCTTAGTTTTGATGGACTATTTTTTTATAATAGTTGCATTGAAAGTGATTAAAGTGTGCATTCTTATGCCCTGTACACACGATCGGACATTGATCGGACATTCCGACAACAAAATCCATGGATTTTTTCCAATGGATGTTGGCTCAAACTTGTCTTGCATACACACGGTCAAACAAAGTTGTCGGAAAATCCGATCGTTCTGAACGCGGTGACGTAAAACACGTACGTCGGGACTATAAACGGGGCAGTAGCCAATAGCTTTTGTCTCTTAATTTATTCTGAGCATGCGGGGCACTTTGTGCGTCGGATTTGTGTACACACGATCGGAATTTCCGACAACGGATTTTGTTGTCGGAAAATTTTATAGCCTGCTCTCAAACTTTGTGTGTCGGAAATTCCGATGAAAAATGTGTGATGGAGCCCACACACGGTCGGAATTTCCGACAACAATGTCCTATCACACATTTTCCATCGGAAAATCCTATCGTGTGTACAGGGCATTAGAGTGATACAAATACTGATGTGACTGATAGAACAGTGTCAACTGACTAGTTCTGCAAAAATATAATCACTGTTTTCCTCATTTTGATCTAAGTTTTTTTTTCTAATAATTAAAATAACATAAAGCGGTAGTAAACCACAGACTTAAAAAAAATATAAAAGCATAAAGTAAAATGCCATTTGACACATCAGTTAAAACTGGCATTATTAACTATGCATTTTTTTTCTTGGAATGTTTATTCACATTGCACTAAGGTGCACAAAGAAAGCTGTGCAACTTGAGAGTCTGCAAACATCTTACTGTGATGATTTGGAAGATCAATAGGCTGGGTCAAAGATAAAGCTCAATTTATATCATACTGACATAAAGGGAAGACAATTATGCACATTTCTACAGATGATTTTATAATGTCTGTGGTTAACTGCACATAAAACTTGTATTTCAGTTTTGAGTTGCTTTCAGCATGTTAAATTCCACAAAGGCTTCTTACACTTCTTGGCGCCTGGAGCCCCCAGTGGTAATATTTAGTCTTAGAAGCTCCTGTTCCTGCAGTCAGTGTCAGAGGCAGACTACTGCAGAGAAATGCCCCTACTGGAGTTTATTGCTGTCTTTGTCCCTGTTAATGAGATTTATCCTTTTTACTTGTACTGTTTCTCTACCATTATCACTGTGAAAAAGAAAGTCCCACATTTTAGATTGTCACCAGAACAGGAAAAGAAGGGAAATCTTTAGATGGGGACACTAGGTCTGATGGAAGCCAGGGGTTCCCTCACTTCGGAGAGAATTTCTCTCACTTTCTGTTCTGGCTATGGAACAGGAAGTAAAGGGAAGTTTTGCCAATGGGACACAGATTACCAGTAACCCTCCCTTACTCTATCCAAAATAAAAAAATAAAAATAAAAAAAGGTTTTGCCTATAGTACTGCTTTAAAGTGCACCTGTGCCCAAGTTAAAATTTTCAAGAATGTACATATTTCGAACATGTGGTTAAATGGCTTTGAAGCACAAAAAACTGTGGACTCTGTATTTTCAGGCCTTGTGAAGAAATTAGTATTCAAATTTAGAACAAAGACACTGACATCACAGCTCCACTCCACCTATTTTCTATGATAGCTGTTTTTTGGCAGCATGCCAGTTTTCCAATGTAAACAAACAGCAGGTCTTGTTTCAAGGCTTTGGAGAAGATTTCTTCCACTTTTTCTGGACCTGTTTTTACATTCAAGAATTCTTGTCAAAGTCAGGGATTTTATCTCCTTTGCATTGGGATTCTTTAATATCTTTCATCCTAAAAACTGCTTATTGGGTATGAGTGGAGACCTACCATCTAAATATGCTAAGGTGCTACTATGCCTGTGACAGACCCAACCAGGACAGGGGCTTTTGGAGGGGACTAGGAGCAAGCCTCCTACCCACTAATTATGGTCCATAGAGAAAGCAGATCATTCTCTAATGATGGACCACCACATGATGGATGCTGAGAGTGAGGCTTGGATCTCTCTCTCTCTCTCTCTCTCTCTCTCCCTCTCTCCCTCTCTCCCTCTCTCCCTCTCTCTCTCTCTCTCTCTCTCTCTTTCTCTCTCTCTCTCTCTCTCTCTCTCTCTCTCTCTCTCTCCCCTCTCTCTCTCTCTCTCTCTCCCCCTTCCTCTGTCTCTCTCCCCCTTCCTCTGTCTCTCTCCCCCTCCCCTCCCTCCCTTTGTCTCTCTCCCCCTCCCCCACTCCCTCCCCCCTTCCCTCCCTCTCCCTCCCCCCTTCCTCCCCCTCCCTCTCCCTCCCGCCTTCCTCCCCCTCCCGCCTTCCTCCCCCTCCCCCCTTCCCTCTCCCTCCCCCTCCCTCCCCCTCCCCCCTTCCCTCTCCCTCCCTCCCCCTCCCCCCCTCTCTCTCTCTCTCCCTCTGTCTCTCTCCCCTCTACTTCCTCTCCCCCTCCCTCCCTCTCTCTCCCTCCCTCTCTCTCTCTCCCTCCCTCTCCCTCTGTCTCTCTCCCCCTCTCCCTTCCTCTTCCCCTCCCTCCCTCTCTCTCTCTCCCTCCCTCCCCCTCTCCCTCCCCCTCTCCCTCCCCCTCCCCCTCTCCCTCCCCCTCTCCCTCCCCCTCCCCCTCTCCTTCTCTCTCTCCCCCCCCCCACAGTTGTGCTCATAAGTTTACATACCCTGGCAGAATTTATGATATATTGGCCATTTTTCAGAGAATATGAATGATAACACAAAAACTTTTCTTTCACTCATGGTTAGTGTTTGGCTGACGCCATTTATTATCAGTCAACTGTGTTTACTCTTTTTAAATCATAATCACAACAGAAACTATCCAAATGACCCTGCTCAAAAGTTTACATACCCTGGTGATTTCGGCCTGATAACATGCACACAAGTTGACACAAAGGGGTTTGAATGACTATTCCAAGAACAGCACTCCACCCGCACATTTGCATCATTCATTCACAGAGTTGTGCGAATAAATGAATTACAAGTACTGTTGGCCACCGTGTCAGACAGCTTGTAGTTGGGTGCTGGTGAGCGCTCTCATATTTCATTGATTTCTTCCAGACAAAAATTCAGAAAAATCGTTTATCAGAATATTCTTTTTTCCCATCATTTACTCAGCTCTTTTAATCCGAAAGCCCTTTACATTTCATCCAGACCTGCTATTTATATTAAATACTAATCCTATCAAACCGGTTTCATTACATCAAGTCTGATTTTTTCCTAAGCGAAAAACACATTTGCAGTCAGAAATCTGTACATTCGAGAAACACTTTCCACCCTGCTCCTTCGAGTTTTAGCATCACTGCTGTTGAAAACGAGCAACAATTGGAACCCACTAACCATTGGATAATTGAACAATTGTTACAAAAACAATTTTTTTTTTTTTTTAAACAAGATTCTACTCTTATATGGTTAGTTTAAACCATCTCTATACAATTAGATCTGCCAGCTATAGAAAGTTTACACCAAAAGTTGCACCGTGCCCAAAATTTGACAATTAGTTGATCCATATTTATTGGGGTGTATAGCTTAAAAATTATCATATCTAAATATTTAACTGTCCCAGTGCTTGTGCGCAAAATGCTATACCTATGTACCTGCAGCTCCCTCCTGCTGCATAGTTGGCAACATTTTTAAAAAAACTGTTTTTTCTTCTGTATGTCCAGAAAGGCCATGTAGGCAGGGAAGTTTGCTAATCAGGGGCAGGTCATTCATTTGCGGGTGTGACTCTAGCTTAAGGGAAAAAAATTGGTACGTGTGCTGTGGCGTAAAATTATGCTAAATATTGGGTGTGGTTAAATAGAGTCTGAATGACTTAGTGGAGAATGTGTTAATGTTAAATAGGGAATGCAGGTAGGGCAGTGTACAAAGGTCAGTAGTATGTAGGGCAATGTAAAGGGGTCAGTGGTATGTAGAGCAGTGTACATAGGTCAGTGTACAGAGGTCAGTAGGATGTATTGGAGGTCTGTAGTATGTAGGGCAGTGTAGAGAGGTCTGTAGTATGTAGGTCAGTGTACAGAGGTCAGTAGGATGTATTGGAGGTCTGTAGTATGTAGGGCAGTGTAGAGAGGTCTGTAGTATGTAGGGCAGTGTACAGAGGTCAGTAGTAGGTTGGGCAGTTTGTAGGGGTATTTAGTATGTAGGGCAGTGTAAGTGTAAGGTCAGAGACTACAGGCTTACTACAGGAGATGGTCAGAGACTGCAGGCGTGCTACAGGAGATGGTCGGAGACTGTAGACGTATTACAGGAGAGGGTCAGAGACTGCAGGCGTAGCATAGGAGAGGGTTTAGAGACTGCAGGCATACTACAGTAGAGGGTCACAGACTGCAGCGTAGTTTAGGAGAGGGTCAGAGACTGCAGGCACACTGCAAGACTGGGTCAGGGACTGCAGGCATAGTACAGAAGAGGGTGAGATACTGCAGGCGTACTACAGGAGAGGGTCAGAGACTGCAGGCGTACTACAGTAGAGTGCCAGATATTGCAGGCGTACTACAGGAGCTGGTCAAAGTCTACAGGCGTACTACAGGAGCTGGTCAGAGACTGCAGGCGTACTACAGAAGATGGTGAGAGACTGCAGGTATACTACAGGAGAGGGTAAGAGACTGCAGGCATAGTACAGGAGAGGGTCAGAGACTGTAGGCGTAGTACAGGTGAGGGTCAGAGACTGCAGGCATACTACAGTAGAGGGTCACAGAATGCAGAGTAGTATGGGAGAGGGTCAGAGACTGCAGTCACACACTGCAAGACTGGGTCGGGGACTGCAGGCGTAGTACAGGAGAGGGTCAGAGACTGCAAGCGTACTACAAGAGACAGTCAGAGACTGCAGGCGTACTACAAGAGACAGTCAGAGACTGCAGGCGTACTACAAGAGACAGTCAGAGACTGCAGGCATACTACAAGAGATGGTCAGAGACTGCAGGAGTACTACAAGAGACAGTCAGAGACTGCAGGAGTACTACAAGAGCCGGTCAGAGGCTACAGGCATACTACAAGAGACGGTCAGAAACTGCAGGTGTACTACAAGAGATGGTCAGAGACTGCAGGAGTACTACAAGAGACGGTCAGAGACTGCAGGCGTATTTCAAGAGACGGTCAGAGACTGCAGGCATACCACAGGAGAGGGTCAGAGACTGCTGGCCTACTACAAGACTGGGTCAAAGACTGCAGGCAAAGTACAGGAGAGGGTCAGAGACTTCAGCCGAAGTGCAGTTGAGGGTCAAAGACTGTAGGCGTACTACAAGAAAGGGTCAGAGACTGCAAGCGTACTACAGGAGAGGGGCAGCTGCTTTGGGCCCCACAACAATGATTGGACCCAGGACAGCTACCCTCTTCCCCTGCGTTAAAGACAACCCTGATCCATATATGTTTACAACTACATACTGTACCTTACATACCCACCTCAGCCATTAGTCCCCATACAGGCCACCCAACGCAGCCCCCCCCACAAAAAAAAATATATATTAAAAAAAGCCCTTATCACAGCCATTAGTCCACATAATATACAGACCACCCATCGCTGTTTTTTTCCCCCCACCCCAAACTCCCCCAATAAAAAAGAAAAGGCCCCCCATCAGCCATTAGTCCCCATACAGACCACCCACCGCCGCTCCTCCAACACAAAAAGAAGACCAAGAGACCCCCAGCCACAAAAACCCTCCCCAGATCTGAGATGAAACAGGCTTGACAAAGTGGATAGAGCAGGCAGTCTCTTGGCAAATTAGTACCCAAGTCCTCTGCTGGCTTTGGACCCTCTGTCTGCTTGGGTCCCCGCTCTCCCCGGCCTGGCAGCCTCCTGTGTCTGTCCCTGCTCCTTTCTGGTCTGCAGCCGCTCTGACAGCAGCTGAGACTGTGTGTCCACCAGCTGTGTCGTGGCCCGTTCAGCAGCAGCCTCCTGTACCTCTCCATGTGCTCCCATGAAATGGACGGGTCAAGGCAGGCTAGCGTGATCACCCCCGGCTAGCCACGTCCCCTTACTAGTTCTAACCAATCACGCGAGAGGAAGGCACCACGTGACTTCATGCAATTGGAGGAGGTAAGGGGAGGATCTGACTCTGTGATCATTAACCTCTTGTGTTACCCCGGCAGGACCATGTTTCTTTTGCTTTAACTGTGTCAGTGTCAGACTCCTGCTGTCCGTGACAGAGCCTAATTTTCAGGATTCTGCCCGGGACAAGCTCTGAGCGGGACATCTGTCTGATTTCTGTGAATGTCCCGGGCATTTCGGAACTGTTGACAACTATACTGCTACATCTTTCGCAGACTCTGGCCTTTGCTCGTCGAGACCTGGACAGTATGGTGCGGACATGTACCTTCCACTACTCTCTTCACACACTGAACCCCTCAGGAGTGTGGGGTACTGGCTTCTAACTCTGTCTCTAACATGAAGCCAGCACACACCTGTGCCATTAGTGTGCTTGTTTCCTGGAAAATCTGGCCCAGACTGCCATATTACCAGTGGCATGGCCTTGCCCTGCCATACCTGAAAAGTAACCAGAATTAAAAATTATAGTCATAATATTTTCTAAAAAGTGGGCTTATATCACATAAGAATAAAATAACATCATCCATATCATTTCTCCCAGCCCCCCCCCCCTCCTAAATACTTACCTGAGCCTGATCTCGATCCAGCACTGTGCCCAGGAGTAGCAGCGCTGCACTCACTCCTCACTGGACATGGAGGCAGCAGTAAGAGCCACTGCTGCTGTCAGTCAAATCCTGTGAGGAGGGAGTTAGGGGGTGGTGCCCTGCCGCACTGTGTGTGTCAATAGATGCACACATCCCGACTCAGGGTCGAGCCCGCACAAGTGAGGGACCTCAGAAGAGAAAGTTCAGGGCTGCTGTGTGCAAAACCATTGCACAATGCAGGCACATTTGACACATGTATTTTACAAAAAAATCTAAAATGCCTTTATGCCTAAAATGATTTTTTTAAACATGTGCAAAAAACACTCTTGCAATGAAATGGTTAAAATATGACTAAAGGGAAAACTTTATTTTTTATGTGGATAGAGTGGTGGGAGAGTTAGAGCCACTGTCGGGTTATACTGCCATTTGTGCCACTGTTAGGGTGATTTACACTCTTATTGTCCCGTGAGGATGAATCCAAAATAATGAGTTGCCATCAGAACAGCAAGAGAGGGGAATATTCTAATAGGGACACTTGTTCCCATGACAACTGTCTGAAAGATTCCCCTCGCATTGTAAAGATATTCTCTCACTTCCTGTTGAGTCTACAGGACAGGAAGTGAGGGGAAATAAAAAAGAAAAAAAAAAAAAAAAAAAGGTTTGCCTTTAAATATAATTTAAAGAGCAACTTTGTCCCCTTTCATTTGACTCCATCCCCTCCTGTGCTGCTATTTACATATTTCTGGCATGTGCGCAGATGTACCACAGTTCTCTGCTTGGTCTTCGGGTCCTTCGGCACATATGCACGTGTGAGGAATTTTCCGCACATGTACATAACACAGACAGGTTTAGACGTTCCATAGCAGCCTGTCTTTACACGTGGAACATGCATGCACAGATATGTTGCAGAGCTTTGCTGAGACCTAAAGCTCTGTGACACACATAATCCGGGAGGGTGGGCAAATTCGTCATTCTTGCTTGGCCAAGAAATATGAAAGTGCTGCTTTTCATTAACCCCTTGATGCTGACTTAACACAAATATGCGGTCCCACTGCAGTGGACTTTTTGCCGAGGGGCCACATATTTGTGGGCGGTGTGCTCCCAGCACAGTGACCAGGGTCTCACCGAGAGCCCCGGGCCTCGTTCTAACAATCGGGACCCGGGTCACCTAATCGATGTGATAGCCTTTGATTGGCTATCACAATGATCAGTTACTGTGAAGCATGCCCTTGTGTTTTCTGTCTCTGTGAAATGACCAGAAAGATGCATTGTATCTTTCTCTGTCCTTGCAGAAATATATAAAAAAAAAAGTGTGTAGAAAAAAAAAAAATGTAAAAAAATACCTAGATCGAGGTTTGATGTAGGTCAACGCTAGGGTTAGTATTTGGGTCAGGGTTAAAGGTCAATGTCAGGGACAGGATTTTTTTTTTAAATTAGTATCAGTTGGTGTCAATGTGTTTTAGGTAGGATAAAAAAAAAAAAAAAGCAAGCAAAATGCGCACTATTGTTTCTGGGCTGTACTATGGGTCAAATAACATATGTGGTATCTCTGCGGTCATCAGGAGCAGGAGAATTTTTTTTTGAGTTGTTCTTTGGTGGGAGGTTATGGTAGTACCAAGAAATATACAGCTATTTTTTTTTTTTTTTTTTTTACCAGTTACCAGTTTTGTGCCAGTTTTCCTTCGATAATAAGAATAATAAAAAAAAAATAAAAAAATCAGGAGATATCAATTACCATTTACAATAATTAAAATTATTATTATACAGGATTTATATAGCGCCAACAGTTTGAGCAGCGCTTCACAACGTTAAGGCAAGCAGTACACTTACAATATAATTCAATATTGTAGGAACCGGAGGGCCCTGCCCGTTGGGACTTACAATCTAAAATGTGTATATGGGTCGGGGGGGGGGGGGTGGGTGAGATAAGGCAAAATTAAAGTGGAAGAAAACCCTAATGCCGCGTACACCCAAGCGGACTTTACGGCAGACTTTGCCCGGCGGACTTTTCCACGGACTTTACGACTGACTTTCTGAATGAACGGACTTGCTTACACACAATCCACCAAAGTCCGTCGAATTCGTACGTGATGACGTACGACCGGACTAAAACAAGGAAGTTCATAGCCAGTAGCCAATAGCTGCCCTAACGTGGCTTTTTGTCCGTCGAACTAGTATACAGACGAGCAGACTTTTTGACTGGACTCGATTTCGACGGATTGATTTAAAACATGTTTCAAATCTAAGTCCGTCCAACTTTTGAGAAAACAAAGTCCGCTGGAGCCCACACACGATCAAATTGTCTGACGAAATCCAGTCCGCCGGGCAAAGTCTGCCGTAAAGTCCGCTCATGTGTACGCGGCATTACACTAACTATTCCTAAAAACATTCCCTGTCCCTCCTATCTATCCTGCATACGCTGTGTAAAAAAGTTTTGTGTTCTTACTTATTTTTATTCTGCTTCTGTCCAGTCGCATGCCCCATCCATTGTTTGCACTCCCACCTATCCCCTGTAGTAGCCACTCACTGACGCAGGGAAGCCAGAGCTGCAGGATCACATGACCGCACATACAAAGATCCTTTTTTTTTTTTTTCTTTTACACAGGGTTTACAAGATATTTAGGAGAAGGGGAAGAGAACATTTTTGAGAATAGTTTTTTAAATTGCTGGCTGTGGCCCTGTTAGGGAGATTCACCCGCTGTATTAGTCCTGTGTACCATTATGAATGAAAAGAAGGTAAAGGAAAATCCCACATTTTGGGTTGTTCCCAGAATAGGAATAGTGGAGATATCTTACAATGGGGACACTAGTTCTGGAGACAATCAAGGACTTCCTTACTTTAGAGCAGGAGTCCTCAAACTTTTTAAACAGGGCCAGTTCACTTGTCCCTCAGACTGTTGGGGGGGGCTGGACTGTAGTTTGAAAAAAATATGAACAAATTCATATGCACACTGCACATATCTTATACAGGATTCAGTAGTGTGTTGCACTTAGAATGCAGGGTTCAGTAGTGTGTTGTGCTCAGAATGCAGGGACCGGGAGTGCGTTAGGCTCAGAACGCAGGGATCAGGAGTGCGTTAGGCTCAGAACGCAGGGATCAGGAGTGCGTTAGGCTCAGAACGCAGGGATCAGGAGTGCGTTAGGCTCAGAACGCAGGGATCAGGAGTGCGTTAGGCTCAGAACGCAGGAATCAGGAGTGCGTTAGGCTCAGAACGCAGGAATCAGGAGTATGTTAGGTTCAGATTGCAGGAATCAGGAGTGCGTTAGGCTCAGAACGTAGGGATCAGTGGGGGTGGAAGAGGACACTGCTATGGGGATGGCCCTGCACACAATAGTGTCTTCTGTCCCCCTTTTCCCCCTATAACAGAGACCTCAGCCCCCCCCCCCCCCTTTTCCCTCCCATAGCAGTTTCCTACCAGCCGAGACCAGAAGGCAGCACATTTTTTGCAGTGGGCGAGAGCCAGCAGAGTGACTTTCCATATTTGCAAGCTGGTGATTGGTTTCCCTGTATCCTAGCAAACGATCACTTGCTGTTTAAAATTCAATAGTTACTTTGGGCAGCTCCTCTTCCTGCCCTCCTTCCTGAGCTAAGCTGCCTCCTGCTCTCCACTGTTTACTGATAACAGCGGCGGAGGAGGCTTACGGAGGCGGAGGCTTGCAGCAATGGGACCCAGAGGAATTAGAGGGATTTTGAATCGCTTGCTGTCTTGATTATGAGACAGGAAATGAAGGGAAACCTCCCCAGTGGGACACAGATGACAGAAAAGCAAAAAAAAAACTGATAGGGGGTTTAACACTCCCTTACTATCCAAGATAAAGAAAAAAATAGTATCTAATGACACCAAAAGTATTCCCTTATAAGTCTTGTATACCTCTACTGGAAGACCATTCTCCCAAGAATATGTAAACAATTTTTTTTATTTTTCTTTCTGGGCACAGGAGTGTTGGGGAGTGCCAGATCTTTACATCTTTACTGAGCATTCCATATTCCTTTTGTGTCTTGGATGATATGTGTACCCTGGAATGTTGTTTTTTACAGATTGTACAGTTGTTTTTTTACTGTACAATCATAGCTGCTGCTATCAAAATTAAAGTGAGGTTGTCAGTACTTTTACATGCTTGAAGCAGGAAGATCGCTGTGTACTACATCAGCCGCATGAGAACCACTTTAGGTACTGCTTCTAAGTATAGATCTGTGCAATCACGATGCATATGACACCAGAGCACTGGAGGCATCCTGGATGTTACATATTACTGACCCCATACATAAGTCATGCATTCATTGTGGAGAAATGATTGGATGCAGTTCCCAGTGCACTTACTGAGTAGACAGCATGCTACATGCTAACCATATAGCCTCAAGCATAAAGACTTACCCTGGATGAATGATGATTATGAATTCCAAGGATGTCATTTTCTTTTGTGATGCTAAACATTTAATTGCTAGTAGTACTTATCTCTATTGAAACAAATTAATGTTGAATTAAGCAGCCTTTTAGTCCAAAATGGGGAATAACAGGCTTCACTGAGGAGCCACTGCCAAAAATAGTAACCCTAAAGAAAGTTGGGCATCAGGTGAGTGTGTGTTTGTATGTGCGCGTATGTTTATATGTATGTGTGTGTGTGTGTGTGTGTGTGTGTGTGTGTGTATATTTATATATAAAAAACACAGAATTGTTGACATTTTTGCAGATTTATTAAAAAAGAAAAACTGAAGTATCACATGGTCCTAAGTATTCAGACCCTTTGCTCAGTATTTAGTAGAAGCACCCTTTCGATCTAATACAGCCATGAGATATTTTGAGGGGACAGCAAACATATATATATATATATATATATATATATATATATATATATATATATATATATATATATATATATATATAATATAATAGTTTGCAACATGTTTTTGATATGCTTACAATCCCATGTTATATATGTAGTTATCACACTGCCTGGGTTACAACTGCTTACAGGTGCCTGGCACCAAGGCATCCCCCTTCCTTTCTACTGATGCCGAAGTTTCAATTACCCCTCTGGGGTACCGGAATGTAATTTGAAAGGGCTAAAAATGTTAGTTTTGCCATCTGCCCCCCCCCCCCTCCCCCCATAATGGCAGGCAGATCTGCTTCCTGCTGTGCTGTAGCTCTTGTCTCAAGGTGTCATTAACCCTGGACATCCAGGAGAACACTTGAAACTGAAGACACTCAACTTGTTCCTACAGGCTTACAAGATCCACATGGAAATGGCCAGGTTGGTAATGACCTCCCTACTTTTGGGGAATATATATCCTCTGTAGACATGTGGGATGCTTACCAATACATTTCCAATTTTCCATCTTATCAGTGCTGTTTGAGTTTGCTGTAGGTGATCAGCATTACCAGATTGTCGCCCTTCCCTTTGGCCTGTCCACAGTACCCTAGGTTTTCACCAAGGTACTCATCCCAGTTTTTGCTCTGCTCTGTGATCGGGGCATTCATGTTGTCGGGTACCCCGGATGATTTTTTGGTAAATGACCAGTCCTCCTTGTTCTTGTTAGAGAACATCCAACCAACATTGCACACTCCTGCAGAGCTTCAAGTGGATCCTCAGTCTAAAGAAGTCATAGCTGGACCCATCTCACAGATTGGAGTACCTGGGCCTGACACAAACCTGTCCAGAATCTTGCTACCACAGGACATATTTCTGTCTCTTCGCTCTCATGCCTGGGTGAAAAAGAAGACTACATTTGTCCCTTCATGAAGGTCCTGGATCTAATGATTGCCTCATTTGATTCTTTCTAGTGTGGGGGATTTTCAATTCAGTGCTGGAGTTTGGGAAGCCCTTTTCTCCCCAGATATGGAAGGTTGTCCCAATGGATGTCATGGTGCAAGGAACAAAGGAAGCTTACCTTCCCATCTGTATTCTAGAACTCAGGGTGATTTGGTTGTCCCTTCAACTTTGGACTCTTCTATCGGACTGTAATCCAATCAGATGACATGGCAGTGGCCTACATCAGTCATCAAGGAGGTACCAGAGGTCGTGCCACTCAAAGGGAAGAGAAAACATTGCCAGAAAACTGTTACCAGCTTGTTACCTTTAGAAATGCCAGTGTTTGCTCAGTTCCTCTTAGCGTGATTCACATGACAAGTTCAATGTGAAATGTGAACAATTATTACCAGTAACCCATGCTTGGCATAATGTTTTTCAAAACTACATATTGTGCTACATATTGTGCTGTTACGTCTTCTACTAAAGTTCTGCTTTGAACACCACGTCTGTCAAAACATGATTTTGAGTAGACAGATACTAATATGAAGATTATCAATTATACAGTCAATCATTTTTTTGTTTAACCATTTCAAATGTAACGAATATAATGACAGCAAATGCACCAGTGCTACCATTTCTTTTACAAAATTTTCTTGCAAGAAATATATAGGAGAGGAACAAATGTACAAAAATAGATAAAATTCATAAGGTAGGAGATACAATAACACCATAGGATAGCAATACAGTCACCCTTATCTAATATGGATGATGATGTAAAAAGAAGAAAAGTAGGATGAAGAATTATTACATTCAGCCTCCAGGTAGTGTCAAGGGCAATCTGAAGTATTATGAAGATGATGGAGCTCTGGGTAGCATAAATATTAAAACGGGTTTTTGTAGAAACATACGAAAGAGCTAATAATGTGAATGAAAGTAAAGGGGAGAAAAGTAAGGAAGAGAGAGAAGAGTTAAATTTAAAAGAGGCGGGAAACGTGAAGATGGGGGAATGGTTAAGAGGTTAGAGATGGGAAGGGGAAAGAGTGGGGGGGGGGGGGGGTAAGGAAGGTGTCTCCACCTGGGAAAGAGTCCATCCTCTAGCTATATTTTGAGCATCTCTGCATAGAAACCAATTGACTTTCAGGTTTTATTGTCAAAGCTTAACCGCTTCCCGATCAGCCACCTCAGTTATACTGCGAAAGGTTGGCTCCCCTGCGCGAAACCACGTAGCTATACGTTGGCTCACGGGGTCGGAGCAGCAGGCGCACGCCCGGTGCACAGTAGGGTATGCTGATGCTCATGCCTGATGGTCACGACGACCGCCGGCCATGAGCGATTGTGAGCAGGAGACACAGAACAGGAACGAATGTATGTAAACACACACTTCCTGGTTCTGTTCTGAAGAGGAATGACAGATCGTGTGTTCCTATTAGCTAGGAACCACGATCCATCACTTCCTCTAGTCAGTCCCCTCCCCCTTCAGTTAGAATCGCCTCCCAGAGAACACAGTTAACCCCTCGATCGCCCCCTAGTGTTAACCCCTTCACTGCCAGTGACATTTTTACAGTAATAAATGCATTTTTAATCACACTGATCACTGTATTAATGCCAATGGTCCCAAAAATGTGTCAAAATTGTCCGATGTGTCCGCCATAATGTCGCAGTCATGATAAAAATTGCAGATTGCCGCCATTACTAGTAAAAAAATAATAATTAAAATGCTATAAATCTATCCCCTATTTTGTAGACGCTATAACTTTTGTGCAAACCAATCAATATACACTTGTTGCAATTTTTTTTTTTTTTTTTTTTACCAAAAATATGTAGAAGAATACATATCGGCCTAAACTGAGGAAAATTGTTTTTTTATATATATTTTTGGGGGATATTTATTATAGCAAAAAGTAAAAAAAAATGCATTTTTTTCAAAATTGTCGCTCATCTTTTGTTTATAGCGCAAAAAATAAAAAACACAGAGGCGATCAAATACTACCAAAAGAAAGCTCTATTTGTATGGAAAAAAAAAGACGTCAATTTTGTTTGGGTACAATGTCGCAGACACAATTGTCAGTTAAAGTGACGCAGTGCCGAATTGCAAAAAAATGCTCTGGTCAGGGAGGGGGTAAATCCTTCCAGGGCTGAAGTGGTTAATTAAAAAAGCAGAATTTAGAATCTGATTCACAGCTGCACCAAATTTTGCACTCTCCAGTTTTCGTAAATCAACAACTGTATGTCCACATATTTTACAGACACTTTTCTCTCCATATTCATGACTGATAGGGTATTATAGCATCACCTACCAGGAGTAGGACATTAGGCATTAGGACATTAAGCAGGAAGAAGCTCGGCACCTCCTATGGGCCACAAGGTCTTCTGCCTAGTGTTTCAGGAGTATGGACCTACAGTGGATATAAAAAGTCTACACACCCCTGGTACAATGTCAGGTTTCTGTGATGTAAAAAAAATTAGACCAAGGTAAATCATTTCAGAACTTTTTCTACCTTTTATAAACTCTACAACTCAATTGAAAAACAAACTGAAATCTTTTAGGGAGAAAGTAAAAATAAAAAAATAATAATATGGTTGCATAAATGTGCACACCCTCTTATAACTGGGGATGTAGTTGTGTTCAGAATTAGGCAATCACATTTAAACTAATGTTAAATAGGAGTCAGTACACACCTGCCATCATTTAAAGTGCCTCCGATTAACCCCAAATAAAATATAGATATAGATAAATATCCTCTGTAGACATGTGGGATGCTAATCAATACATTTTCATGTTTCCATCTTATCAGTGCTGTCTGAGTTTGCTGTAGGCAATCAGCATTACCAGATTGTCGCCCTTCCTTTGGCCTGTCCACAGAACCCTAGGCAGAAGAACTCCTTTTTTAGTAGATCTTTCCTGACATATTTTTAGTCGCATCCTACAGCAAAAGCCATGGTTCACAGAGAGCTTCCAAAGCATCAGATAGATCTCATTGTTAAAAGGTATCAGTCAGGAGAAGGGTACAAAAGAATTTCCAAGGCATTAGATATACCATGGCATGGGACACAGTGAAGACAGTCATCATCAAGTGGAGAAAATATGTCACAACAGTGACATTACCAAGAACTGTATGTCCCTCCAAAATTGATGAAAAGACTAGAAGAAAACTGGTCAGGGAGGCTGCCAAGAAGCCTACAGCAACATTAAAGGAGCTGCAGGAATATCTGGCAAGTACTGGCTGTGTGGTACTTGTGACAACAATCTCCCGTATTGCTCATGTGTCTGAGCTTTTGGGTAGAGTGGCAAGCAGTGGCGGCTGGTGAAGTTTTAGGATGGGGGGGCGCTGGACCCCGCCCTTCCTTTTTGACCCCTCCCACTTGATGAAAATGGGCGTGGTTTCAGCGAAGTAGTGGGCGTGGCTCTAAGGTGGTGTAGTTAGCGTCTGAGATGAACGAGGGATGGAGGGAGTGGGAGAGAGGAATGAAGGGACAGCAGCCCCAGATCCTACACAACAATAAAAATGTGTATTCTAGAAAGTTTAACAATCAGCAGATAAAGATACTCCAAACACCTGGTGTTAGCGCTTCAATCATCCCGGCACCATGGTTGTTATGGTGTCAGGATGATTGAAGCGCATTATTACTATTATTACATTGTAATATAAAATGAAATCATTCAACTCACCAAAATGCAGAATCAATGGGAGCCCCGAGCGTGTCGCCTGCCACCAGATGCCATCGGTGTCCCCAGCGGAGTCGCTCCTTACATGCAGCCTGTGTCACACAGAAAGCAACCAGCTGTGTGTAGAACATCTTATGTAGGACATGCCATGAATTACATGTTGTACATAGCATGTTCTTCTACACATAACATGACATACACATGACATGCCCTCCACATGACATGCCCTCCACATGCCCTCCACATGACATGCCTTCCACATCACATGCCCTGCACATGCCCTCCACATGACATGCCCCCCACATGACATACACATGACATGCCCCCCACATGACATACACATGACATGCCCCCCACATGACATACACATGACATGCCCCCCACATGACATGCCCCCCACATGACATACACATGACATGCCCTCCACATGCCCCCCACATGACATGCCCCCCACATGACATACACATGACATGCCCCCCACATGACATACACATGACATGCCCTCCACATGACATACACATGACATGCCCTCCACATGACATACACATGACATGCCCTCCACATGACATACACATGACATGCCCTCCACATGACATACACATGACATGCCCTCCACATGACATACACATGACATGCCCTCCACATGACATACACATGACATGCCCTCCACATGACATACACATGACATGCCCCCCACATGACATACACATGACATGCCCCCCACATGACATACACATGACATGCCCCCCACATGACATACACATGACATGCCCCCCACATGACATACACATGACATGTCCTCCACATGACATGCCCTGCACATGCCCTCCACATGACATACACATGACATACCCCCCACATGACATGCCCCCCACATGACATACACATGACATGCCCCCCACATGACATACACATGACATGCCCTCCACATGACATACACATGACATGCCCTCCACATGACATGCCCTCCACATGCCCTCCACATGACATACACATGACATGTCCTCCACATGACATGCCCTGCACATGCCCTCCACATGACATACACATGACATACACATGACATACCCCCCACATGACATGCCCCCCACATGACATACACATGACATGCCCCCCACATGACATACACATGACATGCCCCCCACATGACATACACATGACATGCCCCCCACATGACATACACATGACATGCCCCCCACATGACATACACATGACATGCCCCCCACATGACATACACATGACATGCCCCCCACATGACATACACATGACATGCCCCCCACATGACATACACATGACATGCCCTCCACATGACATATACATGACATGCCCCCCACATGACATACACATGACATACCCCCCACATGACATGCCCCCCACATGCCCCACACATGACATACACATGACATGCCCCCCACATGACATACACATGACATGCCCCCCACATGACATACACATGACATGCCCCCCACATGACATACACATGACATGCCCCCCACATGACATACACATGACATGCCCTCCACATGACATATACATGACATGCCCCCCACATGACATGCCCTCCACATGACATACATATGACATGCCCCCCACATGACATACACATGACATGCCCCCCACACGACATACACATGACATGCCCCCCACACGACATACACATGACATGCCCCCCACACGACATACACATGACATGCCCCCCACACGACATACACATGACATGCCCCCCACACGACATACACATGACATGCCCTCCACATGACATACACATGACATGCCCTCCACATGACATACACATGACATGCCCTCCACATGACATACACATGACATGCCCTCCACATGACATGCCCTCCACATGACATGCCCTCCACATGACATGCCCTCCACATGACATACACATGACATGCCCTCCACATGACATACACATGACATGCCCTCCACATGACATGCCCTCCACATGACATGCCCCCCACATGACATACACATGACATGCCCCCCACATGACATGCCCTCCACATGCCCCCCACATGACATGCCCCCCACATGACATACACATAAAGCAGCCCAAACATATGTGTAGTCATGTGTAGGACATCATGCTGCAGACACCCACTCCTGGCCAGAGACAACACCTCGGATTGTAAGCACTTGTTGCTGTCATTATGGGATGGGGATGGATTCTCATTAGGTGACCAGTCACTGAATGGAGGCTTTAATTTGAGTGGGGTGGGTGGGGGAGGGAAGGAGGTCATTAGAGCAGCTGAAAAAAAGTTCTTACCTTCCCCGGCCGGCCATCCTCATCATTCTCTGTGTCCTCTCCTCTGTCATGCTGCTGGTGTGGATGGAGGGATCACCAGCCAGATTCCAGTGCCCGGAGAGTCAGTCTGCAGTCCTCATACTTCCTGTTTCCTCTGTCTCTTGGGCGCAATGAGACAGAGAAAACAGGAAGTGACATCAAACAGAGATGTCAATCAAACCGCCCGGCCGTAGTACAAGCGCCGGGCGGATGCTACTTGGCGATTCGGGAAGCGCCCCAAGGCGGGCTAAACGTCCGCAAATGCAGCGCCACGTCTGCAATCTCGTGATTGCACAGACGTGGCGCTTCCCATAAGTGCACTGTGTCCGGCGTCGCACTGTATCCGGCGTCCGAACACAGTGCACTTAAGGACTTTTTCTTTGTCATTTTTTTAGATTTAAAGGGCCAGTATTAAAATTTTTTTTTTTTTTTTTTTAACTTTTTTTTTTTTTTTTTTTTGACTGCCTGGAGGGGGGGGGGGGGGGGTGGGCGCGCCCAGGCGCCCCCTATGGACGGGCCGCCACTGGTGGCAAGATGGAAGCCTTTTCTTATGAAGTAAAACATACCAGCCCGGCTAAATTTTGCAAAAACACATCTGAAGTCTCCCAAAAGCATGTGGGAAAATGTGTTATGGTCTGATGAAACCAAGGTTGAACTTTTTGGCCATATTTTCAAAACATATGTTTGGCGCAAAAACACTGCACATCACCAAAAGAGCACCATACCTCACAGTGAAGCATGGTGGTGGCAGCATCATGCTTTGGGGCTGTGTTTCTTCAGCTGGAACAGGGGTCTTAGTCAAGCTAAAGTCCAGGTAGGGCTGTGCACAGGAGATGCCCTGGGAATCTGACAGATTTGAAGTGTTTTTGCAAAGAAGAGTGGGCAAATATTGCCAAGTCAACAGTGCTGTAATAAAATTAAAAAATGCTTCAACAAAGTATTAGTTTAAGGGTGTGCACACTTGTGCAACCATATTATTTTATTTTTTTTATTTTTACTTCCCTCCACCTAAAAGATTTTAGTTTGTTGTTTCACTGAGTTGCACAGTTTATAAGTCACATTAAACGTGGAAAAAGTTCTGAAATTATTTATCTTTGTCTCATTTTTTTTACTTCACAGAAACCTAACATTTTAACAGAGGTGTGTAGACTTTTTATATCCACTGTAGTTCCCTGCAAGGAATTGTGGTCTCATTGATTTCGGAACACCAAGGGCAGCACAAGTAGTACGACAGCTCTGGAGGCATCTCACATTCTCCAGTGGGCAGAGCGGTTGGTTCTGGCTCTCTCCGCAGTGCATACATCAAAAACTGGCAGACTGACTGTCTCAGCTGTCAGACCCTGGATGAGGGAGAGTGGTCCCTGGCATCAGGTTGTGTTCAAGAAGATTTACCTACACTAGGGAATGCCAGACATGGACCTCCTGGCAGTTCGCCTCAGCAGGAAGGTTTAGAGGTTTGTACCGAGAGTGTAAGATCCCATGGTGGGATTTGGTGGATGCACTGGTGGCCCTGTAGGATTGGTATTGCCTAATTTATGCCTTCCTTCCTTTCTAGCTGCTCCCCGTCTACAGGATTAAGGCCGAGGGGGTTCTGGTCATTCTAGTGGCTCCAGACTGGCTTTGTTGTTTGGGGTACACCAACGCGGTGTGGCTGGTGACAGATGCTCCCTGGAGGCTGCCTCTTCAGGAAAACCTTCTGTCCCAGGGTCCAGTCTTCCATCCTGCTTTACTGTCTCTGGTTTTGATGGCATGGCTATTGAAAGCCAGGTTTTGAGGGACAGGGGGTTGTCAGATTCTATGATCCCCTCAATATTGAAAGCATGTAAGTCTACCTTTCAGAAGATATACCCATTGCACCTGGAAGGCTTATATTGTTTGGTGCGAGGCTCTAGTGGCCCATCCTCGTTCCATCTGGGTGGCTTGGGTGTTGGCCTTTCTGCAATGGGGCATTGACCAAAATATTGCCTTGAGTACCATTAAGGGTCAAGTCTCTGCCCTTGCTGTCATCTTTCAGCGGCCCTTGGCCACGCACTCTTTGTTTTGCAATTTTATCCAGGGGGTTCCAGATGTAGCTCCTCCTGTGCCTTCGCCAATGCCACCATTGAATGTAAATTTGTCTCTTTCGGTTCTCCAGAAACTATCCTTTGAGAGCATTCCGGATATTCCTTTGCCTACTCTCTCTCAGAAAGTGGCCTACCTGGCTGCCATGACTTCTGCACAAGGGGTGTCAGAGCTGGCAGCCCTGTACTGTAAGCCTCCCTATCTTGTTATACACAAAGACTAGGTGCTTCTTTGCCCATCTCTTTCCTTTCTTCCGAAAATAGTGTCGGCTTTTCACTTGCATGAGAACATAGTCCTTCCTTCCTTGTGTCCTCGGCCGTTGTATCCTAAGGAAGTGCCGTTGCCGAGCGATTTGGGTGTATTTATCCGATATGGCCTTTTCTGGAGATCTGACTTTTTGTGCTCACAGACGGTCCAAGGAAGGGTATGGTGGCCTCTTCTGCCACTATCCTGTAGGATTCAGCAAACAATTGCTCAGGCGTATGCAATTAAGGGGTGGGCGCCTCCCTTTCCTGTTACAGCACATTTTACCTCAAGGATAAGTGCTTCCTGGGCATTTTGACATCAGGTGTCTGTGTATCATGTTTGCAAGGCGGTGACCTACTTGTCTGTGCATACTTTTACAAAAATCTACAAAGTTGATGTATTGGCATCTTTGGTTGCTAGTTTTGGCTGCAAAGTTTTGCAGGCTGCTGTTTGAGGTTCTTCTTGGCCCCTTCAGGGGTGATTCTGGGTGTTGGTGTGTTTGCCTTGTTGCTTCTTTTATTTGGGTTGCCCACCCCTTATTGTGGCACTGCTTTGTGACGTCCCTATCAGTCATAAATATGGAGAGGATTAAAGCTGTGTCCATCAATGAATGCAAAAGAAAACTGGATTTTTGTTTCTCACCATAAAATCCCTTTCTCTGAGTTTGTTGACGAACACAGCACCCACTCCTCTGTTGGAGTTTGCTTCTGACACTGCTTTATACAAACTGGTGGTCTATGCATTGAGAGAGGGTTTTATGCACAGAAGACTGCCCGTAGAAGGTTCCCAAGCTCTTTCCTGCCTAGTGTCTACTCCTCGTAGGTGAGAGAAGCAAAGCTGTGTCCGTTAATGAATTCAGAAAAAGGGATTGTACTGTGAATTACAAAAATCATGTTTTTTCCAGTGCTGCCATATCTGCTCAGTGGTTAATTTTTGATTCAGCAAAGGAGGGTGCTTATTTGACCTCCAGGGAAAGAATAAAAAAAAAAGTTCACATTTTCCATAAAATCCCCCCGCCCCTCCACTGGTCTGTATTTACCTACCATAATGGTTGCAGCCTCCTGCACTGTCTGTATATTGCTGGTAAAAAAAATAGTGCCAGGCTGCCTGTGTCTGCGCATGTCCCATTGATTTAAATAGGATAATGCTCCTGCAGTACCGATACGTCCCATTTAAAGTATTTCTGGAGGCATTTTTTTTTTCTTCTTAATAACAGACATGTTATCCTTACCTGCTCTGAGCAATAGTTTTGCACAGAGCAGCCCCGATCCTTTTTTTTTTTTTTGGTTCCCTTTCGGCGTTCCTGGCACTGCTCCCCCCTTACCCCCTGCCCTCTCAGCAAGCCTCTTGCTATGGGGGCACTGGAGCAGGCTCACTCACGAGTCGTGCTCCTGTGAGTGGACATTGTCCATTCACACACGGAGCTCAGCTTGGCCCCACCCCCCACGCTCTCCTCAATGGCTCACTGGCTGTGTTTGACAGCAGTGGGAGCCAATGGCTCCCGCTGCTGTGCGAGCCAATGAGGAGAGAGACCCCCGGAGAGCCACTGCTCTCATGCAGGTTGCTGGATCGAGATGGGAGTCAGGCAAGTATAAGGGGGGCTGGGAGTGCACCCAGGTGGTTTTTGCCTTGTATGCATTAAGGTAGAAAATCTTGAGCCTTTTAGAACCACTTTAAGTCTATGGGTCACTAGTGTGAACAGCCTGGCTCTACATTTTTACTGGCTGTGCTAGAATCAGCATAGATGTTGGAGGTAGCTACAGACCTGCAGGGTGGGGGCTGTGAAGATTAAAAAAAAACTTTCAAATATAAAAAAAATATTTTTATTGATTGTAGAATTGTCAGTAAATGCAAAAGTGTGCATTTCATGGTAACCCCAATTTATAATGCAATCATTAATTCTATTTTTAGATGTACAGTACAATCCTGTATGCACTTATAGTCAAAACATATCTTCTGTTGTGCTGCACTGCACAATACTTTGCCAAATAAGGCATAGCTTTTGTTTGCTGAAACACTGTCACTGTGACATAAGATTAATGAATGTGTATTCCCTCCTGGGAAAGGCAAAGGTCCTGTTCATCCTATATTGAAAAGAACAGAAAAAACACTTTTCAGTGTCATTCTAGTTCCTGTTTTTAAATACTCGAAAGCAATTTTGAGACTTTGAATAGTCTGCCAGGACATTGTTGCAGTCTTTCACAATGCTATTGTGATTTTGTATGCTGAAAATATAAGTAACTCCGACTCGCTGTGAATAACTCCGATCCTTTATCTTTCTGTTTCACTTTTATTTGTAATTGCGTCTTTAGACTTGCATATATTTTTATATTTCTTTTTAAAATTCCAGAGAGAATACTGAATCGTACGACCTTCTAATGTGTTATTTTGTGCTGTGGTATTTTTGGACTTATTGCACATATTACTTTTTTTTAACAAAGTTAAACTTTATTCAAAGTCAATATTCACATGTCAGTTTTACAACACACTGCAAATTAAGTAAGCGTGCTAAGGTGGTTATAGACACATTTACATATCGTTGTACAGGTAGTAGCCGACAAGCATATTTAACAGTGTTTTTTGGAGAAAAAGGTTAACAGATCTTTATCAGGAGTACTCTCTCACTCAGACTGGTGAGTCCTGAAGAGTTATGTTAAGAGGTTTCCCGGGGGGAGGTGGGGGGAGGAATTAGGATAAGGGGGAGAAGAGGCGGAGCACTGCTTAGGAGCAGAGGGGAGTGAGGGGGGGGGGCACGTTCAAACGACTCCCGGTTCATTATCCACCCGGCCTTGAATATGGGCTAAACTAAGGATCCACATCCTGGCTGGATGGAGTTACCTCCAATTGTTAGGACCCCCAGGAGTCTATCCAGGAGGACCGCATTTTATCAAACTTGCTCGGACAATTCCTGTTAATGTACGTTATTTTATATAGAGGTAATACTGCATTCAGGGTATTTCTCCAGGTGGTGATGGTGGGCGGCGCCCCAACCTTCCATCTCAGCAGAATCTCCCTTTGGGCATAGTATGTGGAGTACACAATAATATATGTAATATAAACAATATGTATATTTTTTCATCGCAGGGTAAGTGATCACGTTCAATAGCATGATTTCCGGACTCGGTGGGAGTGAGGTCCCTGCTGCCTGATTAACATCCGCCAGGACCTGTTCCCAAAACCCCTGCAAGAGGGGTCAGGACCATGTCATATGTATAAAGGAGGCCTCTGGGTCTCCACATCGAGGGCAGGCTGGGGATATATCTGGGTAGATAGCAGCCAGTCTACGTGGCGTATAATAGGCCCAGAGTAAAAATTTTAGCTGTATAAAACGGTCTCTAGCAGAAATCATGTTCAAAACATATGAGGAGACGCAGTTCTCCCAGTTCTCCTCTGTGAGAGATGGTAAATCATGCTTCCATTTTGTAAAGATTTTAGTTAATTTAGTGGGTAGGGATGCCGAGAGGTGAAATTATAATGTGGACAAGGGGCCTATCAGGACTTTGGCTGTCAACAATCGTTCCACCAGGTCCAACTCGAGGGTGATGCCACTGGGAAACTGATGTTGAAAGGCATGTCTCACCTGCAGAAATCTAAAGAACAACCAGTTGGGAAGGTTATACGTCATCTTAAGTTCTGGAAATATGCTCAACCTGCCTCCCGTCACTAGGTGCTTCAAACCCACCACACCCCTAGATGTCCATACCTGCGGATCTGGCACACTACACATATGAGGGAGATTGGGGTTGCCCCACAGAGGAGTGTGGGAAGAAATAGTTTCCCGGGGAACGGTAAACCGCCCTAGCCTGGTGCCAGACCGTAATTGTTGTAAGCATAAAAGTTGTCAAATCAGGGTGGACTTTGACTCAACGAACACTGAATTACTAAGTGCGACATATGATCCCAGGATTGTTGCCTCCAAGGTCACTGCCGGGTTGTCCATGGGCTGAGAAAACCACTAGCAGGCCGTCACTAGAATGGCCGCCCAGTAATATTGTTGAAAGTTGGGGAGGGCTAACCCGCTCTGTCCCACCGACAACTGCAGTGTGGACAGTGCTAGTCTTGGCACCTTGCCTAGCCATATGAAGGAGGTGACTATGGATTTTAGTTTGTTGAAGAATGACGCTGGGATCAAGAGTGGGCTGTTTCTAAAAAAGTACAAGAATTTTGAAAGAAAGATAATTTTATTAAATTTAATCTGCCAACCCGTGGTTAGGGGGAGTGACTTCCAATCTGTGCAACGTTTCGAGAACTTCACAGGTAGGGGTGTCAGATTGAGATCTATATACCTAGCGACCGGCCCACCCATAAGTATCCCCAGATATTTAAAGCTGTCCACCCAGACAAGCGGATTCTGCATGGATGGCCTAGGTCTGGAGGAGTTCAAGGGGTAGATTAGGGATTTATTCCAGTAAAGTCCCGAATATGACCCAAATTCATTGATTAGCTGTAGGGGCTGCTGGGAGTGAGGAGGAGACATCATTTAAATACAGGATGGTGTCATCTGCATACAAGGATATTTTCTCCTCCACTGGCCCAAACCCAAATTTCCGAAGGACAGCCCAGAGGAACTCCCATTCAATCGAGTCAAACGCTTACTCAGCATCCAAGGATACCACTACACCTCTGGCGCCCTGTCCATGTGCGTCAGCAGTCTGCGTATGTTAATATCTGTCCCTCTGCCCGGCATGAACCCGGATTGATCAGGGTGGATTAAAGCTGTGATTAAAGCAGAATTCAAGTGGCCGGCTAGTACTTTAGCAAGTATTTCTAAATCGACATTTAAGAGAGATATTGGCCGGTAAGAGGAGCACAATTCAGGGTTCTTGTTAGGCTTAGGGAGGACGACTACCACTGCCTCAGACGTAGAAGTCGGTAGTCTACCACCTTCGAGTGCCTTCATAAGCACCTCACGGTAGGTCGGCAGGAGATCATCTGCATATTGTTTGTAGATTTCCGCCGGGTACCTATACGGGCCCGGGTCTTCCCACTCTTCCGGGGCATTAACTGCCGTTTGGATCTCTTTAAGGGTCAGGGGGCTATCCAACCTCCCCCTGGCGGTATCTATAAGGCATGGCAAGTCTACTTGTTCCAGATACTCCTGCATCTCCCATTCAGTAAACTGCACCCTGGAGCTATAAAGTTCCTGGTAATAGGTGGCAAACCGGGTGATGATGTGAGTATGGTCTGTTAGAATCTTCCTATTAGTGGACTGAATTTGGGCTATGGACACCGGGGAGGAATGTTCCCGTGACAACCAGGCCAACAAGCGACCACTCTTCTCTCCTTGTTCCAATATTCTTTGGCTCTGATGAAGCAGGTGTATTTTAGTAGTAGAGATACGGATGAGAGACACGTCCCCCAGGGCCTCCTGAAGTGATTAGTATGCCCGAGAGACTCTGGAGACTGTAGACAGTCTGCAGAGCCGCAGCCTTAGCCTTGGCCTCCTTTAATGCTGCGTACACACAAGCAGACTTTTCGACCGGACTGGTCCGACGGACTATCTGACGAACTTTCGGCGGACTGCCAACGGACTTTCCCAACGAATGGACTTGCCTAAACACGATCACACCGACGGATCAAGTCCGACGGATTCGTACGACCGGACTAAAATAAGGAAGTTGATAGCCAGTAGCCAATAGCTGTCCTAGCATCGGTTTTCGTCTGTAGGACTAGCATACAGACAAGCGGACTTTTCGATGGGAACTGGGTCCGGCGGAGTTCCGACGTAAAGATTTGAAACATGTTCTAAATCTAAAGTCGATCAGATTTTCAACCGAAAAAGTCCGCTGCAGGTCCGATGAAGCCCACACACGGTTGAATTGTCCGCCGGGCTCGGTCCGTCGGACCAGTCCGGTTGAAATATCCGCTCGTGTGTACGCGGCATATTTCTCTACAAGCCCCTTTGCGGACGTTCCCAATATGCTCTTGAAAACTACCCCTCATACAGGCCTTAAATGCATCCCAGGTGACAGGGACGGGCACAGATCTGTCCCGTGAGTTCCAGAAGGCTATCATATCAGCCTTACATGGCATATGCACCCTCAAGTCGGACAACCAGAACCTAGAGAGTCGCCACAGGCCCTCCGATGGTGCGCACAACAACCAAAGCTGCAGGGAGAGTGGGGCATGGACCCCCCTAGGCAGGATAGTGATGTCCTTTACCCTGGAAAGGACAGACCCCCCCCCCGAATAAATCCTGTCAATCCTGGAAAACGTTTTGTAGGTAGCCGAGTGGCAGGTAAATACCCTCAGTTGGGGGTGTTTCCACCACCAGACATCCGTGAAGTTAAAGGCTTCTGCCCATGCCTTCAATTCAGTGGCAGAGTCGGACGTCTGGGATAGTCTGTCCATTCCAGGGTCCAGGACCATGTTGAAGTCTCCCAACATCAGGATGTTGTCAGTGGCATAAGTCGAGAGTTTCGACACTAACTGATAGAGGAAGGAAACTGAGGCAGGAGGGGGTACATACAATCCTACTATAACAATCTCCAGATTCATGTTATTTGCGTGGATGATGACATATCGACCTTTCAGGGTCTACTTCTAGCGCCAATAGGCGAAAGGGCAAAGATTTGCGTATCAATATACTAACTCTTCTCAAGAGGTTTGAGTAGGTTGAATAATATGAGTGGCCCACCCAGGGTCTCCTAAGACTCAGGAATCCCCCCCCCCCCCCCCGTCAGGTGAGTCTCCTGGAGAATACATACGGTATCTCACAAAAGTGAGTACAACCCTCACATTTTTGTAACTATTTTATTATATCTTTTCATGTGACAACACTGAAGAAATTACACTTTGCTCCAATGTAAAGTACTGAGTGTACAGCTTGTATAACAGTGTAAATTTGCTGTCCTCTCAAAATAACTCAACATACAGCCACTAATGTTTAAACTGCTGGCAACAAAAGTGAGTACACCCCTAAGAGAAAATGTCCAAAATGGGCCCAAAGTGTCAATATTTTGCGTGTCCACCAGAGCTTCACGGGTTGCTGCTGGAGTCTTCTTCCACTCCTCCATGATGACATCACAAAGCTGGTGGATGTTAGTGACCTTGCGCTCCTCCACCTTCCATTTGAGGTTGCTCCACAGATGCTCAATAGGGTTTAGGTCTGAAGACATGCTTGGCCAGTCCATTACCTTTACCCTCCGCTTCTTTAGCAAGGCAGTGGTCGTCTTGGAGGTGTGTTTGGGGTCGTTATCATATTGGAATACTGCCCTGCGGCCCAGTCTCCAAAGGGGGGGGGGGGGGGTCATGCTCTGTTTCAGTATGTCACAGTACATGTTGGCATTCATGGTTGCCTCAATGAACTATAGCTCCCCAGTGCCGGCAGCACCCATTCAGCCCCAGACCATGACACTCCCACCACCATGCTTGACTCTAGGGAAGACACACTTGTCTTTGTACTCCTCGCCTGATTGCCGCCACACACGCTTGACATCATCTGAACCAAATACGTTTATCTTGGTCTCATCAGACCACAGGACATGGTTCCAGTATTCCATGTCCTTAGTCTGCTTGTCTTCAGCAAATGGTTTGTGGGCTTTCTTCTTCAGCATCTTTAGAAGAGGCTTCCTTCTGGGACAATAGCCATGCAGACCAATTTGATGCAGTGTGCGGCGTATGGTCTGAGCACTGACAGGCTGACCCCCCCACCCCTTCAACCTCTGCAGCAATGCTGGCAGCACTCAAAGAGCTGACGCTGAGCATGTGCACTCAACTTCTTTGGTGGACCATGACAAGGCCTGTTCTGAGTGGAACCTGTCCTGTTAAACCGCTGCGTGGTCTTGGTCACTGTGCTGCAGCTCCATTTCAGGGTCTTGGCAATCTTCTTATAGCCTAGGCCATCTTAATGTAGAGCAACAATTCTTTCTAATTCATTCATTGACAGACACAGCCTTCTTATTCAGAACCATAGGGTTATATCACCTCTATTAGCAGAAGGACTAGGCAGAACAAAAAAACAAAACACTTGGCCACGCCCATGGGCCATCGTCAGACAGTATATAAGCCCCTTCCTGCTCTAGGCATTCAGTTTCTTTCTGCCTAGTCAGGAGTAAGGACCTGGTTACCCGCTAGGATCTCTAGTCCTGGGAATTTTTGTTTTTTGTTTTATTTTCTCTTTTTCCTGTATTTTTTTTCCGGTGAGATCTACAATCAACTGCCGGGCAGGGCGACAGACTGGATACTTAGATCCTTAAATCACCCTAGTCTGGCCAGCAAGCGCGTGCCGACCTCAGCTACGTGCTAGGTGGGCCGTGACATAGCCCCACTGGACAGGGGCTGGACCTGCGAGTTAAACGTTTAATGAGGTTGCATACGACCGGGTCTCGGCCTGTGTCGCAGCGTTCCTCATGGCCTACAGCCCCCCCCCCACTTTGGTGGCAAGGAGGATCTGTCTGTGAGCGTTACCCGCGCACTTCGCTGTAGCGGTAAGTAGGGGCCCCCCGCCTCTCCTTCCCTGGAGGGGTGGGGGGCATGGGTACTCCCTGAGGTGGTTGGTCCCTCCAGGGTTCTCCATCCCTCCCCCCTCCTTTCCTTCCCGGGTGAGGTCCAGGCTTCTGGCCTAGGGGCCTTGTGAACACCATGTCCCCCCCCTTTTCCACCTTGGGTTTGCTACTCGGGGGGGTATCCCATGGGCCCACCTGCATTTTGGGGGTCCAGGAGATGAGTGACCGGAAATCTGCGCACAGGTGACTGGGCGCGGGGGGGCGCCATTGTCCGTTTTGGGGTCCGGGGGCCGCGAACTTGCGGTGTGCAGCTAAAAATTTAGGCCGCGGCTCTGCGGCCTACCGGCCAGGTACCTCCCGGGGGCCATGGGGCCGGCTGCGGAGGCTGCCGCTTCCATAACTTAGGCCACAGCTTTGCGGCCTACAGATGGATCGGTCAGGTCCCCCTGCTCACGGCAGACGGCTGAAAATTTAGGCTGCAGCTTTGCGGCCAGGTACCGCGTGGGGGGCCCCGGGGCCGGCTGTGGAGGCTGCCGCTCCCATAATTTAGGCCACGGAATTGCGGCCTACAGATGGATCAGTCCGGTCCCCCCGCTCGCGGCATATGGCCGAAAATTTAGCCCGCGGCTTTGTGGCCTACCGACCGGGTACCGCGTGGGGGGCCCCGGGGGTGGCTGCGGAGTCTGCGCCGCTCCCGTTGGTTAGGCCACGGTTTGCGGCAGACAAATCGGTCTGGTCCCCCCGGTCGCGGCGGACAGCTGAAAATTTAGGCCGTGGCTCTTGCGATCTGCTGAGCCATGGCTTCTGCGGCCTGCTGAGCCTGGTGGCCGCCTACTGTGCAGGGCCTTGGTCTGTGGCCCCTGTGAGGGGCCTTGGTCTGGGTCCCTGTGAGGGGCCTTGGTCGGTGTCCTTGTGAGGGGCCTTGGTCTGTGCCCCCTGTGAGGGGCCTGGGTCGGTGCCCCTGTGGGGGACCACTGTCTGTCCCCACTGTAAGGGGCCCCGGGTATGTCCCCCCTGTGAGGGGCCCGAAGTCTGTGGAGGGCTTCGGTCTGTGCTCCCTGTGCGGGGCCTCGGTTGAGGAGCGCTGGTTTTCGCACTTATTGCATCTGTGCGGGAACATTTCTTCAAGCTAGGGGATGCAGTGGTGGCTGCGGCAGAGGGCCGGTATCCCTTTGGATAAGCGGTTTTGCGTGGCAAAGTCGTTCCCTTTTCCCTCTTTTTCTGACAAAATTGTCCATGAGGACTGGGAGTTTCCAATGTGATTTTTGTGTTTCCAAGAACATTTGCTCTAAGGTACCCCTTTGGGGGGTCCCTCCTTCAGTAGTGGATTGTTCCACCAGTAGTGGATCCCCCTGTCTCTAGGCTGCTCAAGGCAACCATGGTTCCAATAGAGGAATCTCTGGCTTCTAAGGGTCCTGCTGACATACCTGGAGGGGGAGCAGAATCCCCCTGTCTTTGCTGTATTGGCGGATCTATTGGTCCAGGTGCTGCAGTTGTCTGATATGTCGCTTGGCCACAGTTACCCTGGTTGCTGAGCTCTCTGTTTCCTCAGTGGTGCTGAGGCATGTATTTTGGGGGGCGGCCCTGAATGGCATCATGTCGCGTCTTGATCTTGTCCGGTTACAAGATTTTCGGCTGTGTTGCTCCAAAGATTTGGAGCCAGACTGCTGATTGTTCTCCACGAGGGGCTGTGCATGCTCTGTTGCTGTAGAGTGTGATGGCCCTAGTTCCCGTGCTGAGAACGGTTTCAGGGGTTCTATTCAAACCTGTTCAGTCTACAGGATGGCGGGCATGGTACATCTAATTCTGGACCTCAAGGCCTTGGCCTGCCATGTGAGTACAGTAGTTCAGGATGGCGTCTGTCCACACAGCGTGGCACTCCTTCATGGGAACTTTCCGACTTCTGTCGATATCACAAATGCTACTTACGCATTCTGTTATGTGCCCGACTTCAGCACTTCCGTTTTTTGCTGTGGGTGTGGAGCATTATGAGCGTGTGGTGTTGCCCCTTTGGATCTGGCCACCGCTCCTCGGGTGTTCATGAGGTGTTGGCCCTGGATCTGGCATGGTTATGTCGGTGGAGGTTTGCGATCCTAGGCTGCCTGGACGATCTTCTTCTCCTACTCATCGACTACTCCGAGGAGCAACGTAGTTCTTATATAATCCTTGACTGATTTCAGTGGCGTCTATACTATCGGAAGTCTGCTTGGCCCTGCCAGATCATTGGATTATGTGAGCCTGACCTGGGCTTCAGCTCTGGCCAGCGTGTTTCTTCTCCCGGACAATACTCTGGAAGTTGCCGACTGCTTTTTTTTATTTACTGTCCAGCAGGTGGGACAGTAAGTCAGGAAACCAGAGTCTCCCTAGTCTGGTGGCTTCGCTCTCCGGTTCTTCGGTGGGATAAATCCTTTCTCCCCTTGTATTGAACAGAGTGACCACCAATGTCTGTCTGTCCAGGTTGGGAGAGGTCCTGGGACTGAGCTCTGCTCATGGTCGTTGGATGTTAGTGGAATCTGGACTACCGAGTAAGATCCTGGAACTTCATGCGAACATACTAGTTCTGGATCATGGACGGATCGACTTCGGGGGCTTCTGGTACGGATCCAGTCGGACAAGGCAACGGCGGTGGCTTATGTCCTTCACCAGGGCGAGCCAAAATGGACTGTTGGTGGCCCTAGCTGTTGCCAGTATCCTCCGGTGGGCAGAGTGTCTCGTTCCGGCCCTTTCTGGCATACGCTTTCCAGGAGTAGAATACTGTAAAACGGATACCTCAGTTGGTTAGGGTTGGACCATGGGGTGGGCCCTTCACTGGGCCATGTTTCGTCGTATTTGGCTCCGCTGGGGGCACGCCTGAGGTAGATCTGTTTTGCATCCTGGCTCAAGGATGGTATCAAGGTTTTTGCCAAGGTCACGTGATCTTCTGGCGGTTCTAATGACCCACGTTTGCTCTATGCCTTTCCTCCTCTCCAGCCTCTGCTGTGGCTTTTTGGCAGGATCACCGCTGTGGGGATTCCGGTCATTCTTGTGGCTCCTGATGGGTCCTGGTGGTCTGGGTACGCCGACCGGGTGCGGCCAGTCACCAACGTTCCTTGACAAATGCCTCTCAGGAAGGACCGTTCTTCCATCCAGCTTTAGAGTCGCTGGTTATTAACGACCTGGCTGTGATGGGCCAGGTGCTGCCGTTTCCAACACTGCTCATTGGGGGGATGAGAAGGAAGGGGCCTCGGGTACATTGTGGCCCAGATGTCAGCCTGGGTGGTCTTCTTCAGCGTCTCCTAGTGTCACACTTCCTGGTGCGTACCTTTTTATTCCAGGGGTTAGGCGTCTGTTTCCACCAGTGCGGTATCTTCTACCGCCGTGGGATCTGATATTGGTGATTTTGGTTCTCCAGAAGCCTTTCTATCTCTCTCTCAGAATATTCGGGAGATTCCACTACTGCTCTGTCTTGGAAGGTGGCCTCTTGGTGGCTATCACCTCCACTCGCAGGGTGTCAAAAAGGTGGTTTTATCTTGTCTTTCACCTTACCCAGGTTAAGGTGGTGCTTTGCCCCTTTTTACAGAGTTTTGTCCTTGGATTTCCATTGGAATAAGGACATTGTGTTGCCTTTCTTGTGTTCCTGGTCAGCACTTTTCCAGGGATTTTGTCTTATTGGCCCTGATTGGGTTTTTGCGGACAGGCCAAGAAAGGGGCTGTCTTTTTTTTCTGCGACCCTTCTCTGGATGGAGGGCTATTCTGTCAGGGATCAGGTGCCTCCTTCCCTGTTACGGCACATTCTTCTCGGGCGCTTAGTGCTTCTTGGGCCTTCTGTCATCATGCGTCCGTTGTGCAAGTTTGCAAGGTGACCACTGGTCGTCGGTGTACATTTTCACAAGTCTATGAAGTGGAGGGAATGGCATCTGTGGATGCCTCTTTTGGCCTCAAGTTTTTGCAGGCTGCTGTTTAGAGGGTCTATTCCCTCTTGAAGGGGTAGCATTCAGGTTGGGGTCCAGCTGGTCCTGTGTGAAGCTCTTGTTACCTGGATGGCTCTTGTGTTAGCCTTGGGAATTTTCGGTGTCCCACCCCTCATGTTTGGCACTGCTTTGGGACGTGCCTATGGTTCTGAATAAGAAGGCTGTGTTTGTCAATAAACAGATGAGAAAATAGGATTTTTTACTTACCATAAAATCAGTTTCTCTGAATTCATTGGAAGACACAGCACCCACTCCTCTATGGCGTTTTTTTGATACTTCTACTACTGCTTGCTACTAAACTGAATGCCTAGAGCAGGGAGGGGGTTATATACTGTCTGAGGACGGCCCATGGGCTTGGCCAAGTGTTTTGTTTTTTTGTTCTGCCAAGTCCTACTCCTAATAGAGGCGATAGAACCGAGTGCACGTCCGACTACATCAGCTGCCTGGCCAAGCCCGATAACACCAAATTTAACACACCTGCTCCCCATTCACACTGAGACCTTGTAACACTAACGAGTCATGTGACAACGGGGAGGGAAAATGGCTAATTGGGCCCAATTTGGACATTTTCACCTAGGGGTGTACTCACATTTGTTGCCAGCGGTTTAGACATTAATGGCTGTGTGTTGAGTTATTTTGAGGGGACAGCAAATATACACTGTTATACAAGCTGTACACTCTCTACTTTACATTGTGGAAAGTGCAATTTCTTCAGTGTTGTCACATAAAAAGATAAAATATTTTTAAAAATGCGAGGGGGTGTGCTCACTTTTGTGAGATACTGTATATGAGGGGAATGGCGTTGCAGGAACTGAAACACCAGTGACCTCCTTATCCTGGAGTTTAGGCCCCTGGTGTTCCAGGACACTATTTTACACATAGACATAGGGTCCTATTATCTCATCTAGAGGAGGAGAAGATGTAAATTGAGCGGATTGACTGCCCACCAAACCACCATTCCTTATTACTTTCAAAGAGATTCCCTGGATATAGCACCAGACATCTATTACAAAAGGTAAACTGACTCATATATGCATAAATTTGAACTAAGCAAACAATAACTAAAGCAACCCCCCCCCCCCAACCCACCCCCGACCCCAACCGAAGGGGGCCCTCCACCCAAAACAGAAAAGGGCAACAAGCCCATGTGGGGGTGCAATGTGCAAGAAGGCACCGGAGTCCCATCCTCTGGAGTATAGTACATGGATCAAGCTGGGGCAATGACTTAGTATTGCAAAAGTAACGTGGGTAGTCCTGGGACAACTGTTGTCCAACTAGGGATATCCGCCCCTGCTCCAACTGTAAAGTATAGTGCAGGATTCTTTGAGGTAGGCAGATATGTTCCTGTGCCTGCTGGGTGTCTGCAGGGCAGCCCAAAGGGGGGTCCAGGGCAGCTTTTGGGTCATGTCTAAGTTCTGCAGAACGTGGTGTAAACCAACCCCCATGGGATCCATCCAAACAATCCCCTCTCCAAACACCCCCCTACAGAGCAGGTAGTAAGGCAAACGTGGATCTACTGGGGGAGGCAAGGGGTGCATAAGCACCTTAGAGTGGGGGTCACCCATCATAGCCCCTTCAGGAACCACATAGGAGCAGAAGACCTGCCCATCAGCCCGGTGTCCCCGGGAATCCCGGTGCATATGTTACCTCTAGGGTGTAATGAGTAGCAACTTACAACAGGCCGTGGAAAAATTCCCATGTTACAGGCAGGCATCCAAATCATCCCAGGCGGACATCCACTGCAGCAATGGAAGGAGAGAGGCACCTCAGTGCCTGCAGACTGTCTCTATCGAGGAAGATGCCTCGATAGTGGGCTGTCTCCCCATCTTCCACCTGTAGTCTTGCTGGGAAAAGCATGCTGTATTTGAGGCTCTTTGCCCGCAGTTTGGCGCTCACTGTATCAAATGACTTGCGCTGGCTTTGGGTTTCCACAGAATAGTCAAGGAATATAATAAGTTTAGCATTTTCAACCTTCAGCTCCTGCAGGGCCCTGGCCTCTCGGAGCCTCCACTATGCCACCAGAGCTTTCCCACCATGCACCTGCAGCCTGGGCACCAGAAAAAGGTAGGATGACTGGCCGGACTCCAGGAGCTCTGTTACTGAGCGTCCTCTCCCGTTGCCATCTTGGACCTGCTCCGCACATATTATTACTTAGTTTAAGTCTGTACTATGTAAAAGTCTAACCTTTGATTGCAGGGTACACAACAGTCACTGATAATATATGGCTTGGAGTCAAAAGCATAGCATTCTTTGAGTAAACCTATATGGGCTTGTTTAATAACACAGTGGAAATGACATTGGCATGAAGAGCAGACACTCAGAAATTCTGTTTCCTAGCCGTACATTGCGGGACACCGGGTAATATTCTAAAAAGCTAGGTTATACTGCCACCTTCAGGAGAATTGGACACTGGCAAAGCAAAGCCGTAAGAAGAGCCAAGTTTAACTCCTGCTGCTCCCAGCATGTCTTGATTTTTGCTAATGTTCTTAGGAGAATGGACATCTTCTCTCTGCTCTGACAGAAGCAAACCCTTTTCCTTTTTCCTTTTTTCTTCTAGCAAGATTCTTCAGTTGCAGCAGAGTCGCTAGGGATTATTTTTGCAGCTTCTGGATTGGCTACTGTAGAAGTGAAGATTTGTTCCTCATTGCATGAGTCTGACTTGTGTAATCTAGCGCCTCTAAATGGTTAATCCCTTACAGCTCTGATGCTTCAACTTGGGTCACTGTACTCGGTGGGCGGGCACTGCAATGCTTTTTTGGGTCACAAGCATCTAGGAGGCTTTTAGTGTTTTCAAGTTAGAGCTTGTGCTGCAACTCTTTTTATGGTCGTCTGTACACTGGGATACATGGCTGTGGTATGGCCTTAATACTTTTTCATGTGGCACAACTGTTACACTTTTTTTTTTTCCTCTTTTTATATTGTGTCACTCAGTACAATGCGTGTCTACAACACTTTTTGAATCATTTTATTTGTGGCTTTTCCAGTGAGCAAAAGCTGGGATACCTTTTCTACATGCGTGCCTTTCCTTTGCCTCTCCTGCAATTGGCCTGCACAATATGCAACACTGGCTCTTGGGTCAGTCCTCGTCGCTGCAACTTAAGGTGGGTTAATCACAGAAGATCACCTAACCCCTCCAGCTTTCTGCAACTGGGTGTCAGTGAGTATCATTATTGGCCCTATTCATCTTCCATATGACAAATGTCAAAGCACCAGTCCTGCAAATTTGGCTTACTCAAGATCCACTAACAGATCTGGGGTGGGTTGGCTTGTAGTGTCCCTTCCCTGGACCTGCCATTGACAGCCTGGATCATAGTCTCCTGCTTGAGTTTATCTGCTTCGCAGAGTTTTCCTTAGCTCTGTTCAGAGTAATACCCTTCTCTGTCTGTGTGGGGAGGAATTTTCTGCAACTATGTTGGTATTTAGATAAAACATCACTGCCATTATTGCCAGCTCACTACGCAGGGGCTGAAGGTGTTTTTTTAGCTCTCTCCTCCAGAGTCTCTCTCCCTTATACACCTGGAGCTACTTCTGCATACACAGCTGAGGATGAGGGAGTAGCTCAATGTCATTCATAGATATAGATATATCAGATATATGTTTATCTCCTTTATGAATATTTTTCCTGCACGTTTGTGTAAAAAGCGATTGTGCAACCCATGTGAAGTATTTCAGGAAGCGTCGGAGTAAGAGCATAATTCATGTTGAACTCTATACTGATAAGCTGTTAAGGCTTGTAAAATGTCACCTATGAAAAATTTTAGGTACCATCATTTTCCACCATTTCACGGGCGCACACAGTTTTGAGTCTTGACTTGTTTTTTTGTGATTGTGTATCTTTTCACTCAACCCAACCCCATATTTTATATTTTCCCCCAAAAAAATTGGTTGGGGCCCCTTATACACAGAGTTACATTGTCAATTACAGTCATATATTCTGAGGCCACACATGCTCACAGTCATGGTGCTCTCTGTGTGGTTTGCTTGAGCCACCAAAACTCATTTTTGAAAAACAGTACAATATACCAGACCAGAGTTTTACAGATGATGACTGTCGAAATATTATTTCCCAAGATACATTTAATAAAATAAAGTATGCTTTTTATTATACATTTTACATTATTGTATTATTAATTATTTTCATTATTTTATATATATTGTTTTTATATATTTTTTGTATAGGGGGGGGGCTTCTGTTAGGGGGCCCAGAGCAATTGCCCCTTTTACCCCCTTAATAATCCAGTCCTGCCTAAAAATATAGTACTATGTGTTTGATAAACAGCTTTGCAAATACTGTACGACATAAAAAAAATTGCAACTGCCACTATTTTATTGTCCATGGTCTCTGCTTTCAGAAAATATATGTTTTGGGGGTTCTAGGTAAAAGTCTAGCAAATGCTGATTTTTAACGTGTGTGAAAAATGTAAAAACTGCCCTGAACACAAAGTGGTTAAGGAGATCTATAGCCACAGCATACTCTTTAATCATCATTGTAATAGCAATACAAACAATAGTTATTTTTGACTACCCAATATAATCTTACTTTAAAAAACTCACCTGTAGTTCCAAAGGCAGGTACTGCAAAATGTGTGACACAGCAGTGCCTGCTCACAGGGCATAGTAAATCTTTTTAAAGCGGTTGTATAGCTATTTTTTAAACTAAACTTTTACCTACAGGTAAGCCTATAATAAGGCTTACCTGTAGGTAAAAAAAATATCTCCTAAACCTGTACGGTTTAGGAGATATTCCCCTCGCAATGAGCCGCTGACTGCAGCGGCGCATGCGCACAGGGGATTCTCGGCTGAAAGCCCGGCAGCCGCCGGACTTTGCCAGAAAAAAAGTCTCCCGCGCGCACGGAAGGCACGCCGAGGGAAAATACCAGCTCCCTCGGCGTGGACCGGGTGAGATGCCGACTCCTCGTTCTAAGGTAAGTATGTCATAATGAGCTAGTATGCGGTGCATACTAGCTCATTATGCCTTTTCCCTTACAGGTGGAAAAAAAAAAAGTCAGTGGGTTTACTACCGCTTTAAAGTTATAGTACAAACTTCAAGATCATTCAGATTAATAGGAGTAAGCTAAAAATAATTGAAATTAAAGCGTAACTCCACTTTTGTTGAGAAAAAAACATTCCCCTCTGGGTGGTTTGTGTACATTGCAAGGATCAGGTTTGGAGTCATGTACAACTGCTGTAAAATGCTCCATTCTGCATATATAAGCTATAGCTTATATAGGTAGGAGGAGAGGCGGACAGCCAGCCTAAGGGTAAAACCCACTTAGCAGCTAATAAAACAAATGTAGTCAGTCTCCTAGTGTGTTTGGAGGCATTGGGAACAGGCAAACCCAAAAGATAATGTACAGGATCCAATGGGACACTAGTACCCAGAAGACTCTGTAGAAGGGACTGAACAGAGAGCCAGAAATCAAAGGGCTTTCCCAGAAAATATGGTAATGGGAACCTACCTCCCGGTGACCCCTCCAACACAACCGAGAGACCTCCGGATTATATCTGCGGAGGACCTCCGGAGTTCTATACCAAAAAAAGCATCACTTTAAAAGCTGTCTCCCTCTGCTGCACACATCTCGAAGCCTTAGAAACTGAGTACCAAATCTTCTGCCAGTGTGGGAGAGGGATGGGTCGTTGAATATATGAGACCATTTTTGCATATAGAGATTATATGAGCTATCGAGCGGTTTAGCCTCATGTAGAATTTGGTAGATGCATGATATGAGGTGGAGTTGGTAAGGGCTTTGAGTACATAGGAGTTTAAACACAGTGGGCTTCTCTAAAGTTAGGGCTGGGGATTGTGAGGAAAAGTAGTGTTTGAATTGCAGATAAGAATATAGACGTTGTCTAGGGAGTTGATGTTTGTGTTGGAGTTCTGCAAATGTGTAAAGTCGGCATGTTAATGGATGAACTATGTGTTGGAGATGAAAGATCCCAGCTTGCAACCAGAACAAAGAAGGTAACCCCCTCAAATGGGACTTTGACAGACCACCAACTCAATAATAAATAAAATGTAATCTTTTAATGATATGGAATAAAAAACATATATAGTCTACAGATGACAAGAATGCACAATATGTATCACATGGAAAACAGAACAAAACATGTACAAATATAAATCATCCAGTGTAAATGCCCTAATGCCCGACGCATTTCCGATATGCAGTGTTCAGATACCTTCATCAGGGGCTGAGGGTTCGAAAAACTTTTTTTACATAAATATTGATTCCAATGGAATGATTCCATGTTAAAGAGGCACTAGAGGTAATGAAGTCCGATCAAATATTGCATGGCCATCAGACTGTGGATATTGGACAGATTTTTTAAGTGCACTATGTCTGCAATATCTGTAATCTATGCCAATGTAATTCCCATCGAATGTAAGTATAAGGTATAGGGGACAGGCAGTCACTGGAGCCTAAAGTGTCAGCTGAATGACCGATGGATGAATATCCAAGTGTCCCTGGGACGGTGTATCTTGCAGGTATGTCCGGCGTGTGGCTTGCTATCACTCAATCCGTGCCAGCTTGCAACCAGGGGTACATTCTGCTGTAGGCGAGGCTATCAGGAATATCTGGATTAAAGAGTATGTTTAACAGAGGTGGGCATGTGGACGAGAGGGAAAAAAGCTGTAAACATTGCTTCCATATGAAGAGAGTGAACAACATCAGATTCAGACATATGCCTCGCAGTTGGGTTATAGACATATCTAAGGATGACCATAACATAGCACAGGGATGCACTGGGCAGCTGACACTCATTTCAATCTCTGACCACCTACTAGATGCCATTCTAGAAGACCATGTAACTGCTGTCCTAAGATGAGTGGCGTAATAATACTTAATGATATCTGGGGCACCTAGACCTCCCCGAGAGCGGGGAGTGAATACCACACACCTGGTTATACGGTGAGATTTGTTGTGCCAAATGAAATTAAGAAAGAATCTCTGCACAGCTTTCAGTTGTTTCATCGGGTTAGCAGCGGGCAGTGTTTCAGATAGGTATAAAAGTTTTGGCAAGATAGACATTTTAAGAACATTAATTCGTCCTAGAAGCGAGAGAGAATAATTATCCCTTTGGTGTAGGAGACCATTAATATACTTAAAAAGAAGGGGATAGTTAGCTTGATAAAGAGTGGGGTATGAGGAGGTCACTTGAACTCCTAGATATTTGAGGAAAATTTTGTTGCAGGGTTGCAAGAGTAGCAGGTGGGATATGTATTAATAAGGTTTCCGTTTTGGTCATATTGACTTTGTACCCTGAAAATAGGCCAAAAGACACCAGTAAGTCACGAAGATTAGAGAGTAGAGATGTATGTGGGCTAGCTAGTGTCAAAAAGAGAGTTTGTATTCTTTCTGTCGTAAAGAGACCCTGCAGATGTCAGGATGGGAACAGTTGGCTGCAGCTAGGGGTTCCAAACACAGTATAAAAAGCTGGGGAGACAAGGGGCAACCCTGTCTTGTACCATTTCTCACAGGGAATGATGGCGACAGAAAGGATGACATTTGCACTCGGGAGGAAGGCTGGGAATACAAAGCGTGAGGTGCTTCTATAAAAGGACCTGATAAACCATATCTGGAGAGGGTAGCAAACATAAAGGGCCAACTCAATCTGTCAAATGCTTTCTGGGCGTCTAAGCTCAGAATGAGAGCCGGGCGAGTAGTCTTGTCAAGCAGATCAATAAGGTCAATGGTACGCCTTGTGTTGTTCAGCATGTCTAGATAACACAAATCCTACCTGGTCTTTATGAATGAGTCCGAGGAGGATTAGAGAGATTCTGTTGGCCAGGATTTTAGTAATGATCTTATAATCAGAGTTGAGCAATGCTATTGGTCTGCAATTGTCAGGGAGAGAAGGTTTCGGGATTACCGGATTCCCAGGTTTCGGGATTACCATAATGTGAGCATGCAAAATTTGGGGTAGTGCCTTTCGTCAGGTAGGTAAATAAATCTATTAAATATGGGCTTAGAATCAGAAGAAAGCTTTTGTAGTATGGGTATGGCAAACCGTCTGGTCCTGGGGATTTATGTGTCGGTAGTTTCTTAACCACCTCAGCCAATTCCCCAGCAGTAATATTAGCGTTGAGCGAAGAAAGGTGGGCCGAAGAGAGTCTAGGTAAATATAAGGAGGCAAAAAAATTCAGAGTTTGTTTGTGAGAACTGATATTTGGGTTCTGAATTAAGACAATTATATAAATTGTGGTAAAATTCCCCAAAAACTGTAGACATGGTATGTAGACAGTATGTGGAAGACCTGTTGGCTTGCATAAGGAAGTCGGGATGATTGAAATGGATGAGGCTTAAGTCTATTTACCAATAATCTATGTGGCTTGTTGGAGTATTCGTATAACTTTTGTTTAGCCCAGCAAAGGGACTTGGTGACCTTAGTCATATTTGGCTGACATATCTCTTCCCTCCTTGTCGGATGAGGGATGGGACATGTTGGAGGCGCCTATTTCAGTTGAGGAGATTGCTGCAGCAATCTCCCAAATGCTCGCACATAAGACCCCTGGACCTGATGGTTTCCCGACTGAATGGTATGTTAAGTTCAAGGACCTTCTATCCCCTTTCCTTCTGCGGACTTATAACAAAGCCCTAGAGACTGGGATCCTCCCCCCAACAATGAGGGAGGCTTTGATAGTACTCCTATTAAAGCCCCGAAAAGACCCACTTACCTGTGAATCTTATCGTCCAATTTCTCTCATAAATGTGGACGTTAAGATTCTGGCCAAAATATTAGCAAATCGACTGAATACTGTGGTCACATCCTTGGTTAATAGTGACCAGGGTGGTTTTATCCCTGGTAGGTCTACTAAAATGAACATTCGCAGATTGTTTCACAACCTGCAATATCCACATGACTGCCCTCCTACACGCGCCATTGTGTCCTTAGATACCTGTAAAGCATTTGACAGTGTGGAATGGCCGTACCTTTTTCAGGTGTTACAGAAATATGGCTTCGGCCCCCGTGTGGTAGCATGGATAAAACTTCTGTACACTTCCCCAACAGCTCGGATACGGGTTAACTCATCTATCACTGATCCCTTCCCGATCACCAGGGGCACTCGACAGGGGTGCCCATTGTCGCCCCTGTTGTTTGCCCTGGCAATGGAGCCGCTTGCAGTTTGCATTCGCTCCTCCCCCACAATTAAAGGACTCCCAATTGCAAATATAGAGGAGCGCATTTCCCTTTACGCAGATGACACAGTGGTGTACCTGGCAGATGCAAATGAGTCTCTGCAGGCTTTGCTGGAGGAGATCAATACCTTTGGGGACTACTCTGGATTCCGGGTTAATTGGGACAAATCCAGCTTTTTCCCCTTAGATGTGAATAACCCTCCTCAGATACACCCGGCCTCCAAGCTCCAGGTGGTGTCCTCCTTTAGATACCTTGGAGTATTGGTTCAAGCTCCCTTATCTCTATATGCCACTAATAATGTAGATCCTTTTGCTGGCCCGCCTCCAGGAACAAACTAAACAGTGGATGGATTTACCTTTACACCTCACGGGGAGGGCCAATATTCTTAAAATGATTTATTTACCTAGATTTCTTTATATCCTTACTAATTCCCCATGTAAAATACCAAAAGCTACCTTCAAACGCATAGATATGATATGTACTACTTTCCTGTGGAAGGGTGGATCCCCCAAAGTGGCACTTGAGACACTGAGACTGCCAGCTCATCTGGCGGGTCTAGCATTCCCTAACTTCTTCCTTTACTATATGGCATCCCAACTGGTGCACATACAGGACTGGATGAATCAAGATCCAGCCAATGCCTGTACAACCACGGAGGGGGCTATCGCATCTTCCCTTGAAACTCTGCATAACATAATATATAGAGGCCGGGTCCCTGACCGCCCTGGAATCTCTCTACTCTCCGCCTCCCTTTCATTGTTTGAATATATTACCATGGGGGCGTGGCCTGGATGGCGAGGAGATAGGACGTGTGTGAGTGAAGCTCCGCTCGTGGTACATCCTGACATAGAAATCCTGCACTTCTAAAACCGACTTTTACTACAAAAACCGGAAGAACCAGCACAGCGTAACCTCCGCAACATGTCCCCACCGAAGAGGAACAATATAGCCTCCTCGTCTCTGGATAGATACCTGAGGACAGAGCGGGACCCTGAGGAACAAGATGGCGCCTCGGCTGCAGCTTATGCGGCCCCCCATACAGGGCACGAGGCAGCGGACACAGTAAAGGTCCTGGAGGCTATCTCCTTATGCCAGTCCACACTCACAACAAAGATAGAGGAGGTGAAGGTGGACATCTCACTACTGAGACATGACATGACCAAACTTCGGGAGCGGGGCAGAGACCAGGCTCGGGTGGGCAGAGGACACACTGTACCCTTTGCAGCACTCTTAAGAGGATTTGCAACGCCAAGTTCAACAATTGGCACAGAAACAAGATGACCTCGAGAACCGGGCCCGTAGGTCCAATCTCCGGTTTATCGGTCTCCCGGAGGGATCTGAGGGCCCCGACCCTGCCACCTTCTTGGAGAAATTGCTGATCGCAACATATGGCAGAGACGCCTTCTCAGCGACATTCGTGGCGGAAAGGGCCCACCGTATGCCAGCCCGCCGTCCACCTGAGGGTGCACCGCCGCGTACGTTTATAGCGAAGCTATTAAACTTCAGGGACAGAGATGCGGTCCTAAGAATGGCCAGAGTTAAGGGGAACATTCCCTTTCAGTCGGGCTTTGTATCTGCATTCCCCGACTTTTCTGCAGAGGTCCAGAAACTGCGCGCAAAATTCTCAGAAATCAAACGTCGCCTCAGAGTGCATCACATAAAATACGCAATGCTATTCCCTGCTCGTCTGCGGATTACTGGTGAGGACCGTGTACATTTTTTCGAGGATCCGGCGCAAGCAGCTGCATGGATTGATCAACGAGACGCGGAGAAGAACCGTCCCGCTTGAAGATAACCCCTGCAAACTGGAATACGTGAGTGACACTGTTAAACCTGATACACAGACCCCTCCGGCCTGCGCAACATTTATTTTTCCTAGTGAAGCCTGACATCCACAATGCACTCATGTTGCTGGTATGTTGCTATAGCGGGACCGTTAAAAATTTTTCGGCTCCTGGTACCAGACGCCCCGCAAATAGATGGCCAGCAGGTACTGTGTAGTATCCAATTGAACTTCCCTCTCACAACCCCTCTTATGAACTCCTACGTTTGAACTGTTCGGGTCAAGTAAAGGCCGCTCTTGTGCTGAGTACATATGACTGGACACTCTGCTCATCCTGGAGCGTAGCATTTTTCCCCCTTTTTTTTTTTTCTTCCTTTAAGGGGGGGGGTTTCACCTATCCCCCAATGATCCAGCACAGTGAGCCTGCTGCTATGGTTCTCTCTCTTTTTTTTTTTTTTTTTTGGGGGGGGGGGCGTTAGGCAACCCGCCCCTTTCGCTCCCACAATAGATATTGTATGATATTGAATATTGGTTCTTAAAAGTATAACTCTTTGTTATAATTACCACAGCAGGGCGAGCGATCACATTTGTGTGGTTCATTGACAGCGTTCCTCTGCAAGGTCTGCACTCATTCTACTGTTAATCTCACAACCAGAGATTGTTCGCCCCCATTAGGAAACTGTTAAACTGCAACCGGCGCTGCCCTATAGGCTTCAGCCGGCGACAGTAAGTTTAATGTGTACTACACATGTTTGAATGAAAATATGTTCTCCACATGTAACGGCACCAGTTTTGGGAATGATACCCCAGCCATGTTTGGGAAGCTGAGGGTTGGGAGGGGGGTTAGGGGAAGTTTTATATTTAGGTTAAAGATCAAGATCAATGATGTACTAAACAGTATGGTGGAGTTTTATACTTGGCGCCTCACAAGGGCGCGATGTAAAACCATCTTTACATTACTATGGAGTATGGAGGTGTGTGACCGAGGATTCACCCCGCAGCTGCTTCCACTGCAATTACCACTAGATCTGCATGGCTAATATAAAATTCCTCACCTGGAACGTACGGGGGCTCCGGGACAAATATAAACGCACAGCAGTCTTCAGCTGCCTTAAATCCTATAGAGCAGATATAACCGTGCTGGTTGAGACACACGCCACAGGTCAACTTCAACTCGCGTTGAAGCGCCCCTGGATAGGCTGGGCATATCATGCCACACATACTCCATACTCCCGGGGGGTGTCTATCTTAATAGCCAAAAACACCCCATTTGTAATTATCTCAATACAAACGGACCTGCAGGGTAGATTTATTTTCTTGCATTGTACCTTAGGGGGCACACAATACCTGATTATGGCATTTTATGTTCCTCCTCCCTATAAATCCACCTTGATCACAGAAGGACTTCTATACATGACGCAACACCCTAATATTCCTGCTATTTGGTTGGGGGATTTTAACGCTGTGTTGAACCCCAAAATGGACAGACTACAGCTGAGTCAGAACGCTCACCTCCCTAACACCACCCAATTTAGTCGCACTCTGAAAGAATTTTCACTAACCGACACATGGCGATATAAACACCCAAACACCCAGGCATACTCTTGCTTCTCGACAACACACTCCTCCCTGTCTCGTATAGACTTTATCTTAATCTCTGACGTATTACTCCCATTGCTATCAGACTCGGGCTACCACACTAGATCTCTATCTGACCATGCGCCATGCTGGGCCACATTGACTCTGGCCCCCAAAATGGGACCTCGCACATGGCGCCTCCATCCCTTTTGGCTGTCTGCTTTGCAGGACCAAGAGGACATAACCAAAGAGTGGCAATTCTATTTTAATATTAACAGGGACAAGGCCTCAGTGGGTATGGTATGGGAGGCTTTTAAATTACATGTCCCCACCATTCTATCCTCACGAATAAATAGACTGAAAGCCTCCTCTAAACTAATAATTCAGCAAGCAGCCAAAAAATTAGAAGCAACAACGAGTGAGTTTCAAGCTAACCCCACACAGGCCAAGGCATCTGAGCTTAAGCTCCAAACCCGTATCCTAGACCAACTACAATTCGAAAAGGCTAAGCAGAAACTCTTCTTTTCTAGACAGCGGGTATTTGAGCAGGGAGAGCGGGCGGGTAAATTGCTGGCATTTTTGGCCCGTCAGGATACCAATCCTCCAGTGGTGGTTACCTTGACAAACTCAAAAAATGAATTGATCACAGACCCTACGTTGGTTGCAGAGGAATTTCAGAAGTACTATACTGACCTATATTCCTCCAAGGTAACGGCTACTATACAAGAAACTCAGGCTTTTCTCCAGAATATCACCTTCCCCCAAATTTCCAAATCCCAACTGAATGACCTAGAAGCCCCTCTTACCACGGATAAAATTGCAGCGGCAATAGCTTCCCTTGCACCAGCTAAATCCCCTGGTGGGGACGGTATACCATTAGACTTCTATGCATCTTACTCAGATGTTTTGGTCCCTGAACTACTGAAATGATATAATCATATCTTTGAAACTGAATCGCTCCCTGAATCCCTTAGTCAGGCAGTAATTATAGTACTCCCTAAGCCAGGTAAAAACCCTCATCTTCCAGAATCCTACCGCCCAATTTCACTTTTACAAGCGGACATAAAAATTTTGGCCAAAGTGCTAGCTATCCGTCTTAACCGTAGTATTTTGTCCCTCATTCACCCAGATCAGACGGGATTCATGCCTGGAAAAAATACAGCCATGAATCTACGCCGCTTACACATGAACATTCAGGCCGAACACGAGAATACGGGAGATAGAGCGATAGTGGCATTAGACGCCGCCAAGGCGTTCGATTCAGTGGAATGGGTATACTTATGGGAATGCCTGAAAGGGTTCGGATTTGGTCCATGTTTTATACAATGGGTAAAGATATTATATTTCTCCCCGAATGCCAGGGTGGTCGTAAATGGGCGGATGTCTGACCCCTTCCCACTAGAACGTGGAACTCGTCAAGGTTGCCCGTTGTCCCCCCTTTTATACGCCTTGGCGGTTGAACCTCTCGCTATATCCCTTAGGTCAAATCCAAATATACGTGGGCTACGTGTGGGATCTCTTGTAGAAACATTGAGTCTGTATGCTGACGACATGCTTCTCTACCTGGAAGACACTGGTCCGTCTCTCCAAGCAGCTCTTTCTACCATTGAAGAATTTGGAAACCACTCAGGACTAAGTATGAATTGGTCCAAGTCCCAAATTTTGCCCTTAGACTTATCATCCCCTACATGTAACTCAGCCTCACTTCCCCTGCAAAGGGTCGCATCTATAAAATAACTAGGAGTGGAAATTACTAAAGAGCCCTCGGAATACATTGCCAATAACATTGAACCACTCTTTTCATACTTAAAATCCCGCACGCAATCCTGGGCAAGACTTCCTTTAGGAGTAATGGGAAGAATCAATCTTTTTAAAATGATTCTACTTCCCAAGTTTCTTTATATGTTCTTGAACTCACCAGTAATTATTCCCCTAAAAATTTTTAAGACAATGGACAAGATCATTAATTCCTTTATTTGGGGATCGAGTAGGCATAAGCTGGCATGGAACACGTTAAAAAACCCCACCTCCTCAGGTGGGACTGCTCTCCCCGACCTCCACACATACTATGTAGCTGCACAGCTCTCACACTTTTACTACATACATAAATCAGACGACACCAAATACCACACTTTAATATGTAAAGAGCCAAACAACGTCACTCATTCCCCCTTACAGGTACTATTTAGGGGGGGGGGGAAGGAGGGGTGGAGACGGTCGAAATCTACTACTCCTTCAACACAAATACATCTGGGAAGCTGCACTTAAATTAACGGGTGGCGATTTCTTCCACTTGCACACGCCCTTATGGCATAACCCTCAGATGGGAGAACTGCTATCTATACCAGGAATCACAACCTGGGCCGCTAGGGGGATACTGTTCCTTTTTCAAGTAATTACACCTTTCGGTGTAAGACACTTTCAGACTCTCCAAGAGGAGTTTGATCTTCCTTCCCACCTGTTTTTTAACTATGTGCAGTTAAGGCATGCACTTCAAACTCAATTTGTAGGTGGATTCCCTAACACACAAATTCCTCTGGTAGATGTGGTTACAGGGTCGAACCCAGACAAATTAATATCTTCTTTTTATACTATACTGCGCACAAGAGCGATAGCAAGAATCACAGACACAGCCAGAATTTGATGGGAAGATGATGTGGGCCCCATAGAAATCTCTGACTGGGACGAAATATTGGAAAACGTAAAAAAAACATCCCCTAAATTATCCGAGCGCCTGACTCAGCTGTACATAATCCACAGGTCCTACCTCACACCATCCAGAATAGCTAAATTCTCTTCAAGTCAGAACCCGAACTGCCCGAGATGCTCGAGTAGTCCGTGTTCATTCTTCCACCTACTATGGTCATGCCCTGACATTCAAAATTACTGGGCACAAATCATAAAATTCTTACATGATCATATGGGCTCCCCAATTTCGCTTAACCCTAGGCCTTGTCTACTGGGGCTATTCCCAGATGCTGACATGGACAAGTATCTAACTTCCTTCCTTGGCGAAACTTTATTCTGCGCCAGAAAACTAGTCGCTAGAAGGTGGATGAGGACTGCTTCTCCTACCATTCAAGAATGGATCGGAGAAATAAATGCATCATTACCATATAAGAAAGTCCTTTATAGACATAGGGGGTGTCCCTCCAAATACCACAAGGTCTGGGATAGGTGGCTAAACAACACTAACACATGCACGGAATAATTAATGGCTACGGTCCACACAATCTCTAACGGTACCAAGCCATATCATTTAACGAGCTAGAAGACGATACCCTGGGTATTAATGGTATGGCCCCTGGGAAGGCATTTGTTAATTGCATACTTTTACACAAAGATAATGTGATGAAGGGATTGCTTGTACATTTCAATAGACTGTCTATGAGAATTACCTGATGATGGGAAATGTTAAATCCTGCCAGTCTTATGTGTGGGTTTTTTTTTCTTTTTCATTTAAAACTCTGTACTCTTTGTACCATACTTGTACGAATTACTATTTGAAATAAACTTGTTCTTTTAAAAAAAAAATATATATATATATTACCATGAACATATCAAAACATTCTTGGCTGAAATCCCCTAACAACCCCTTGGTTTAATCCCAATCTGCAAGATGTGTACTCTCGTCTAGATGCCAACCGATGGTATTCCAAAGGGGTTAAATATCTATGTCATTTATATATTACACAGGGCTTTAAAACTTTCTCTCAGTTACGCAGGGACTTTGACTTACCAAGATCACACTTATTTTATTATTATCAGCTCAGACATGCCATACATGCCCAATTTGGTACCTTAGATGATATCACTGATCTGCCCCCGCTGGAAAGACTACTCAGGCAACCAGAACCCTCTAAATTAGTATCCAGTTATTATGCAGCCTTAATGACTGACTTTAACCCTAGGTTTCACAAAGCACAAGAGAAGTGGGATTCAATGGATATCTCTATGGTAAATGAGGATTGGTCAGAATTTAGTGACACATATAAAACTTCTGTCATTTCCTCCCGAGACCGCATCATACAAGTTAAAATCTTTCATCAGACCCACCTCACCCCGATCAAACTGCATAAAATGGGTCTTTTACCATCGGCTGTCTGTTTCCGAGGCTGCGGCCAAGAGGCAGACTTCTTACATTGCTTTTGGTCATGCCCGATAGTTAGTGACTTCTGGGAGGAAGGTGGGTGCCTTTATATCGACTGTGCTGGGCCTTCCTAACATAATTCACCCTAAGAATTGCCTGTTGGGAGTATTTGACTTACACATATCGTCACATGCCAAGAGATTGCTCCGTATACTTATTTTTATGTTAAAAAATCTATTCTACTGTCCTGGAAAGGTGCACAGACCTCTTTGAAATCCCCCTGGTTAAAACTTATCAATGACTCTATTCCATTATATAATTTAACCTTTGAAATTCGAAAAAGGAATAAAACCTTTCATAAAATTTGGGGTAAATGGTTGGCTAGTCCGTTAACTCTCTCTCAACATTGACCACAATTGATCATTGATGGGCCGTGCCACAGAGACCTTCAATACAAGGTCCTTTAATATGGTTATGTCATACAAATGTGCCTATATCTGATATTCTTATTATTACCAATATCTCAGACCTTTTGCAACGATTTTTGTTTTACAATGACTTGTGTGATCTAATTGCAAGTTGGATACTACTTCTGTATGATTAGTGGATCAGATACTCTTGTGTTTTTTGTTTTTTTACTTTTCTTCTCTTTATTTGTGATTGTTTTGTGTTTATTGGTTTGTGCTGAACCTAAAACCAATAAAAATATCTTTAAAAAAAAAAAAATAAAAAATAAAAAGATTGTGGAGATTCTAGGGGTTAACCAGATCCCTAGGTATTTAATAGCCGATTGTACCCATGAAAAGGGGCTATTGCTCTGTGCTGCAAATAACTTGTCATCGGGTAATGTGATGTTCATTGCTTCAGACTTTGAGAAATTTATTTTAAGGTTGGAGATGTAACCATAAAGAGAAAACTCTTTCATGAGTGAAGGGATGGAGATATGCGGGTCAGACAAAAAAAATAAAAGGTCATCCGCGTATGCCGCGATTTTGTAATCCTTCCCATTCGTCTGGAATCCCCTAATAGATCTGTTCATGAGCATGTGTCTGATAAATGGTTTGAGTGATATAATGAAGAGTAGGGGGGACAGTGGGCAGCCCTGTCTTGTCCCATTTTTTATGCTAACACTCTCTGACAACATACCATTTATTTTAAGCTTGGCTGAAGGGTTGTGATATAAATCCAAGTCAGCATTTGCGGGCCTAGGCCCACATGTTCGCACGTCTTCAACATATAGTCCCATGCTACTCGATCGAAGGCCTTCTCTGCGTCAGTTGACAGGAGAAAGCCCTCGATCTTTCGCTGACGAGCCGCATAAATCAAGTTTAGAGATTTTGTGACATTATCTCTAGCCTCTCTATTCGGTACAAATCCTGCCTAGTCTGGGCCAATCAGGTCATGTAATAATGGTCTTAGCCTGTTGGCGATGATCTTGGCCATGAGTTTTACATCTAGATTTAATAGAGAGATCGGCCTATAACTTGAACAGTGTGCTGGGTCCTTACCTGGCTTGGGGAGCACTGTGATGTGTGTAGACAAAAAGTTGGGCAGTATAGTTCTCTGTTTAGACAATGAGTTTAGTGCGTTTTTTAGAGGAGAGGTCATTAAGTCAACAAATGTCTTATAATAGATGGCGCTAAAGCCGTCTGGGCCTGGACTCTTGCCTGTTTTCAAGTCTTTAATGGCCATTTGAATTTCTGAGGCTTCTATGGGGTTTTCCAACTGGGATATGTCTTCTGCTGTAAGGGATGGGAGTTTGGAGTCCGTCAAATAGTCTTCAATAACTTGTGTCCTGTCTTTTAAATTATCTGCCGGTTTGTGCTGGGACGGGAGATTATATAAAGCAGTGTAATATTCATGAAAATGGTGAGCAATTTTGTCAGTCGCTCTGTCAATTTTACCCATTTTGTTTTGGATACCTAGAATGCTATGTTGGGTCATTTGACCTCTCAGTGCCCTTGCTAGGATCTTGCCAGTTTTGTCGCCGTGTTCATAATATATCTTCTTTTTAAAGAAGAGAAATCTCTTGGAGTTGGTTTCCAGAATCTGTTTAAGGGTTTTCCTAGAGTCCAGTAATAATGTCGCTGATTGGGTTGTTAGTGATTGTTTATGGAGGGTCTCTAGTTTATGGATTGTATTGGTCAAATTGGCAATTTCTTTGTCATTTTCTTTTTTTCTGCATGACCCCATTTGGATCAGTTCCCCTCTAATGTAGCACTTGTGTGCCTCCCATACCATTAAAGGATCTGCCTCAGGGGCAATGTTATGTGTGAAATATCCGGTCAGCGATGATGTCAGTCTGGGTAACAACGTCGGGTCTGTCAATAGGGAGGAGTTTAATCTCCAGGTATTGGATTTAGCTGGGGGTTCTGAGAGGTTCAGAGCTATGGAAATTGGGGTGTGATCTGAAATAGTCTGCAGCCCTATGTTTGCCCCGGCCAGTGTGTGGAGGTCCCTCTGTGAGATAAATAGAAAGTCTATTCTCGCATGGCGGTCATGTGGAATAGAGTAAAAGGTATAATTCTTGTCATCTGGGTGTAAGAAACACCATGTGTCAATCAGGGATAGTGAGTATAGGAGATTTTTGATTTTCTTAAGGGTTCTATAAGTAATATAGGTCTTTTCAGAGGAGGTGTCCTCTAATGGGTTAAGAGGGACATTAAAATCCCCTCCCAGGATCAGACGACCTGTGTGAAAACTCGTTAATTCTTTAATCATTTTTTGGCAAAACGAAAATTGTTCAGTATTGGGGAAATAGACATTGGCCAGAGTTAGGGTGACCCCGTGACAAGTCCCTTTTAAAAAAAGAAATCTGCCCTCTGGGTCTACTATTTTATCGGTTAACTCAAACTTAGCATCTTTACCAATCAGGATTGAAACCCCTTTTGACTTGGAGGTGTTATTTGTAGCATGATGTGCCTCTATAAAGTAGTGATCAGTGAGTCTTGGTATATGATTCATCTTAAAGTGCGTTTCCTGAAGGAAAACAAAGTTGGGCCTACCTTTTTTCAATTCTCTAAGAAGAGTGGTTTGCTTTTTTCTGGGATATTCAAACCCCTTACATTATGTGAGATAACCGTTGGATTGCGTCCTAGATCCGAATAGGCCATGGCGAGAGCTCAGAGAAAGATGACGATATATGCCTGTAAACACAACTTCAGAAAAAAATCTATTAAATGTATACTGACAGAAAATTCTATCACTTTATGCAATGAAATAGAGAAAAATGAGGTTTAGAAATTCTAGAGAGGAAATAAGGAAAGGAAATGAGAACGAAGAGAGATAAAGAAGCACTCCTTCCAGAAACAAGTAACTCGTCCCGAAAGGTCAAATTTAGTGTGCACGGGTAGGTTCAAAAAATGTCCCACCTTAGACACTATGGCGGGGTCGGGGGACGCGCCCGACGAGTGAAACCCAATAATAGTAGTCGCCTCACTGGGAATACACGTGTACGTGTAAGATTTAAATTTATAATCAAATTCACCAGTAGGTAACATGTGAACGGCCAGACCACGGCCTAACTATTCTTATTCTATAAGAAAAATAATCTAATCTGCACTAATGATACTGAATAAACAGTAATGAACAGATATCCATAACATATTGTTAATACTATGTCAATCATATTTGTAATATAGAGAAACATTAAAAACAAGAACTGTGGCTGTGATTGTCCCTGGGCAAGGAGAGGGGAGACATAGTACACCCTCCTCCTCCCAAACATCCTTAATCCTGTGCTGTCGATGTAAAAAGGAAAATTAAAAAAAAAAGGAATATATAAATGTGAAAACAAGAAATAAATGTTGAAACCTGCATTAAACCCCGTATAGATTATGCAATGTTTCACCAACTGCATCAGATCATGAGGCATAAAACCTAATGTAACCTGAGAGGCTAATAAAGATGATTCATCTGGTATTCTCCCTTAGCCTGGAGTCTGGATTGGGGCCTCTAGTCAGTCATACTGTTCAATCCAACCTGCTTGGGTTCCATGGAAGTCTAATTACTATTGGTAGCTACCAAGTCAGTTTCAGGCATACGAAGTTAGAAATTGAGAAGGTTTCAAGCAAGATGCAGTTAAGCTGTTTTAGTAAGTTAGGGTTAAGCGGCTGTATCGACAGACAGGTTTGAAAAGGATAGGGTTATCACTCTCAGTCTTCCATCATATTCCTGGCGGAGTGTGAACGGCAGCGCAGTGTACCTGTGGACTGTGCATCCTGTCGGGATTGTTTCTGCTTTTTGGAGTGGTGTTTCTCCGGAGTCGCCAGAGGGGAGCGAGGCAGGCAAAATTCCGGGAGGTCATCTGGTGTGCGGAGCATGTGTTGTCTGCCGTCAAAAGTGACCAACAGGGCAAAAGGGAAGCGCCATGTGTACCGTATGTCTTTCTCCCACAGTTTGTCTAATAAAGGTCGCAGAGCCCTGCGATTTTTCAAGGTGATCTGGGAGAGATCTTGGAATAATTTAAGTTCAATAGTTTTTTATTGATTTTTTGTAAAGACAGAAGGAAAAAACAAAAAATAAAGATCAAAAGGAAATACATAACACATAGTGTAACAGAATGAAAACTCAATGTTTACAATGCACAAAAGCAAGGGCACCGTCAGTTGTATTCGAAATCTCAACAATAGTACCTGTTGGGTAGTTTCAGGTGGTAGTATACATATAGTAGGAGTTTTAGTACGCTTGGGATTTCATTAGATTTCCAATTGCTTACTATCAGGGATCTAGCTGCGAATATAATATGCATTGCTATTGATTTCACTTGAATAGCGTATTCTGACATATTTATGCTCAAAATAGCTTTTTCAATAGTTGGTCGCGTGATGACCCCCGTGATTCTTGCAATCAGTTTGAAAACTGCTGACCAGAATCCCCGAAGGTTCGGACATGCCCAAACCATGTGGGCCAGTGTTCCGACTTGACCACAACCCCTCCAGCAAAGGCTTGAGCCTGTATCGGAAAATTTTGCCACTATATATGGGGTATAATACCATCTGGCCAGAATTTTTTGTGCTAGTTCGTCATAATTTGCGCATCTTGAGAATTGGTGATTGCATTTGATCGCGTCCAACCATTGTTTTTCTGTGAAAACTTTACCCATCGCTTTTTCCCATTTATGTTGTGAATTGTGTTTAACGAATACTGATTTAGAGTTAAGTGTATCGTAAAATAGAGAAATACCTTTTGCTTTGGGATTATTTGATGTTAAATAGTTCCATATTTTTGTAGGGATTGGATGGTTATTCATGTTAAGTTGTCCAAAGATGGATGCAATTTGAGAGTATGTTAAAAATTCAGAGGCCGGAATCCTAAACTTGTTTTGTATGTCTGAGAACTTCATTATTTTATCATCCTTTGTGATATCTTTTAGTTGGAGAGTATCTCCCTGTAGCCAGTGTCCTAGTGAGATGTTCGGAATTAACCAATGTAGGGAGCTTAAGGGGATATGGACCTTAGAGGAGTTTAAATTGGCTCGTGTTGTTTCTTTTAAGTATGCCCAGGCATCTAAAGACGCCTGTATAGTTGGGTGGTCAATTACTATTTTGGACTGTGATACATTCTGTGCAATTAAGAGGGATCTTGGTGTGTGAGGGAACAACCAAGACTGTTCCAATTGGCACCAAGGTTTAGTTGTTGGCTGTTCAAACCATCCTTTTAGCTGGTCCAATATAGCCGCCATATAGTAGTCTTTCAGACTTGGGGTACCCAGACCTCCTACTGATTTATGCAATCTTTGCAGTGAAACTGGAAATCTCGCTCTCTTGCCTGCCCATACAAAATGTAATAGTTGTTTCTGCATTGCTGTAAAAAAGGATGTTGGAATAGGTATTGGGAGAGCTCTAAAGAAGTAAATCAGTTAGACGGCCTCCCCACGTAAGATAGTGTTTCTGGATTTTTGATAATTCTTGTTGCATTTTGGATATTAAGGGGAAGTAGTTTGCTTCGTATAATTTTGTGATAGTTGAGGTTAACTGAACTCCCAAGTATGAGATAGATTCAGTTGCCCAGGGGTATGGAATGTCTTGTTGGATAGCTGTTTTTGTGGGGTTATCTATTCCTATGCCTAGAATGTTGGATTTAGAGGCGTTGACCTTATAATAAGATATCTCACTAAATTTGTCGAGGGTATCCTGAGCTGCTCTGAGAGATTGATATGGGTTGGACAATGTCAATATTACATCGTCAGCGAAGAGTGAGATTCTATGCTGTTGGTGCCTGGATGCGATTCCTTGAATTTCAGGGTGGGTTCTAATTTTTTCCGCTAGGGGCTCCATAATCAGGGCGAAGATCAAAGGTGACAGGGGACACCCCTGCCTAGTACCGTTTGTGATCTGGAAGTTTTTAGAAAACATTCCTTCTGTGTAAACGTAAGCGGAGGGAAAGGAATACAATGCCCTAATGGCTTTTTGAATGGGTCCCATTATATTGAATTTCTCTAATACTCTGACCAGGTATCCCCAGTGCACTCTATCAAATGCCTTCTCTGCATCCAAAGTCAGAAGCAGAGAAGGCATTTTCAATTTTTCAGCGGAGTGAATGATGTTTATCATTCTTCTGGTTGCGTCGTTGGCTTGACGGCCACTCACAAAGCCCACCTGGTCTTGATTTATAAGCTTCGGCAGAAGAATAGACAATCTGTTGGCGATTAATTTGGCATATATTTTGACGTCTACGTTCAACAATGAAATGGGTCTGAAATTTTGTGGTAAGGAAGGATCCTTGCCTGGCTTAGCCCTTAGCATTTCCTGAGGGATGGAGGCTTTGGATATCGCAGCATCAAAGACTTGTTTTAAGTACGGTGACAATTCAGTATGGAACATCTAGTAATACTCAGAGGAGTAACCGTCTGGACCCGGTGATTTATTGTGTGGCATGCTTCTAATTAATTTATCAATTTCGGGGATCGTGAATGGCGAATTAAGCTATGTTAGATCTGTTTGGGAATGTTTTGGAAGGCTGATTGAAGCTAGGAAGTCAGATATGACGTCCTCTGAGGGTTGATGCGTTGCAGGGTCATCTTTAAGATTGTAAAGGGATTCGTAGTAATCACTGAACGAGTCAGCGATTTCTTTAGGGTTAGAGACTATTTGTCCTGACTTGGGGTTGTGCATGTGTTGAATTTTTTGTCGAGTAATTTTGTCATTTAACTGATTAGCCAGTAGTTTCCCCGCCTTGTTTCCGCATCGGTAAGAGTTGGCTTTTAGAGCACATAGGCGGTTCTGCTGCCGGGAAATCAGAAGGGTGCGTAGTTCTTGTCTTGCAATAAATAATGAATCTCTAGTTTTTTGAGTTGTGTTTTGTTTGTTGCTGGTTTATACGTTTTGGATAGTGGTTAACAAGTCGTTGAGCCGCTTTCTCTGCTGCCTCTTTAACCTACTATTCATTTGTATCAGTAACCCTCTGATGTATACCTTGTGCGCATTCCATAGTGTGAAGGGATCTTCCACCGAATCGGCGTTAAATTCAAAGTACTCATTTAGAGCACGCCTAATACTCTTCAGGTTTTCTTGATGGGATAGGGTAAATATATCATACCTCCATCTATTTGCTCTGGTTTCTATGCCTTGATCCCCCACACTGATGGAAATGGGCGCATGGTCAGACCAAGTTATAACATGAATTTTTGACTTTTCAATTTTTTGTAACAAACATTTATCTACCAAAAATAAATCAATACGGGAATATGTGTGATGCACATTGGAAAAAAAAGTAAAATCCCTCTCTGTAGAGTGCTGGCATCTCCAAACATCAAAAAGGTTAGATGAAGCCAAAAATTGGGATAGAGTTGCTCTTCTTTGTTTGGAGCGCAAAGGGTTAGATAGATCCAATTCTTTGTTCGGGATAACGTTGAAGTTGCCAGTTAATATAACAAGTCCCTGTTTTAAGGATTCCACTTTTTTCCAGATTTTTTTCAGAAATCTAATTTGGTGTGTATTTGGCAGATAAACGTTGACCAACGTGTATTTAATCTTGTAAAGTTCACATATTAGAATAATGAACCTTCCAGATGGGTCAAGGTGCGTTTCCAGCTGATTAAATGGGATGGAGTCTTTGATGGCTATGGCCACGCCACCTTTCTTTTTCGGGCCATTCGCTAGTAGCACGTGCAGGTACTTTGGGTGGTGAAATGCTGGTGGTTTGTTAGAGCTGAAGTGTGTTTCTTGAAAACATATCACCTCACTTTTTAGTCTAAGCGCTTCCTTCCAGGCCATTTGCCTTTTGTATGGGGTGTTTAGTCCTTTCACATTAAAGGAGGTGATGTTGAATGACATTTTGTATACTTTATAAGAGTTATGAGTCACCTACGTGGTTGAAGTGGAGGTCGTGGTCCAAATATGCATCAATCGCCCTGAGGCGGATATTTCTGGTCAAGTATGGCTATAACGAACGCCGTGAGGTCACGGTGCAATGGTCTGCAGGCCCCTGCAGTCTCCTCTTGTACTTTTAATGTATGTATCCTGTGCAAAGAAAATATAGGAGTAAAACAAAAAAGAGAAGGACAAGAAAAAATGAAAAAAGTCAAAGGTGTAAAACGTTGGCGATTCTTTCAGAACCTGTGCGGAAAACAACCGCTATGCTGAAGAGGGGATAGTAAAGGTAAACCAAACTTGTGGCAATCTCCTGGGCCATCTGGGGAAAAATCTGATTTAGCAAGTATAAGTGTCTCTTCAGCCAGATTCTGCATCAGAGTTGGGCCCTGTAGTTGGCTGCGATCCATGTAGATCCACTTTCGGATTCTGAGGTTCCAGAATCTTCCATTCTTTCAGAAGTTTTATGCCATCTTTGATCGTAGTGATTACAAAAGACTGATCATCTCTTGACACCAATAGCTTTGCCGGGTATAACCATCTGTACGGAATATGATGGTTATGTAATGGTTTGGTGATTGTAGCTAGTTGTCTACGTTGCTGCATTGTAAATGCAGAGAGATCTGCAAAGAAAGACAAATCCGCTAGTTCCTGCGGCATGGCGTCACGGCGTCTGGCTGCGGCCATGAACTGGTCTTTAATATGATAGAAATGGATACGGACTATAGTATCTCTGGGTAAATGCTCTGGGATATTTTTTGGTTTTGGCAGCCTTTGGATTCGATCAATCACCAGGTCCTCCAATGGTGCTTCTGGAAGAGCCAGTTTCATGAGTTCCACAAAGTATTTTTTCAGATCTGGGGGCTTGACCGATTCTGGAATTCCTCTGATTTTGACATTGTTTCGTCTTGATCTGTCTTCCAAATCTGCTAATTTTGTTTTAATTTGTGTAATCTCGTCATCTCTATCATTTTGGGCGTCAACCATGTCATTGAAGGTATTTGCAAAGTCCCCCATTTTAGATTCAATATGGGATACTCTATTGGACACTGCTTTAACCTCTGATTTAAACTGCTGAGTGATCGCCAGAATATCTGAGTGTAAAGTGGAGCGTAGAGAGACTAGCATATCCTTAAGGGTGGTATCCATTACTGGCTGGTTTAAAGTAGGGAAATCTGTGATGGAGTCTTGTAACTCTCTGGTGTCGTCTAGTGAGGAATTAAAACCGCTTACCTCCTCACTCTCTGCCTGTGCCACAGACATTCGTTGTCTGCTCTTCGCTGGGCTGGAGGAAGCTGATGGTGGTGGGGAGTAATTTTTGAAGGGCTGACTTGTGTTATTGTTCCTGCGGCTGCTAGTAATCCCAGGATTTGTCCTGTGCTGCACGTTGTGGCTGCGTTTGTCCTCTCTCATGCCGCCAGCGCCATCTTGGCTGTGAGACCGGTTCGGATATGAGTAAAAGTCCGTAATTTTTCCTGGTATAGGACACTGCTTTCTCCTGCGGGATGTCATCTGTAGTGTTGCCCGCTGCTAGTGTGCTAATTGGGATGCAAAAACGAGGCTTCTAGTCGCTGTGGTTCCCCTTTCTGGCCCTGGATGAAGCGGAGCTTTCTCAATGTGCTGCCATCCGCGCTGTTGGTTAGCCACGCCCCCCCGATCTTGGAATAATTTGATGCACTCTCCGTTGAAGACTATTTTAAAATTTCTGCGAGCTTTGAACATTATTTCCTCTTTAAGAGCGAAATTTTGCAAGCAGCAAATAATGTCTCTGGGGGGTAAGGTGTCTGGACCCCTTGCTCTCAGATCTTTATGTGCCCTGACAAAGTCAATGACTGTGTCTTCCGGTTTTTCTAAGAGGCTATTGAAGACTCTTTGCAGGACTGAGGGGATTTGGTCGGCCATGACTGATTCTGGAATACCACGTACTCTGAAATGATTGCGTCTTCCCCTGTTATCAAGATCCTCTAAATGTCTATTCATTTCAATGAAATGGCGAGCATGAGAGGAGGCGACTTTATCTAGCCTGTTGATCTTAATGCCTCTTTGTTTCCCTGCTGTTTCTGCAGTGGAAACAAAAAGACATTCTCCTGCAGCACCAGGAGGCTAGTTTTAAATCCGTAATGGCAGCAGAGAACGAGGCTTTAATGTCAGCTGCAAAGCCTGACATGTCCTCATATGTGAGGGGATGGTCAGAGCGGGAGCTTCTTCTACCGTTCTCTTCTGCTGCCGACTGTGAATCCTCACTGAAGTCCTCGTCCGCATGGGCCGGCGCCATCTTGCCTCCTGCCGTGACTTTCAGAACTGCGGCCTGATTTCTGAATATATCGGAGATGTTTCTCCCTGCGCTTGCAGCCATAGATCGGCAGGATCTTGTGTGAGGAGGATATCTGTTCTGCTTGTTCATCCTCCGTGAATAAGTGCAGAAAAGACGGGCTTAGGCCGTGTATCTGACGGAGCTCTTCAGCTAAGCTGCTGTCCTCATCGCGCGCCAAGCCACGCCCCCTTTTCCATTCATTTCAACGGAGAGGGGCATTTTTTCACCGCCCTGCCAGCGCACTGCCCCAGTGTGAAAGCATTCATTGATTTTAATGGAAATAGGTTTTCGTGAGCTTTTCAGGCGCTTTTTTTAGCGTGAAAGCTCCTGAAAAGCGCCTCAGTGTGAAAGGGGTCTTACTCTGTGGGCTTGACTCAGTTCAGCCTGATATATGCCTTCTTCTCCTTCTAGGTGCCTTCCTTGGCTACTCCACATTATTGCAATAGAGGGCAATCTGGGGATTCCCATTACAGTGAATTGGCCCAGGAGGATATGGTATTTAGATCTCATCCAGCTTCTGGCCATCACTGTGGGCACTCCCAGATCACCTGAATCTTTTCTTCCAGTGGCTGATTTACCACCATGTGCCTCGGCCGTTGGCTTTAATAGCTTGAGGCTTATTGGATTTGATCATCCTTATACTCTTGAGAGCTTGGAAGTCAACTTCTCAAAGTCTACAGTCGCACTTGGAATGCACATTTATTTTGGTACAAGACAAGGAAATTCCATCCCAGAAAGTTCTCCAGGGACAAATCCTTTTTTTTTTTCTACAGTGTGGCCTGAATCAGCATTTGGCCTTGAGTATCATCAAGGGTCAAATCTCAGCCTTAGTGGTTCTTTTTCAGAGTTTTCTTTCCTCTTACTTCTTAGTGAGGCCTTCGTACAGGGTATTGCTCACATTGTTCCTCCTGTATGTTCCCCAGTGACTTTGTGGCATCTCAAACTGGTTCTGTTGATTCTTCATAGACTGCTCTTTGAACCCGTTAGAGATATCCCTCTTTCTATCTTTGCTTGCAAGCAGAGGCGGCTCTAGGCTTTGTGAGGCCTTAGGCAAAACCAAGCCATGAGGCTCCGTTCATGCACATAATGAGGAAAATGATTCAAGCAATCTGTCCATCAGCTATGCAGCAGACCTTCCCAGATTAAGATCCTTGGTAGGCCTTCCTGGCTTGAGATCCTCGTGCGTTGGATGTAAGGGATGACATGCAAGGATGCAACATCACTCCTCACTGGCTGGCAGGCAGAGCTCCAGAAGTCTTAGGTTATGCGAGAGGTGAGTGTGACAGGGCTCTTAACGCTGTCTGTGCACAGCAGCGTTAAGGTGTCCTGTTACCTCTAAGATAGTCATGCTGCAAATCAGCTATTCAGCTGCTGTAAGGCCCGCTTGAAAAAACGCTGAAAACGCCTAAACTCTCCTAAACACTGCTAAATGCCAGTGTCCAGCACTTAGCAGAGTTTTTTTTTTAATTTTTAATTTTAAATATTTTTATTGATTTTTATATGATGAACAGTATATAAGCGCATATATGTGCACAATGAACTAACAAATATCAAGTACTTAAACAATATCATTGTGGATAACCGAAAATGAATGTTGAGCTACAGGCTAAGGTACACTCTAAAAAAAAACAATTAAAGATGTGCTTTTTGACAAGTAGGGCTATATCATTTAAAGGACTGCCATAGGGGCCTATAGCCACCTCCGTGATACCGGTTATGGACTGACCGGGATGCCCCACACACCCTTCCCCAATGGTACATAGTACCACCTTGATATAACCTTTAGACTGGCTTCTATAAGAGAGATATTGCAAATACCTATGTAGGAGCGAGTGCAGGATCTGGACCATTCTGCTGGTGTCCAAGTTCGGCCTGTATCCTCCTCCCAGGTCTTAGCATATACTGGTTTGTCAGGTTTTGTCATGAGCGCCGTTAGAGGGCCAGTTGGGGTAAGGAAGTGACCGATCCGATAGAGACCTTTATCAGTCCACCATCTAAATGCTTGTATGTTCACTCCCGGGGGGAAGTCGGCATTATGAAAAATATGTGATAGAGGTTTTAGAGGAGAGGTCAGGATAGCTTGTCTGAATAGCTTGGTGCTGAGTGATATGGAGTGTGAGAGGGTGGGAGCCATTATGGCTGGTCTGATTTTTGGGTCACACCACAAGAGGTAGTCAAGGGTGTTGAGAGGCGTCGCCCTTCTTTCTATAGAGTGCCAGTCTGGTTTTGGACCCTTAGAGAAGATCATTGTTATTTGGGCCATTTGAGCAGCCCGGTAGTATCCCCATAGATCTGGTAGTCCCAATCCGCCCTGGGATTTAAGGCGAAGAAGGATGCTGCACGGGCATCTGTATTCCTTCTTTCCCCAGACAAAGCGTGTAATCTCCAACTGGAGTTTGTTGAGGAAACTTTTCGTGAGTGGGATTGGTAGGAAGCGGAATAGAGAATATAGGAGGCGTGAAATAAGTGTCATTTTCACCGCGTGTACCCTTCCCAGCCAGGACAGACCACACCTTGACCATTTATCAAGTTCACCCCTGCATTTATAAATCATAGGGGGATAGTTAGCTTTGAAGAGGCTACTGATATCCGCTACCTTGCCGTCCAGGGATAAAACCCACCTGATCTCTGTGGATATATGAGGGAATAAAGCTTGACACCCTATTCGCCATAATTTTGGTTAGGATCTTAATGTCATTATTGATTAATGATATTGGGAGATAGTTTCCAACCTCACTGGGGTCTTTCTCTGGTTTGGGGATCATTGAGATATAAGTTGCATTTAGGTCTGTTCCTAAAGGAGAACCCTCTCTAAGGAAGTAAAAAAAAATTTAAACGTGTGGGGCTAGTGTAGGTGCAAACTTCTTATAGTACCCAGTGGAAAATCCATCCGGTCCGGGCGCAGAGCCTATTTTTAGAGAATTCATTGTGTCTAGGACTTCTGACTGGGAGAAAGGACTTTCGAGTAAGTCACTGTGTTCCTTAGAGAGGGAGGGCAATAAGAGGGAGTTCAAGAATTCCTGCTGTGGTTTCACTAAATGAGGGGGTCGTGGTTTATAAAGTTCCGCATAGTATTGGAGGAAAGCGTCCATTATCTTAGTGGGGTTCTGAGAAAGATCCCCGGATTGTAGCCTCACTTTTGGAAAGACTAATGATCTAGGTTTGGGGCTAAGCTTAACCGCTAGTTTTGAACCAATCTTGTCCTTTTGGGAGTAGAATTTAGCTCCGACCATCTGAGGTGTTTTTAAGCTGTTGTAGTGAGATTCAGGTTTAGAAGTGCCCAAGCTTTATCCAATTTATCTAGTGATTCTGGGGAAGGGTTTAGCTTGTGAGAGGGACTTGAAATCTGCTGTGAGTTTAATCATGTCCTCTTTGTGTTCCGACCTAAGCTTGGCTGTTATTTGGATTAGCTCCCCCCTGATTACTGACTTGTGTGCAGCCCACACAATCTCAGGGGAAACATCATTTGTAGAGTTGATGTTAAAGTATTCCTTGATGGCTCCTTCTATTATGGTACACTGTATGGGGTCACTTAATAAAGATTCCTGTAGACGCCAACGGGGGGGGGGGGTCAGTACGTCCCGAGGTTCTTTGAGCTACCAGCGTGACCATCAAGTGGTCAGATAGGGAGGTGTCCACTATCTTAGAGTTCGAAACCAAAGGAATCGTAGAGGGCCTAGTGAAGATGTGGTCTATCCTGGCATAGGAATCATGGGGAGCTGAGTAATGCGTGTAGTCTTTAGAATGTGGGTGAATCTCCCTCCAAATGTCTATTAATCCCATTTCATGTAGAAGTTTCGCTATGTTAGCACTTTGTCTGGTAGGGCGTTTAGGGATACCAGAACCCATCTTATCCATGGAGAAATCAAAAGCTGTGTTGGAGTCCCCGCCAATGAAGATTGTGCCCTTAAGATGTGGTTGGAGTTTATGTAATAGGGAGTCAAAAAAAAACTTTCTAACCCTTGTTGGGAGAGTAGTAAGAGACAAATGTATATAATTCTCCATCAATGGTCCCTGAGACTAAAATGAAACGTCCCTGGGGGTCTAACACAGTTTCTGATTGCGAAATATTAATGTGTTTGGCGCAGCAAATGGCAACACCCTTTCGTTTTGTTATTTGCAGAAGCGAGGAAAAATTGGGGAAAGTGCTGGTGAAGAAACGTGGGTTGGTAAGATGTGGGGAAGTGAGTCTCTTGGAGGAAGAGGACATCCATGTGCATAGACTGATAAAGTTGAAAAAGTTTTCTGCGTTTAATGGGGAGTTGAGTCCCTGAGCGTTGTGATATGATTTTAAGAGTAGGCTTCCTAGTGTGAGGGTTAGCCATTATATAGGGGAGGTGAGGTCAGGATTGCGTTAAAGATCTTACCTTGCCGGATGAAGGTCAGAGCTCCAAAGAGCCCTAGTGTGGTGAAAGTCGTTGTGTCAAGACCTGGTAAGAGAGATCGAAGCCCAACCGGGGCCTTGAGATAACTGTCAGTGCGACCCAAAAAACATGAACAACTTAAATGCAAAAGGAAACTTAACAGAGAATTTGTTATCTCCTCTATCCTCCCCCTGAGGGGCTCCGTCCTCCTCCCTAGAGCCCATGGGGGGGAGGCAGATCAAAGATGGGGAGAACCCTGTCTCCCAGAGCATGAGGGAGACAGTCTTTCCCTACTGCCCAGAAGGCGATAGGCGTTGCGTCTGTATTTCAAATTGAAGGGAGATGTACCCAGATAGGGCAATTTAGATAAATTCCCCCCCCCCCCTCTACTCTGTAAAACCCATTTGAATGCCCATTAATGGGAGTATAAAGCTAGAAACAAAGCCCCAAAAATTATCCTGAGCAGCTCGTAAGAGCCAAGGTGTCCTGCAAGGGGGTATGAGTTTCCCGTCCTCCCCACAGTCCCAAAAGGCGTGCAGTGAAGGCCTTTCCTCAGGAGAGTTTCATCAGAAGGGTTGATTACAGTTAAGGTTCTAGCTGTGGTATGTCCGTAAAACCCAGGGACCCTCGAGAAGAGTAAGTTATAAGTAGAATCAAAAGAGTAGCTCTGGACAGCAGTTGACAAAAGGAAAGTTCCGGATCAGGGCCCTGATCCTAAGTGGGCCAAAACATCAAGTTGGGAAATTTTCTTTGGTGCATTTAGAGCTCTGTTTCAGCCAGGAAGGTTGCAGCGGGCTCGCTGGTGGTGGCCGTTTCGTAGATGCGGGAGTATTCCTGCCCTGCTGGGGGTATGATGGGTCTTGTGAGATCAGGCTTAGATGCAATAAGAGGCGTTCACCTTCAGCGAGGGTTGAGAAGCCATAGCTTTTATTTTTATATGCAAAATTCAGGCGCAGGGGGGAACGACCAGCAGTAGGTAATTTCCTTTTCGATCAAATGTTGGATCAGCGGTTTGAGAAAACGGCTCTTCTGTACAGTGTATGGCGATAAGTCAGCAAATATCTGAATCCTGTGGCTGAGCAGCTTGAGGTCGTCAGTTCCCCTGGACCTTCTCATCACCTCCTCCTTAACCGAGTAAAAATGAGGCTTCACAATTATATCGCGAGGGAGCCCATCTGATCGGGGGGGTTGCAGGGCTCTGTGTGCTCTATCGAGCTCCAAACGGTGTTCTGATATGTCAGGAATGAGGTCTCTCAGCGGACTTTTGACTGAAGTGTGAGTGTCCTTTTCAGCTTCTGGGAGGCCTCTAATGCGGAAATTGTACCGACTCGATCTATTTTCGAGATCATCGATTTTGGCGAAAGCTGTTTCAAGTTGATCCTGCATGTCCTGTATTCTGGCTGAGTTTTGGTTGATACGGTAAACTGCCTGGTCAGCTTTCTTTTCAATGGAATCTATCCTCTGCCCCAGTTGCTGCAGATCAGCATGGATGGATGTTATTTTTGCCGCATTCAGCACCAAGCTTTTAGATAGTAAATGGGAAAAAGCCTCCATCATGGATGGGAAGTCTGTGGGTACAGGGGAGTTTGCAGAAGATTCAGTCACTGACAACAGCATGCCTGTATGAGGGTCCAGCAGGGATTCAGTGGATGTGGGTGAAGTGACCAGAGGCGGGGGGGGAAGTCTGTACTTGGGGAAGGTGAGCGCTGTGAGTCCTGATCCGCAATGGATTCCTCTGTGTCTCCTGTAGTGAGGGAGCCTCGTGGAGCCGCCACCATTTTTGCATAGCTGGCCGGGACGGCCGCCGCGGTCATCTGGCCCGAGAGGCTTCTCCGGACTTGCGCCGTTATGCTGTGCTTGTTACCGGGGGCCTACCCCGCTCGATTATCCCTGTGAGGTGTACAGGGGTCCGCTCTGATGGCTATGGTGGTGATCTCTGGGCAGCGGTGGAACGGAGCTCTAGAAGCCGGTGGCCATCTTAGAATCTGCCGCACATGCGCCTCTCCTTTTTTTTAAATTGTTACATTTTTTTGAAGATGGAGGCCGCTGGTGTCCTTACAACCAGTGCATAGCTGGTTGTTAATAAACAGGCTGGGAAGCGGATGAGTCATCTGCTGTAAGCTGTCAAAAACCATTGCTGCAAATTAAAAAGTGAAAAAAAAGGCGTGGGGGTCCTTTGGGTCTGGTATGGATTTTGAGGGGAACCCCCACACAGAATTAAAAAAAAAACAGTGTGGCACCCCCCCAAAAAAAAAAAAAAATAACAGACCCTTAGGTCTTAGAAGTCCCATGCCATAATTAAAAAATAAAATGGTGTGGGGTCCCCCAAAATCCATACCAGACCTTTATCCGAGCATGCATCCTGGCATGCCAGAAAAGGGAGGGATGAGCGAGCACCCCCCTCCTGAACCATACGGGGCCACATGTCCCCAACATTGGGGGGTGCTTTGGGGCGAAGGGGTCTCTGCCCCCCCGAAGCATCTTGCCCCCATGTTAATGGGGATAAGGGCCTCTTCCCCATAACCCTGGCCAGTGGGGGGTGTGCAGGCAGGGGGCTTATTGGAATCTGGAAGTCCCCTTTACCAAGGGGGCCCCCAGATCCCAGCCCACCCCATGTGAATGAGTGTGAGGTACATAATACCCCTACTCATCCGTCCCCCAGTTTAAATCCATCGTCAATCCTGACACCCGCCGCAAATGCCAACCCGGAAAAAAAAAATATCCTGTCCCAACGAAGGCTCCCGATGTCTGACAGCTCTTAAATAACAAAGGGGCTGGGCTACCCGGTGACATCACCGGGTGAACCCGCCCTTCTGTGACATCATCGACTGAGGGCATGCTGGGTCTGTGAAGTCACCGGATGGCCTTCGGTTAGTTATTTAAGAGCTGTCAGATGGAGGGAGCCTTCGTCTGGGCCAGAGGTGTTTTTTTTTTTTTGGGTTGCAGGTGGTGACGGGCATCATAATTGACAATGGATCTACACCGGGGGCATTTTTTTTTTTTTTAAATAAAGGACTTGTCAAAAATTTATGCTGTGGTGTTGTTTTTTTACTTTTTACACTTATTTTGGTGAATGAGTAGGAGTACTATGTACCCCATAGTCATTCACATGGGAGGGTGGGATCTGGGGGCCTCCTTGTTAAAGGGAGCTTCAAGATTTTGATAAGACCCATGCCCTCAGACCCTCACAACCACCGGCTGGGGAAGAGGCCCTTGTCCCCATCAGGGTCTGGAATGGATTCGGGGGGGACCCCACACAGTTTAAAAACAAAAAAAATTGGTGTAGGATTACCCTTAAAATCCATAGGTATAGATTTGGGGAGTGGATCATTATTTCACTTTTTTTTTTTTTTTTTTTTATTGCTGGCAATTTTTTTTTTTTTTTTTACATTCAGCTGTCAGCGGGGAACCCCGTGGACAGCTGATGACTCATGTTAAAGCGGAGCTCCACCCTAATGGGGAAACTCCGCTTGTTTGCTTCCTTCCCCTCTCCGCTGTCACATTTGGCACCTTTTGGGGGGGGGGGGAGCAGATTGGGTGGCACAGAGAGTCATACTTGAACATTAAATGGAAGCAAGGCCACCAACTGTGTATTGTGTTGAGTGTAGCTAATTATAATAGAAAATATGATATGGTTGAGTTAAGTGAGTTAGTTTTATAAAGAAGAAAATGAATTTAAGCTAATCCTGAAGCATTTTTTCCAGGAGGTTATAAAAAGAGAAGTTGAGCTTTCACTGCATCTGTCCCCTGCCGCCTTTAAGACTGAGAACTGAGTGATCAAAGACCACTGATCGGTTCTCAGAGCTCATGAGAAGAGAGCTCTGACTGTAAGACACTGCTGTCTTCTCTAAACCCGCACTCGCTAGAGCGCTGGGTTGTTGAGGGGGCGGGATTGGCTGGCTCAGGCTCTTAGCGGCTCGCTGAGGTATGGGGTATGGGGCAAATCCCAACTCCATTGTTGCGATCTTGCCCCAGCCTGGACCGGCTCAGTGACGTCAGCCTTCAGCCTGCTGTCTACTGAAAATGGGTCACAGAGGTGCAGAACGAACTGCACTCCTGTGGTCCACAGGAAAAGTACTGCCAAACGAGCTTTGGCTGTACTTCTCCTTTGACGTGCTTCTTTATATTTAAATTGCAGTTCTCTAAGACCCCTTTCACACTGGGGCGGTTTGCAGGCATTATTGCGCTAAAAATACCGCCTGCAAACCGACCCAAAACAGCCGCTGCTGTTCAGTGTGAAAGCCCGAGGGCTTTCACACTGAAGCGGTGCGCTGACAGGAGAAGAAAAAAACTCCTGCAAGCTGCATCTTTGGAGCGGTGAAGGAGCGGTGTATTCACTGCTCCTTCACCACTCCTGCCCATTGAAATCAATGGGGCAGCGCGGCAATACCGCGGCTATAGCCACGCTATACGAGTGGTTTTAACCCTTTTTCGCCCACCAGCGGGGGTTAAAACCATACCGCTGCAAGAACGATGGTAAAACAGCGCTAAAAATAGCGCTGTTTTACCGCCGACGCCCCCACTGCCCCAGTGTGAAAGGGGCCTAAGACCCCTTTTACACTGAAGGTGCTTTTCAGTCGTTTTAGTGCTAAAAATAGCTCTTGAAAAGCGCCTCTTAAGCCTCCCCAGTGGAAAGCCGAGTGCTTTCACACTGAGGCGGTGCGCTTGCAGGACGGATCACACCAACTGTCCCTTGGGTCCATATTTAAGCAGAACCTGTCATGATTGATTTTGTTTTAAATTTGAAATCTGAGCAGATATTGTTTAAAGATGAGAGCAACGTATACTGAAACAGCTCCTGTTCTTTGATTCTGTGCAGGACTTTCGTGTAGCAAGGACTTTGTCACTTCTGCTCTTTTTCCTTGTATAGAGTGAATGGTCTTGTGTCTGTCCCCCTTTAGTTTTCGGCAGCCTATAGTGGGGGACCTGCTGGGTCTATGTGCACACAGTTATGAATTCAGCACTACTCTTACACGGTATTATCTGGATTTGTGAAGCCATTTGTTATACACGAGTAACTATATATCCTTTGTGTAAAGCTGAACTGTAAGCAAATGTAAAAGTACATTTAAACCTATTTATGCAGCTCTGTAATCAATAAAACATCTAAAGAGTGTTAGACCTGAGCAAATGAGAAGCTTCACAAAAACATGTCCATTAAATTAAAAATTGAAAATTGAAAACCCTAAACTCCCACTTGATCACAAGCAAACAAGAAAAACAAAGCATTTTAAACGTGTGGTCCATTCTACTCTAAAGGCCCGTACACACAATCGGACTTTTTGACAACAAACATGCAAATTAGCTGTTTTGGAGCAACATCTGACCGTGTGTAGGCTCCATCGGACAAACATTTTCTGTTTTCATCTGACTTTTGTTGGCTGTGCGAACAGACAAACTTTCTGGCAACAAAAGTCCGATGGAGCAATGTCGGATCGTGTGTACACAAAGCCGTCGGACTTTTGTACAAATTACAGTACCTGCCTGCGAGAATGTTTTCAGCGCGATCCGGCGACAGGGTACTGTACATCTTGCGCTGGCTGTAATAGGAAAAACACATTTTCCTATTACGGCGAGCGCGAGAGGGGATTCTTCTCTAGGGAGCATACAGGCCCTTAGGTCTGGTATGGATTTTAAGGGGAAACCCCTATGCCGAAAAAACGACGTGGGGGTCCCCCCCCAAAATCCATACCAGACCCTTATCCGAGCACGCAGCCCGGCTGGTCAGGAAAGGGGGTGGGGATGAGTGAGCGCCCCCCCCTCCTGATCTGTGCCCTCAACATGGGGGTGGGTGCTTTGGGGGAGGGGGGAGCCCTGCGGCCTGCGACAAGGGCCTCTTCCCGACAACCCTGGCCGTTGGTTGTCAGGGTCTGCGGGCGGGGGCTTATCGGAATCCGGGAAGACCCCCAGAGCTGCCTAATAAATTACTTTAAAAACCTGTGTGGTGGGTTTTTCTATTGACACTTTTTTCCCTAGGTGAATGGGTAGGGGTACAATGTACTAGAGGTCGACTGATATGGGTTTTTCTCTGGCCGATGCTGATGCCGATATTTAGAAATCGCGGTGGCCGATGGCCGATATATGATGCCGATTTTTTTGGGCCGATATATTAGGCCGATTTTTTTTTTTTTTCTTTTTCCCCCTTCATCTCATAAAATCTAACAGTTAGACCCCTTTCACACTGGGGCATTTTTTTAGGCGCTTTTGGGCTAAAAATAGCGCCTGTAAAGTGCCTGTAAAACGGCTCCCCTGCAGTCTCAGTTTGATATCCCTGAGTGCTGTCACACTGAGGCGATGCGCTGGCAGGATGTAAAAAAAATTCCTGCAAGCAGCATCTTTGGAGCGGCGTATACCGCTCCTCCACCACTCCTGCCCATTAAAATGAATGCACACCGCTGCCGAAGCGCCTGCAAAGCGTTTTGGCAGCAGCACTTCAGGGGAGCATTTAACCCCTTCCTCGGCCGCTAGCTGGGTTATAAGCACCCCGCTAGCAGCCGAAAAGCGCCGCTAAAATGACGGTAAAGCGCCGCTAAAACTAACAGCGTTTTACCGTCAACGCATGCCTGCTTCAGTGTGAAAGCAATCTTAAGTAATAAGCGATACAGAAAATTTTTAACATTTATTGAACAAAACAAACCTCCAATCAGTTCACTTGTATGTATAATTTAGATTAAAAAAAAAAACTATATCTTAAATATTAAATACACAAAAACAGGTAATCAAAACTTTTGGACGAAAAAAAAAAATGGTCTAACTTTACTGTTTATTTTTTTTTAATTAGTGTATTTTTAAAAAAAAAATTGCGTTTACCGTGTGACATAAAATATTGCAACAACCGCTATTTTATTCCCTAGGGTCTCTGCCCAAAAAATTTATATATAATGTTTGGGGGTTCCAATTGATTTTCTAGCAGAAAATACAGAATTTTTACTTGTAAGCAACAAATGTCAAAAAAGATTTAGTCTTTAAATGGTTAAACTGAGAAATTCTACACACAGAGTTCAGTCTATTGATAAAAAGAACCCGAAGAGATACAAATGTATCTTCTTATCAGATTTGGCAGGCTGCCCAGAGGAGGAGAGAAGACAAACTTCAGAGAAACTTGCAATTGACTTCTATTACAGAAGTAATTTGCAAGTCCCGCTGAAGTTATAATCGGCTTTTTTTATCAGCACAATCGGCTGATGCCGATTAAGTAAAAAAAGCCAAATATCGGCCGATATATCGGTCGACCTCTACAATGTACCCCATACTCATTCACATAGGGTGGGGGGGCGGGATCTGGGGGCCCCCTTATTAAAGGGGGCTCCTGGATTCTGATAAGCCCCCTGCCCGCAGACCCCGACAACCAACGGCCAGGGTTGTCGGGAAGAGCCCCTTGTCCTCATCAACATAGGGACAAGGGGCTTTGGGGTGGGGGGGCCGCAGGGCGCCCCCTCCCCCAAAGCACCCAGCCCCCCATGTTGAGGGCATGCGGCCTGGTTCGGCTCAGGAGGAGGGGCTCGCTCATCCCCACCCCCTTTCCTGACCGGCCGGCCTGCGTGCTCGGATAAGGGTCTGGTATGGATTTTGGGGGGGACCCCCATGCTGTTTTTTCGGCATAGGGGTTCCCCTTAAGATCCATAACAGACCTAAGGGCCTGGTATGCCCCTGGAGGGGAACCCACGCCAGTTTTTTTATTTAAAATTTGGCGGGGAGTTCCCCCTCATGATTCATACCAAACACAGTGCCTGGCATTGGTGGTGGTAAAGAGCTGAAAAAACACGTGATTTGGTGAAAGTTGGCTGGAAAAGTCCTGCCGTCTGTATGCAATAAAAACTTATGGCCAACGTCCTTTTTTACAAAAATCCACAGGAAAGTTTGTACAAAGTCCTATCGTGTGTATGGGGCTTAACAGAGATAAACTCCCAAGATCAATGTTCTACACTGTTATTTTATATAAATATTAGTAGCTCTACAGGATATATATATTTGTGTGTTCAGAAAGACATCCGGGTCTTTTTTTAAAGCAATCTGTTGAGTTGACTGGAACCAGCTCCTGTAGAAGACTATTCCAGATTTCCACAACTCTTATGCCCCATATACACGATCAGACTTTCCAACAACAAAACCGTGGATTTTTGTTCGAAGGATGTTGGCTCCAACTTGTCTTGCATACACACGGTCACACAAATGTTGGCCAACACTTGTGAATGTGGGAACATGGTGACGTACAAGACGTACGACGAACCGAGAAAAAGGAAGTTCAATAGCCAGAGCGGCTCCTTCTGCTTGATTCCGAGCATGCGTGAACTTTTGTCCGACGGACTTGTGCACACACGATCGGAAATTCCAACAAAGTTTTGTTGGTGGAAAATTTGAGAATCTGCTAGCCAACAGTTGTTGGCGGAAAGTCCGACAACAAATGTTCGATGGAGCATACACACGGTCGGACTTTCAGCCAACAAGCTCACATCCAGCATTTGTTCTCGGAAAATCTGATTGTGTGTATGGGGCATTTCAGTAAATAGGGTAGAATCTAACAAAAAAAAATGTTTTATTTGCAAGATATTAAGAGTGAGCAAATGACCATAGAGTTACTTCTAGAATAATATAATGAACATAGATGCAAATTAAAAAACAAAAAAACAAAAAAAAACAATGATCTTCCATTCACATTATTTAAAAAAATATATTAGAAAAGAAAAGTTTTTATGCCCCTAACAGCAAGGTTTTCCCATATTTTTTACCTATTTTCGAGAGCTTGATTGCTTTGGCAGCAAGAACACAATCAGGAAGTCCATTCTTCCTTATAAATTGACTGGTTGCATTAGTTATCTAATTTCATTTCACAAACTGCGCTGTTTTTCAGATAAATGAAAACTATATCATTCAACACCATTGTTTTTATAGACTTATTCTAGTTAGAATGAATGATGTTAATTTTCCTTGGAAATATGTGTATTATTTCTAGCAGTTTGATGTTACCAGCATATGTTCCATTGCTTGTTTCCTCCCAAGAAAATGTCTGGTGACTGCTGTAAAAAAAAAAAAAAAAAACTATTTTTAAATCATATTCCATATTATTTTATTCCCAGTTTTATATACCAAGACCTTGTGATACCCTATTAATATTTACTTAGAGATTCTTATCACTTGCCCTTTCCTCTGGGAATAATCTACCTCTTGATTTAATGCTGGAAATGAACAGAAATTCTAAAATGAATTTGTAGCTCATTAGTTATACATTTTTTGTAATGTATGCATCATTATTCGTTGTTAGCTGCAAAAGTTCTCCCTGTGACTGAGCAGTTCGATTTGACTTGTCAGACCCCTAGAAATAGCCTTTTCATTTCAAGCTTGGTACATTATACAGCTGCTGCTAATAACTTCCTATTTAGATGGGGAGATGTACATATTCTGCCTTCTAATGTACATATATCTGTTATTCCTATCGAGCAGGTAGACAGCTTGTAGGAGATGTCTAGTTATTATGTTAAATTTTAACTGCACCCAGAAGACACCAGGGGACAATAAGCTGTGCTAATTACAGCATTGGGAATAGGTGGGTTGATAGGAGGTAGAAATGTTGGCATGACAGATGTTCGACTTCGACAGTCTGGTTATAATTAATATGAATGTCCTTTTTAGTGTGAACTTTTCTTTACCTTTTTGCTTCTGTCTATTTTGCTAGCCTGTGGCAGTTCTATACCCATGAGGGTAAGTTCTCTACCATTGCGAAACCGAGCAGTATCTGAGCTGAATGAAGAGATGGAAAACAATTTTTGCTTCAGCAAGTTTAAATCATATATCCAAATAGTGTTGTTTTCGGCGTGAGGGCTATTCTTTTCAAGCAACTTTCTCTCAGATGTCTTTTGGCCTGAGAAATAAATCAATTGTCATGGTCTGCTGTCCAAGTGCTGTCAATTATTGATGCCTTGTTCAACACCCCAAGTAGAAGAATTCAGCCCAGCTTAGCACAATGCAAGTTAAATATTTACGCAAGATGAATCCCAGTGATTCTTCCCAGCATAGACATTAATACAGTCATTAAATCAAAAAGCTGCTGCATGTTTTACAAAACCTTCTCCTCTAATATCCTGACAAAAACATCTGTTTAGAAGATTCCATTATTGGCCAGATCATTTACAAACACATTGAGATAATTAAATGTACTTTAAAAATGATTAGACTTTGAATCTAACAACTTTAATCAGAAACATTTTATAGGGCCCAATGTGGAAGAAAGTCTTTTAGTTTTTAAACTATTTTTGTTTCCCATTATCTCTTTAAACCACACCCAACATTTATTTACCTAGCACTTTACTTTTAAATGATCCCACTGGACCCAGACCCTATTTTGCAGCTCTATGTTGTTTTGCACATTTTGCAGTTACAAACCAAACTTGAGTTAACTAGATAATTCATGTTTCTTAATTGTCAGGAACTGGATCACCTACTGGTGACACTGTTGTTCCCGAACTGGAAGGATGTAGTTCTGGTGTCCACCAGCAGGTGTCTCCCAGCAGATGCCAGCAATTCATTTTCATCTGATTCTGGCTGCTGGGAGGGTATTAAATCTCTCTTCTACTATTCCCTCCTTCTTAGGTGTTTTGCTTGGTAGCCAAATATCACTTGTTGATTCATCCTGAGCCTTATTCCTGATCCTGACTTTTCTCCTGCCCTGTACCTTTATCCTGTGCCCTGCTGCCTTTTAACTATTCGCCTTGTTCTGAATTCCAGTTCTGGCCCTTTTCGTGACTGCTCCTTGAACCGCTAGTTTTAGCCTGTTTATTCTTGTTCCCCATTTTGTAAATATTATAATTAGGTTTTCTGTCTCTTAGTTTGCTAGTTAGCTATTTTCTCACTTGTTTTAATGGTTTACTTAAAGCGGATTTCCACCCAGAAGTGGAACCTCCGCTTATTTGCTGCCTCCCTCCGGTGCAGCATTTGGCATCTTTCGGGGGACGGGGGTATCTGTTTTTGACAGGTAAAATTCCTCACTTCCGGGAGACTGCGCCGCGGTGCTGTTCCTCGGATTTTTGACCTCCTTCCTCCGCCGCTGGGCCAGCTAGAAAGCAGAGCGCTTTGCGCAGTAGGGAACCGGCTGTTTCCCTAACTAGGAATGGCTGCGGCAGCACTCGTTAGTCGATTCAAAAATCGGCTGGGGTGCCGACATCACGGGCTCCCTGGACATGGAAATGTCCATATATTAAAAGTCAGCAGCTACAGTATTTGTTAGGCCTCTTTCACACGGGGCGGATCAGTGATGATCCGCCCCGTGAACATCCGCTGGCTCAGCGGGGATCGCTCCGCCGATCCCCGCTGAGCAGGAAGATGACAGGTGCATCGCTGCACACTGTGCAGCGACGGACCTGTCAGAGCGCCGCTCTCCCCTATGGGGGGATCGGATGATGACGGACCGTAGTGTCCGTCGTCATCCGATCCGATCCGAAAACGGAGGAAAAAGTAGGTTTTTCCTCCGTTACACTTTTCGGATCGGAGCGGGGCGGATGTCAGCGGACATGTCACCGCTGACATCCGCCGCTCCATAGGGATATATGTATGTCCGTTTTTCATCCGAAAACGGAAGGATGAAAAACGGACATACGGATGCCTCGTGTGAAAGAGGCCTTAATTTTTTTTTTCCACCAGGCAGAACTCCTCTTTAAACCTTCACATTTGCTGTGTGTTATGTTACTGGTGTTTGGATGTGTTTTGTTTCACTATATATAAACTTACTTTATTATACAGATATACAGTCTGATTTCAGTTTCCTAAGTGCAACTTCATAGACCTGGTAATCTCTGCTGCTGGATGCCTGCTCTTGGTATCCCCGACATTTTATTCCATTGATTTGACTAAGATCAGTTAGGGGGTCAGTTCCAGTTAGCTCTTGCTATAGATTTGTTCAAACTTAGAAGTGAAGTATGGGATATACAAAAAAAAAGTACTACTTGCCTACGTGGATGCAGCATTGATCTGACGCTGCATCTGTCACCCCCCCGACTCTGCACTGATAAAACACCACTGATTGCACAGTTCTTCCCTCCCGCTCTGAGCAGAGAGTGGTGATTGTCAGTCACCAGCTCTCTGCTCTGCCCCTCCAGGACTCGCTGGAGCACCGAGCTGGGAAAGGGAGGGGGCGACTGGCTCAGGCTCCCACCGGCACAGCTGAGAGGCTGAGCCAGTTGCTGGTCCAGGGATCTGGGTGAATCCTAACTATAAAATATGGATCTTTCACTAGCCTGGATTGACTAAGTAACTTCAGCTGACAGTGGACTTTAGCCCGCTATCGGCTGCAAATGGGTCACAGGAGTGCAGAACGAACTGCACTCCCATGATCCATAGGAGAAGTAGGGCCAAAAGAGCTTTGCTTTCTTTCTTCTATTTTCATCTGGTAATCCAGCCAGCAAGTCTGTTGTTTTTCACAGCATAAACTCTCCAGCAGAATATATATTTTTTCATGCATGAGACAAACCACTTAACACTGGCAGGGGTGTGTACAATGATCAGCTTTAATTTATTTATGCAAAAACGTTTTCCCAAAAGGCAAAAAAATGATTTGGAACATCATTATTTATGGGGGTCTAATAATTATGCTGAAAAAAATGCAGGAACAACCATATTCAATTCTATGCCTGTGCTAAAAAGTTGTGCCATGTTATTAAAGTAGTAATGTTATCAAAATTACAATGTTGCTAGGTACCATACCCATATTTAATCATTACAAGTATTTATAAAGTGACTACAATTTATGCAGTCCCTGCCCTCAAGGATTTATAATATAAGGGCTCTGCCTCCCATGCATACATAACTTACTTACCAGCATGTTTTGGAGTGCAGGAGGAAACTGAAATTCCCAAACCTATACACAAAGTAGATCCAAATAGCACTTGCAAGAGTGCTGCAAGCAGTGTATTTTGTCTACCGATTGAACAATACGTCTTCCTGTGGGCACCAGACACTAGAAAATGTATGGGTAGATTCTGTTTTGAAGCACAAAAGTACTAGGAGGATAGAGGGCGCACGCACACTAGCCACGCGACACGGGAGCATTACCTGTGGGTCCCGCAGACTTGATGTCTGCCGGCGACCCGTGATCGCGGCGAGGAGAGGCATAACGGGACACTGGTTATGTAAACAAGGCGATTCCCCATTCTGGCAGATGACATGACAGAGAGCTACTGTTCCCAGTGATCAGGAACAGTGATCTGTGTCATGTTCCAGTGAGCCCATACCCCCTACAGTTAGAACACACTTAACCCCTTGATCGCCCCCTAGTGTTAACCCCTCCCCATGCCAGTGTCATTTTTACATTGATCAGTTTGTATAGCACTGGTCCCCAAAAAGTGTCATTTGGGTCAGATTTGTCTGCCGCAATGTCACAGTCCCACTAAAAATTGCCGATTGCAGCCATTACCAGTAAAAACAATAAAAAAAGTCCCTAAATCTATCCCATAGTTTTTAAACGTGATAACTTTTGTGCAATTTTTTTTTTTTTTACTAAAAATTTGTAGACAAATAGATATCAGCTTAAACTGATGAATACATTTTGTTTTTTTATATATTTTGGGGGGGGATAATTATTTTGGCAGAAAGTATAATTTTTTTTTTTTTTTTTAAAGTTGATCGTTTTCTGTTTATAGCACAACAAATAAAAACCGCGGAGGTCATCAAATACTACCAAACAAAAGCTCTATTTGTGGGTAAAAAAGGACGTCAATTTTGTTTGGGTACAGCGTCGCACGACCGTGCAATTGTCAGTTAAAGTGAAGCAAGGTGCCATATCACAAAACATGGCCTGGTCATTAAGTGGGCAAATCCTTCCGGGGCTGAAGTGGTTAATGAAAGTCAATTATCGTTTAAGATACCTGACAGGCAAACACTGGTTTTCAAGTTTGGTGGGGGTTTAATGGGAATGCAAACATACAAACACTAAAAATGGTGGGGAGTTTTGAAGAACGGATAACTCCCGTTAAAGTGTTACTAAACCCACAACAGTAAAATCAGTCTGTATAGGCAGCATAACATGCTTGTTATATTCACTGTGGAACTTAAGGGGTTAATCTTCTGTATTGTGTAAAAAAGGCTGTTTTATCATGTATGCATAGATCCTCCCCCTCTTGCACTGTCTATCTGGGGAAGGCCAGCTAACACAGGCAGAGTAGCCGACCTGCACATGCTCAGTTGTGTCTTTTATGCAGGTGAGAACATTTGCTTGTTGATTAGAGCTAGCCAGGTCACATGAAATTGACATCAGACATGTGGGCGTGTATACAGGCTGCAATGGAAATCTCCACCTTCCTGAATTCTCAGCGCTGGAAAAAATATGCAGTTTATCATGTAACCGTGGTATACAGATCATCCAAAAAGATATATAGTGGCAATATTTTCTGTTCAAAATTTTTTTTATTGGCGACAATCAACAAACAATAACATATTGTCAGTTGAGAGTAATCAAAAAAAAGAAAACTACAAATTACAAGAGTATATTGATAACGAGCTACAGAAAAAATTTAATTGTTTTGGAGATCAAGAATTACATAGGATTACGCAGACAACTATGCATTGATTCGTTCCGGGTAGTACTAGTCCCTTAGAGACGAGGGTCTACTGTAGTAGTGAATAAGAGACAAGAGTATTACTCCATGGGATGAGGATGAGGCAATATATAGATGTGCTATACTAATTGACTGCGTCACCAACAACGGTATAGATTAGGTAAGGGAATAAGTAGGAGAGAGGGGGGAGAGAGAGATGAGTTGAAGGAGTAAGAGAAGGAAGGCAAGAGCTGCCAGAAAAGAGGGTCGGGGGTGTCGAATGGGCCTCTGTCATATTTAGTTATAAATCTTGGGGGTCAGGGAGAATTAGGGTTCAAGGAGGTGTTTATCAAAATCCGGGGGCAGGAAATGTTCTATCTAGGGCCACAATATTTTGAGGTGGCGGGGGATTCTGTCTAAGATTGTGGCTTCGATTTTGCTATGTATCATGGCTTGGGTGACTCTATTTTTGGTTTCGACTATATTCAGTGTTTAATCTTTCCAAGCCTTAGCTATTGTTTGTCCGCTGTAGTAAGGTGGAGGAGGAGGTGGAGCTGGGCTCTGGTACAGGTGAGTGTAACGCGATTCAACAATCCAAGAGCTGGGTCAGTGTCTAAATTGACTCAGAGCAAAGTAAAGGCCATATGAAAGATAGAAGTCCAAAAATGCTGCACAACAGGGCACGACCACCATATATGAACATGTGTGCCTCTTTCTCTGCAACCACGGAAGCATACCGGGGGGGTAGCCCGGCAAGAATTTATTAAAGTTTTGGGAGTAGGTCTTTGTTTTGGTCCATATATCTGTCCAGTCCTCTGCGTCTAGGTCTATTTCTAAGTCTTTGGACCACTGCATAGCATATGGTGGGAGGCTAGCTGGAGGGGATGTGAGATGACTATATAAGCGGGGAATGATGCCCATGGCATGCAGATCTGAGTCACATATGCCTTCATATAAAGATAGGCTATATAGTGATGAGTGTGTGCCTATGATTGTCTGGGTAAAGTGGGCAATCTGGAGGTACCGAAAGCACTCCTTGGAGGGGAGTTGTGTTTGTGCTTGTAGGGCAGGGGAAGTTTGCAGGGAGTTGCTGGTAACAAGGTCATGTATGGTCACAGTACAGATTGGGTCCAGGCTTGGAAGGAAGCTGGATCAGTGAAGCCAGGGTAGAAATTTGGGTGGTCGAAAAAGGAAAGTAATGGAGGGTGTGGGGACATTAGTTTAAATGGGTCCCACAATTTATCCCAGAGTCTAAGAGATTGTTGTGTGAAAGGATTGGTCATGGGGCCACGTGTTGAATTGGACATCCATATTATTCCATCCAGGTTATTCACTGCCAGGTGGTGAAGGGCTGTTGCTTCACAACTGACCCACAGTGGGGTCTCGGTTTTTGTGTGGTATAGCGCAATCTTGGCCAGTTAGGCTGCATGATAGTATTGCGCAAAATTAGGAAGTCCTAGGCCCCCACTGAGCTTGTTGCAGAGCAATATGGTTCTTGAAATCCTAGGTTTTGTGGGGTCCCATATGAATTTAAATACTGAAGTTTGTATGACCCGGTGGAAGCAAGAGGGGGTTGCGATTGAAAGGACCATATAGAGCTACATAAGTTTAGTTAATAGTGACATTGTGACAGTAGCGATGCGCCCAAGCCAGGAAACGCACAGCGGCTGCCAGGAGGCCAGTAGGGTGGATAGATGGGACAGCATAGGGAGATAGTTCATCTGGAAGAGTTGCGTTAGCTTTATACCTAAATATGGGATCAAAGATGTGGACCAATTAAAGGGAAAGTTATCCTGTAGGTGTTTGAACTTCTCCTATGGGAGGGACACATTGAGGGCCCTTGATTTGGACTGATTGACCTCTAAGCCCGTTGCAATTGCAAATTTGTCTAATATCTGAATAAGATTTGGGAGGGTCGTACAGGGAGAGGTTATAAATAGTGAAGTGTCGTCAGTGAAGAAACACAATTTGTGAGTAGTAGAGGCAACCTCCAGGCCTTTAATGTCGGGGGTTCTTTCTTATCAAGGTCACTAGTGGTTTGATTACGAGGGCAAAGAGTAGGGGGGAAAGGGAGAGCGCTGCCTTGTCCCCCACTGAATAGGAAAGGAATCTGCGCGAAACCCGGAATATTTAACATATGCTTTGGGTTGGTCATATAAAGGGATTATCCATTGTAGAAAGTTCGGACCAAAGCCGTTGCATGTTTAAAGTGTAGATAGGACCAGGAGACTGTATCAAATGCCTTCCTAATATTGAGGGACAGAAGATGCATGGGTATCTTGTGGAATTTAGCGAGGTGTTGTAGTAGAATTACTTGACTTGTTGCTAGCCTGACGTTGTGGTAGGAAACCAACTTGGTCTTTATGTATTAGCCCCCCCAATGATCGGGTTAAGTCTCATTGCTAAAATTTTGGCTAGAATCTTGATATCCATATTAAGTAAGGATATGGGCCTGTAATTGTATGTTGGGTTTGGGTATCATGGAAATGATGGCTGTCAACGTGTCCCGGCCAAAGGAACAGTGCTTAAGCAGGGCATTAAAAGAATTTGTCAGGAGTGGGGCTAGTGTGTCAGTGAATTTCTTATAATATGTGCTTGAGGCGTGTCTGGTCCTGGCCATTTATGAGGTTTAAGTGTTTTAATCGCTAAGAGGACTTCATTAGTCGTAACAGGGCATTCCATGGACTCGCAGTTGGCCTTTGATAAATTGGGTATAGATATATCTTGGAATAGTGTCTCGGCTTGGTTCAGAGGAAAAGAGGCCTTTGCTTCATATAGCTTGGCCAGTCTCCTGCGGAATTCGGAGAGCACCTTGACAGGGTTGCTTGAACGGACATCTTTAGCCAAACTGAGTTGTATGGGATTATGGACCCATTCCGGTCGTCAAAGTCGTAGGGCCAGGAAGGTGTCTGGTTTATTGGCTTTAGTGTATATGGTGTGGTTGGACCTGTGTATGGCCTTGTCTGCTTGGTGGCAGTATTTTAATGTAAAAAGAAGATTTATAAGCTGTGGGCAGTGTGGGGGAGCAGATGAACTATTTTCATATTACTGGGTTTAGTAACACTTTAATTCATGATTTTACTGAAACCTTGTAACAAATAGACAGTTGTGGTGGAGAATTCTTATTCAGCTTGCTGTTAATGTTAAGTATATGCATTGTTTTATTGATTTGGAAATTCACTTTTTTATAATGTCAGTTTTATGAAAGTAATTTGTATTGTCAGTCATGTGAAGCACTGTCCACTTAACCTGCTGTCTGAGCATAGCTCAAGGACGACTTAATTTTTGTTAGAAGTTTTGACCTTTCAGTAGATTATCTGCTCAATACATCGAAGGGGAGGGAGATATTGATTTCAGAAGGTCATGCTTTATAGACTTAAGTCACGTGCATTGAATTTGTTTCTGCACAGTACTTAATAATTAAATGGTTTGGTAGTGTAAAACTGCAAGGATAAAACAGTGGCTATATATGTAAGCCTTCTGCATGCAGAATTATAATACTGCACTGTAGTTTAAAAATTCAGTGCAGATCAGGTTTTTGGTACATTCTAGAACGTTAAATTGTTGTTCCAGCCAAAACGTTTTTGTTTTGGATAGAAAGGTGAAGAGTCAGAACCACTGTCGGTTTCTATTGCTTTCTGTGGTACTCCATTTGGAGGATTTTTCCTCAATTCCTGTTTCGGTGACAATGTAATCATCAGATGGTAAGGGAAAACAGCAATAAGGATACAGACAGCATCAAAACCTGTCAGGGGTTTCACAGTCTCCTAGGGGTCCCTTAGGGCTCATGCACACAGGACGTTTTTACAGCTGCAGTTAAAGGCGTCTGACTTTTTTTTAATTACCTCTAAATGCCCCTCCATATTGGCCTATGTGTCCATGCACACATAAACTTTCAAAGGTATTTGGAAGCATATGCATTTGGAGGCAGTAGAAAAAAACGACAGCCTGTGTGTACAGGAGCAGAGGCTATTGAGCTGTAAAAATTAAAAAAAACTGCTGCTAAACGCCGCGTTTGGCATTTGTAGGCGTTTTTACTTTATAGGGAGTGTTTTTACTGAAAAAACTGCAAAAACCATTAACACCAAAAAATGCGGAAAAATGCCCATATACTCTTATCAAAAACACTGCTAAAAGCACATTTTTAACACTGCTTTTTCCTGGCAGCAATGCTGGCATTTTTTATATGTCCTGTGTGGATGAGCCCTAAGGGCTCATGCACACCGCATTGATGCTCATGTACAGGATTAATGCTTAAAAATGTATTGTTTTCCCAGTTTAAGATCTTTCCTCACATACTGTTCTTGTGACAAAGTGAGGAAGTCTGCTCAGTGGAGTCCTGGACAATGGTAAAAGCTTGACTGAGGTCCTTCCCTACTCTGTCAGAAACAATAAGTGGAGATGTACTTAAAAACCCTTAAGAGTTTTCTATATATGTCACATTCTCACACTTTCCACTGGAATGTTTTATTATGGTGATTGCAAAAACAGTAACACTCAAAAGTAATGAATGGGACCATAGACCAAGAGTTATGTAGGGATATCTCAATTCCCAGTGGGTGACTTATCCCACCAGATTCCACCTCCTGCCAAATGGAATATCACTTTGGAATGAATTTAAATGAGAAGTTCAGGATTAGAAAAAAAAAAAAAAACATTCCTACTCACCTAGGTGTCCAATGCTGCATCTGTCCACCGCTACCTCCATACCGACAACTGAGCAATTAAAAACCGCTGATCGCTCAGTTCTAGGACCTCAATGAGTAGAGAGCTTGTGACAGTGACCAGCTCTCTGCTCTGCCCCTCAGGGCTCATTGGAGCTCCAGACTGTGGAGAGGGTGGGAGTTTCTGGCAAATCAATTCTTTGAGAGAGTTGGAGGAATTGCTACTCTTGATTTTTTTGAGGCAGTATTTCATAAAAAGTCCTAAACCTAAGCCCAGCAGACCCCTATTTTAAAGCTGAACTCCAGGTATGATCTTTATTGCAAATGCTTGGAAATGTAAGTATGCTTAAAAATCCAAGAGACAAATCCGAGAGACCGCTGGGGGAGCCGACAAACACTGTAGTAGCAAGCGCTGCTAAAGCGACAGCCGCAATCTGGGCTTGCTAGGCATTACTATCTTTCATACGGCCCCTTGTTTTTATACAAGGCATTTTTAAATTGGACGAGGTGGAGATTTCAGCAGCTTCCTCTCCAATCAGAGCTCACCTTGTATTTCAGCAGCTTCCTCTCCATTCAGAGCACACCTTGTATTCCTTAAAAACAAATATATAATATATATAAAAAATACAAGTCTTTCTGTGAATGGTAGCAGTGCCCAGTGAGCTATCCTCAACTTTCAGTGTTCAGTGCTGCTCACAAAGGATCCAGAAGATTGTGGATATCACTGTAGCAGCACCAACTACTGTGGTGATTGTCAGCTTCCACAATGGTCCCTCTGGTATGAGAACTACATATTGGTCCAAGTCGGACTGATAGAAGTGCGCAACAAAGCTAATACCTGGAGTTCAGCTTTAAGCTTTGGCTACGTCTTGCATTTAATTTTGTGTTCAGTGCAAAATTCTGAGCTACCACAATATTCATACAGGGTATATGCCCTGGCAATCCAACTTATTTTCATTATGAGTGCCAATTCCTACATCTGCCCCTCTGTGCATAATTTATAAAACAATAAAGAGAAAAACTGGCAATTTTGGCAGTAGCGGCTAGTGAGGTTGCAGATCTAATTTTGCATTGCAGTTTAGAAAACTAGATTGCTGTTCTGAATAGATTCTCTTTATTTTTCCATCTGCCTTTTATACATGATAAAAACAAAGGCAGGTTAGAGAGGTTTTAGCTGTTTTCTTTTCATGTGTAAGCTGCAGATTTTAGGATAGCTGTTAAGATGAACGTCTATCAGCCACCTGTGTGTTTTAAAATCAGCTATCTTTAAGTATTTGTTCATGTGATGGAAGGACACAATACATGAAAGATGCATTGCATATTCATTATGAACAACTGTGCTGCAGTGTTGTCTTGCCACTTTTAGTTGTGTTCCAAAATGGCATGAATAAAGTATGCCACAGGCATATTGGGATTCTCCCAAATCCTGCTGGACCCACAGAGGTACGCTGTTCTGTACTTTCAATAAAACCATCAAATCTACCTCAACTGGCTGAATATTTTAACAATTGCTGCACATGGATACAGGGTTATAAAACATTTCTCAGGAGACTTTTTAAATATTTAGTAATATTTACTCAGATGCCAAAGCCTTGAATATTGCATGATATTTCCTGCTTACCTGATCTTGCAGCAATAAATATTCAGATGAAATTGTAAAAACATTTTTTTATAACTTTTATACTTGTTTTATTACGCATAGGGCAGCTTTTCACCGTATATTGGTCACAGTCTTAAACTTCCAGATTTGCCCATAGATTGTGACTATAAACCAATTAGTTCATTACCCCTGATGTGCTTTTAGTTTTCATGTTGCTTGGCAGTAACATTTGTACTATAACCCAGGGGTCATTTCAGGCCATTAATGACCCGTCAAAGCGGTATTAAAGTGATTATAAAGTCTAAACTTTTTTTTCCTTAACCGCTTCAGGTCCGCCCTGTAGCAGTCAAAGGGTTAACTGCACCCCCTACAGGGCAGCACCTGTGCGCCATATCATGTACATGTAGGGGGTGCACATGCCTGGCGTTGGCGGCTTGCTTCCGCTGTGATTACACACAGCAGAAGCCGATCAGTGGGTGCACAACACCTGATGTCCTCCAACACCCGCTGATCGTTTGGCAGGGAGGCAGAACGGCGATCTGCCTATGTAAACAAGGCAGATCGCCGTTGTGACAGGAGGGTAGGGATTTAATTTATGTCTGCAATGCAGGGAAGAAATTCCATCTCTTCCCCTAGTAAAATCACCACACAAAGTACACAAAAACACTGGCTAGGCATACAGTTAACCCTTTGATCGCCCCTGATGTTAACCCTCCTCCCAGCCAGTTTCATTAGTACAGTGACAGTTCATTTTTTAGCACTAATCACTGTATTAGTGTCGCTGGTCCCCAAAAATTGTCAGAATGTCTGCCGCAATATTGCATTTCCCTAGAAGCCGCTGATCACTGCTATTACTAGTAAAACATAAATAAATATAGAAAAAAATCCCATTGTATGTAGACAGTATAACTTTTGGGGGGCAAATCTTCCGTTAGTCAAGTGGTTAATGCAGGGAAAAAATATTTAGGTAAGAGTATCGCGCCCCCCCATGCATATCTGAGTACTCATTTGATCCAGGGCTGTGCCCATTGTCAGGAGTGTCTAGTGCTTCTGCTCCTTATTCCAGCATCCAGGTTTTGGCTATGGCATTCTCCCTGTCTTTGTCCACCTGCAAGATGATTGATGTGGTCAGTCTCTGGGTGGAAACCAAACCTGTTATAAGCAAGCCAAACCTTCAGTCTCATGCTTGTGATAGAATATGGTGCGTGTGTAATTACTAATCAAGCCCCCAGTCTGCCCTACTACTTTGGATTTCCCTGTGTGTGACTTTGGACCAGATTTTGGACTATTCCCTGAACTCTGCCTGCCTTTTACCTGGACTGTCGTAGAACCACGCTGCCTGTCTGCCAACTGCAAGTACCTGTTTGCTTTGCTCAGTTCGCGCCTGCCCTGGCATGGTAGCCAGGCACTATAGCATTGTGCATAAGTCCTGGGGGCAACCGAGTACCAGTAGGCCTGCTTGCCTTATGGAAAATGGGGCTGCTATAGGTTTAGAATACAGTAGCCAGCTATAGTGTCTGACCACCTGCGTTGGGGTAGATGTGACACCCATCTGCAGCAGCTCTCTCCCCTCACTTCCCAGTCTCACAGGCTTTGCTCCCACTGCTGTCAGTCAAATCCTGTGATGAGGGAGCAGGGGGCGAGGCTGAGCTGCACTGTCTGTGTCTATGGACAGCACACAGGTGTTCCACCATAGAAAGTGGCTTCCTATGGTGGCAGACTGAGAGGAGGTGAAGCCAGGAGTGTTTGCGGGGACCCAAGAAGAAGAGGATCGGGGCTGTTCTGTGCAATTCCACAGAGCAGGTAGTATAAAGTATAAACGTTTTTCTTTTTTGAGTTTACAATCACTTTAAACACAAATATGTAATATATTGCAGTATACCAGTCCTTGGATGTGGTGGCTGCATTCATTTTCTTTAGGCTTTTTTCTCTTCATTTTCACCTGATGATCTGGCCAGTAGCACCGTCTCTATCTTGGGGTGGCTCCTCATCTGCGTAGAAGCAAAGGAGTCCACCCTTGGACAGCATCAGCATCTGGAGAGGGTTGTATTAGATGGACTAGAAGTAGACTTAGATGGACTGTACTTTAATTCTGGGATAAAGGTTTTAAATAATGAATGAAAGCTGACCACTGTATAAACCCCTGTAAGTGTTAAATAGACCTGTTTTAACCCTCTGCCACTTTTGCTGCATATCTTCATATGTTAAAGTGGAGCTCTCTCTTTTGCATTAATGTTTCTTACCTGCCTGACTATACTGTACACTGAGCTGCTCAGTGTACAATTTTAGCATCTGCCGTCATGAATTTCCCCCCACGCATGTGCGGGAGTAACTTTATCTTGGATCAGCCAATCAAAGGGGTCAATGATTGGAACCTGACAGAAGATGTCAGCGGTCAGTGAGGGAGCTCTGGGTCATTGGTCAAAAAAATTAAAATTTGCAGAGCTATTCCTCCTGTAAAGCTGCATAAACATTAGTTCTGGTTGAATGGGGGAAAATATATATGTTACAACGCTATTTTATCTCCAGGTTGTTTGTCATTTAAAATAATACAGTCAGTCAGGAAAGTGCCATATTATGGCCACGAGCTAGTGATTATATAATAAGAACACTTCTATACTATGGTCAACACAGTTCCATCTAGTGGCCATAATGCAGTATTTTTGTATATTGCACAACAAAATAAAATAAAATGCAGAGCTGATCAAATACCACCAAAAGAAAGCTCTATTTGTGGGGAAAACAAGGCCATCAATCTTGTTTGGGTACAAAGTTTCATGCCCGCGCAATTTTTAGTTAAAGCGACGCAGTGCCGTATCTCAAAAAATGGCCTGGTCATTAAGGGGGTAAATTCTTCTGGGGCTGAAGTGGTTAAAGAAATTGAAAACTACCAGCCAGATCAACAGGTAAAATACTAGGACTCAGAGAAAAAAAAAGACTGCTCTGTTAATGCTAGTGACAGATTGCATCTTATATGTCGTTTTAGATTTTTCTAGTAGTACAGCTTTAATTATTACTGAATCCATATACTGTAATGCTGCATCTTGGATATCCACATGTACTTCTATTTGAGCATCAGGCTGATATGTTAAGACTTTTCAGGTAACCTAAGTTTGGTGCTTGTTATTTATGTATACCATTTCTATTTTTTTTCCATACGTTTTTACTTTCTTTGATTGGATTTTGACAAAGTTCAAGCTTGTTTTCTCTTCTAGGAGAAATATGAACATATAGTATTTAAACTTCCAGTTTGCTTGTTGTGGTGTTGCAGAAATTAAAGTGTAATGCTTTGCTGTGATTAATATGAGGGGGACGTTTTCGGTAATAAGGGATTAGCTGTGATCTCATGTTGGGAGGTAAATGCAGCAGCTGCTGTTCACAACACAAGAGAGTTGGCAGCACCATCCAAATCAATGATTTGTATTCATTACATTTAGAAAAAGTTTCTACTTGTTGTTGAGCCCACAGTGTGTATTCGATAATACTGGCAAACAAATTCAAATGTCAGGGACTAGCTTTCTCATCATCTGGCTTGCCAGAATTGATCTGGTCCTTGGATAAATTAAATGCTTGGTAGAAACACGTGTATATGCACACAAAATGAATACATATGCAAACCCCAAAAAATTTGTGTAGAACTGGATGACACAGTCAATACACTAAAGGGTTTATTTATTAAGAAAAAAAAAAAAAACTATATATTTCAGAGCTATTCATCCTAACAAAATGCGCATAAGGTCGTTCTGTATGAATGGGACAAAAATTAATGCTACTAGGCTATTTTTTCTCCAGCTCAAATGTTTTTCTTAAAAAAAAAAAAAAAAAATGAGTGTATCAGGAAAGTTACATGTTATGGCCACTAGATGGAAAAGGAGATCATAGGATATGGATACTTATTTACAGTACTCTTATCTATATGTTTCATATATGGAATATATCTCTGCTATATTTCATCTAGTGGCCATAATGCAGTTGAAAACATTTGACCTGGAGAGAAAATTGCAAAGTAACATTTGTTTTTGCCATCAAATGCACAGTAATTGGGATTGCTCAGAGATCTCACAATTCTTATTGCCAGTGGCCAATATATAGGTTCCATGCACACTAGCTAATTTTTAGGCTTCTAGCAGCTACTTTAAGGCTCCATGCACCCATTTTAGTGCACGCTATGTTTTAAAGCAGGAATGATCCCTTAAAAGCTAGATTGCTCAATAGGGCAAGAGTCTCTTGAAATGTATGTTGAAATGCTCACACTTGTATTAATTTAGATATAGGTTCCATGCACACTTGCTAATTTTTAGGCTCCTAGCAACTACTGTAAGGCTCCATGCACACCACTGGATGAAAACGCTGATAATAGTGTTTTTGTGCCGGCTTCTAGTAGCATTTTAGTAGCCTTTAAAAGCTTTTAGGAGCATTAGCGTTTTCACAGTACATGAAGAAAAAAAACTGCTTGAAAAAAGCTGTTAGTTTTTTAGTAGCGTTTGAGAGCGTTTAGTCCCCCACCCCAAAGCACCTTGTCCCTATGTTTATGACCAGGGCCTCTCCCCAACTGTGGTTGTGGGGGTTCAGGGGGTGACTTATAAAGATCTGGAAGCCCCCTTTAAAAAGGGTGCCCCCCCTCCATGTAAATGAGTATGGGGTACATTGTACCCCTACTCATTCACCAAAAAGCACACACAATTTTTGAGTGCTTCATTTTTAAAAAATGTCCACCGGTGTAGATTTATCGTCAGTCATGATAAAAGCCGGCCGCCGACCCCCAAAAAAAAGGTCTGCACCCAACGAAGGCTCCTGCCAAATGACAGCTCCACCTCCTCCCGCAGCTAAATAAACTAACGACAGGAGCCTTCACCGAGTGCAGACCTTTTTTTTTTGTGCCAGCAGCCGGCTTTTATCGCTAATGAGTCATCCATTAAGAATGTGGCAGCCAGCTTGCCGACCCACTGCTTTAAAAACAGCTTTTCACTGGTTAAGGAGGTTGGCAGCCACCTGCTCCTTAACAAAAACGCTAACTCTCCTAAACACTTTTGAAAACGCTCCTAAACACTGCAAAAATTAGGGTTGTTTTTTTTCGCAGTTTTTGAGCATCTAGTGATGAAGCCTTACTGCCAAAAAAAGTTTGTTTACACTTGTGGCTGTAGGGTGGTAAAAATATGAAGTTGATATGTGTTTTTACTGTTCCCCTTTAAGCTGCAAAGGCTACGGGCAGGGGTCTGCACATGAAGCAGCCACTATGCTTTGCACCGTGATGCAGCAAAAATCACCTACCCGTTGTAAAATGTTCCTTGTCTGGCATTAATTTTTACTGATCTTGAACAAGTATGCAGATTAGATGATTATGACTTCACTGGCTGGATGCTTGTTCCAGGTCAGTGGCTCAGAAAACACTGATTGGGAGGAGAAAAGAATCCAGGCTTAGACCAAAAACCATCAAAAGATCTAGGCTGCCTGCATGCACAAGGCACCTTGGCTCAAAAATGGCCTTGCGTATAGTGTAAAGGAAATATGATACAGCAAAAGTTCTACATCAGTACAGAGGTGCAAAGTCTTATTCTTATTCAAAGATATTTTATTTGATTATTGTAAACTTGTCTTTTAGGGTTTTAATTTATCACCCTTTATCAAGGTGTAAATTTTTGGTGTAACTTGCAAGCTGTGATATATCTTGCACTGTAAGCTAAAGCTGGCCATAGATGGGTTGTTTTTTATTCTGACAGTGGGCAGAACAAAAAAAAAACAAAAAAAAAAACAGATTCTTTCCATTCATGCAAGTAATTTCTATGAGACAAGCACGGCCACACATGGATTGAATTCTGCCGCTCCCTGCTGAACCAGGCGTTTTTGATCCATCCATGGCCAGCTTAAAGTGATACTAAACACACACTGTTTCATTTACATTGTCCCTTCTCTTTCTATATATAGATGACGGCACTGTAATTATTTTATTTAAAAAAAAAAAAAAAAAAATTGAAGTACCGTATATACTCGAGTATAAGTCGTTCCGAGTATAAGTCGAGGCCCTAATTTACCACAAAAAAATGGGAAAAACTTATTGACCCGAGTATAAGACGAGGGTGAGAAATGCACAGCTACTGTAAGTGGAAAAGAGGGTCAACAATGCCCATTTGCAGCCTCACTGTGCCCATTTGCAGCCTCACTGTGCCCATTTGCAGCCATAGGTCCAATGAACTTCAAACTTGGTAGTTAGGGGTTCCTAGATGCCCCCTAGCTGCAGCCAAAATTTGGGGTCTCTGAACCCAAAGGGTCCCGAAATGACATTGCAGCAGATGGACACAGTTGACTGAATTTGGGGCCCTGTATCTTAGGGCCACTTAGTGCTAAGAACCCCAAATTTGGTATGCAAACCAAGTGGAACTAGCACCATAAAATTTCCAAAGCTGGGGTTTCTAGCACCAAGTGGCCCCGAGATACAGGGCCCCAAAAATCAGTTCAGAAAATGTCAAGCACTTTTCTACAGCAGAGAATGACATTTTCCGAACCGGTTTGGGGGCCCTGTATCTCAGGGCCACTTAGTGCTAGGAACTTCAGCTTTGGATATGTTATGGTACCAGGTCCACTGGGTTTGCACACCAAATTTGGAGTTCGTAGCACCAAGTGGCCCTGAGATATGGGGCCTCAAACTCGGTTCAGAAAATGTCAAGCACTTTTCTGCAGCAGAGAATGACATTTTCCGAACCGATTTTGGGGCCCCGTATCTCGGGGCCACTTAGTGCTAGGAACTTCAGCTTTGGATATGTTGTGGTACCAGGTCCAATGGGTTTGCACACCAAATTTGGAGTTCCTAGCACCAAGTGGCCCTGAGATACGGGGCCCCAAAGTCGGTTCGGAAAATGAAATTTTTTGATGCAGAAAAGTGCTTGACTCGAGTATAAGTCGAGGGGGGCACTTTCAGCACTAAATAATGTGCTGAAAAATTCGACTTATACTCGAGTATATACGGTACCTTTTTTTCCTAATCAATATATAGTTCAGCTGCCACGTGTCCCAACTCTTTCCCAGCCTGTCTCTAGGGAATCAGTGACAGGAGGAACTTATAGCCCCCTGCTGCTGGTCACATGTTAAAAAAAAAAATGGGATACAAAATATAAATAAATAATTAATATTAACAAACTCTTTGAATTTGTCATACAAATATACTGTATATCTGAAATGAAACCTTTATTGTTTTTTGGCAATAACATAGTGTGCGCAGACTTCTGCCAATCACAGGCTGTGTCGCCCCCAGTCTGTGTCTTAGAATAACAAGGCAGTGAAGCCTCCATCAATCAAGATGTAATATCTCCCCTCTGGTTAGTGGCCATGGAGGAGGAGGGAGTGGGCTGTGATTTACCACTGTATATGCCCACATGTAAGGCTCTATAGTGACATGGGCTGTTCAGATGTGATAGGGAGGAAATGCTCAGGGTAAATAAACTGAAAACTGAGCATGTGCTGCCAACACTGCTCTACAAAATCTCCAACTACAATGGGGACATGGACAGAAGGGGGAGAAAGAAAGCAGCAGGATCAACCAGTTTTTTTTTTGCAGAATACAGAAAACAAATCTCATAGTGACTGAATGAGTATGAACAGCATGTAATACAGCATCTATTGATAGTTTCTAATTAGTTGGCGTTTAATGAAACTTTAATAATTCACCTTGTTATTTAAAGCCATGAAGAAGGGGATATACTAAAACCTCAACAAGTATTGGCTAAGACTACAACACTCGAATAAAGCATCTTTTAAATACTACCGTTTGGCCATCTTTCCCTATATAAGAATTTGCACCTTCGAACAGAGGTAGACCACTCGCTGTTTGCTGTATCATTTGTGTTTCAGAAGATTTTGAGGCAGCTAATGTTTTTTTGGAGAAAGCCCACAATGACATACTATATATTACTCCCAGGACATGCTTTATTTAAAGGAGAAGTACTGGCAAAGATCGTTTGGCTATACTTCTGTGGATCACAGAAGTGCAGTTTATTCTGCACTCCTGTGACCCATTTTCAGCAAACAGCGGGCTGAAGCCCACTGTCGGCTGATGTCACAGAGAGCCGGTCCAGGCTTGGGATGAAGTCGGGATCCAGCCAAGCCACAGCCACCTAGGGAAGTATAAATCGGAAAAAAATAATACTTCTCGTTTATCATTCTTTTTTCATCAGTGTTTGGATCCATATTGCGTTTTTAAAATCTTTCCAATAAAGAGGGCTAAACAATGTAACCAGCTATTTTTTTTGGAACCTTATTTATAATGTTCTATTAAGATCCTTTTGTCATGTTTTCTTATACCACAAACTACAGTATCACAAATCAAGTTAGCTATCTTCAGTTAATTGCTGTACAACTGTGACAATCTGACATCCTTTTGTTTTTGTTTTTTTATTAAATTTTGTACAAGATTTACTTTGACCGCCTCTAATTACCTGTGTTTTATATGTTTTTTAATGTCATTTGTAAACATTCCAGTTATAATGTTTTATTCTTGACTTTATGAACAGTGTAATGTTGTTTTTCATGCAGATTAGTTTAATGATGCTATTTTCTGTTAATTTATGCAAACATTTAATATCTCTGCAGGCAATCACCTTACTGACTGAGCTGATTAGAGATAATTTCAGGAACAGCAAGTTAAAACAATGCCTCTTGCCTTCTCTTGGAGAGCTTCTGTATACCATTGCTGTTCAAGTGAGTTAAATCTTTTATTTGTGGTTATCACTATCATTTGAAGGCTACTTAGTATTTTTACATGAGGAAGTAGGATGATATGCTACTTTATATGTATATGTGTGTGTGTATGTGTATATATATATATATATATATATATATATATATATATATATATATATATAATATATATATATATATAATATATATACCGATCAGCCATAAAGTTATGTTTAAGTGAATAACATTGTCTATCTTGTTACAATGGCATCTGAAAGTCAGTGGGATATATTAGGCAGCAGCTAAACATGTTGTCCCTGAAGCTGATGTGTTGAAAGCACAGAAAAATGGGCGTAACAGTTTGTTGTGAATTGGGCTACATAGCTACAGACTGTTCAGGGTGCTCATGCAGATCCCTGTCCACAGCCAGGAGTGCCTATAATGGACACATGGACACATGGACACCAGAACTAGACCACTGAGCAATGGAAGGTGACCTAGTCTAATGAATTCTGTTTTATTTTACATCATATGGATGGCCAGGTGCATGTGCGTCGCTTACCTGGAGAATAGATGGCATCAGAGTTGGAAGAAGGTAAGCCAGCGGAGGCAGTGTGATGCTTTGGGCAATGTTCTGCTGGGAAACCTTGGGTCCTGCCATTAATGTGGATGTTATTTGACACATACTACCTACTTAAATATTGTTGGTGACCAAGTACTCCCCTTCATGGAAATGGTATTCCCTAATGGCAGTGGTCCTATTCAGAAGGATAATGCCCTGCCACACTGCAAAAATGGTTCCAAAACAGTTTGAAGGACACAACAATGAATTCAAGGTGTTGACTTGGCCTGCAGATCTCAATCCAATCAAACATCTGTGGGATGCGCTGGAAAAAGTTCAATCCATGGAGGCCCAACCTTGCAACTTACCGTATGCCCCATACACACGATCAGAAATTCCGTCAGAAAAAACTTGGATGGTTTTTACGACGGAATTCTGCTCAAGCTTGCCTTGCATGCACACAGTCACACAAAAGTTCTCTGAACTTTCGACCGTCAAGAACGCAGTGACGTACAACATTACGACGAGCCGAAAAAATGAAGTTCAATGCTTCCGAGCATGCGTGATTTTTTGCACGTCCGAATTGCGTACAGATGAACGCATTTTCAGATAGGAACTTTTTCCGATCGAAAAATAGAGAACCTGTTCTCAATCTTTTGCTGGCTGGAATTCTGCCAGCAAAAGTCAGATGGAGCTTACACATGGTCGGAGTTTCTGACCAAAAGCTCACATCCGAGTTTTGCTGGCAGGATTTCTGTATGGGGCATTACACGTCTTAAAAGGATCTGCTACTGTCGGCTTTCTGACAGATACTACAGCATACCTTCAAAGGTCCAGTGGCATCCATGCCTTGACAGGTCAAGGCTGTTTTGGCAGCAAAAAGGGAACCTACTCAATATTAGGTGGGAGGTCATAAAGTTTTGGCTGATTGATGTGTAAGAATGTAAAGAATTGTTTCTCTACATAAAGATGGCCTAGGGTAATAGAAGATTGCCAAGAACCTAAAACTGAGCTGCAGCACGGTGGCCAAGACCATACAGCGGTTTAATAGGACAAGTTCCACTCAGAACAGGCCTCGCCATGGTCGACCAAAGAGGTTGAGTGCACATGCTCAGCGTCATATTCAGTGGTTGCCTTTGGGAAATAGACGCATGAGTGCTGCCAGCATTGCTGCAGTGGTTGGAGGTGTGGGGGTCAGCCTGTCAGTGCTCAGACCATATGCCACACATTGCATCAAATTGGTCTACATGGCTGTCGTCCCAGAAGGAAGCCTCTTCTAAATAAAGCCCACAAACAGTTTGCTGAAGACAAGCAGACTAAGGACATGGATTACTGGAACCATGTCCTGTGGTCTGATGAGACCAAGATAAACTTATTTGTTTCAGATTGTGTCAAGCGTGTGTGGTGGCAACCAGGTGAGGAGTACAAAGACAAGTGTGTCTTGCCTACAGTCAAGCATGGTGGTGGGCGTGTCGTGGTCTGGGGCTGCATGACTGCTGCTGGCACTGGAAGCTACAGTTCATTGAGGGAACCATGAATGCCAACATGTACTGTGACACACTAAAGCAGAGCATGATCCCCTCTCTTCAGAGACTGGGCCGCAGAACAGTATTCCAAAATGATAACAACCTGAAGCTGAGGGTAAAGGTGATGGACTGGCCAAGCATGCCTCCAGAACTAAACCCGATTGAGCATCTGTGGGACATTCTCTAACAGAAGGTGGAGGAGCGCAAAATCTCTAACATCTACCAGCTCTGTGATGTCGTCATGGAGGACTGGTAGAGGACTCCAGTGGTAACCTGTGAAGCTCTGGTGAACTCCATACCCAAGCGGGTTAAGGCAGTGCTGGAAAATAATGGTGGCCACACAAAATATTGACACTTTGTGCCCAATTTGGACATTTTCACTTAGGGGGTGTGCTCACTTTTGTTGCCAGCAGTTTAGACCTGAATGGCTGTGTGTTGAGGGGGCAGTAAATTTACACTGTTACACAAACTGTACACTCACTTCTTTACATTGTAGCAAAGTGTCATTTCTGCAGTGTTGTCACATTAAAAGATATAAAAAAATATTTACAAAAATGTGAGGGGTGTACTCACTTTTGTGAGATACTGTGTATGTATATATATATATATATATATATATATATATATATATATATATATATATATATATGTATGTATGTATGTATATATATGTATATATGTATGTATGTATGTATATATATGTATATATGTATGTATGTATGTATGTGTATGTATGTATGTATATATATGTATGTATATATATATATATATATATATATATATATATATATATATATATGTATGTATGTATGTGTATATATATATATATATATATATATATATAAAACCCTGTGGTCAGTAAAGACTTTTTAAAGTCTTTTTAAGTAACATTCTCTTACTTCCCCATTTATCCTTTTAAACACCCTGGAAGTACAGAAAATTAAAGAATTAAAGCGGTATTAAACACAAAATAAAACATTTATTATATTGCAGCTTAACAATTCTTTAACAAAACCTTTATCCCAAAAGGAAAAAAACAAAACAAAAACTTTGCTGTAAATGCTTAACCACTTCCTGCCCACCCTATAGCGGATTGACGTCCGGGAAGTGGCTCAGTTATCCTGACTGGGCGTCATATGACATCCAGCAGGATAACATGCCGCCGCGCGCCCGCGGGGCCGCGCATGGCGTCGATTGGTGGATCGGTGTGCCTCCGGCGGAGGCTCTTTACCACGTGATCAGCCGTGTCCAATCACGGCTGATCACGCTGTCAATAGGAAGAGCCGTTGATCGGCTCTTCCTCACTCGCGCCTGACAGACACGAGTAGAGGAGAGCCGATCAGCATCTCTCCTGGCATGGGGGGGTCTGCGCTGATTATTTATCAGCGCAGCCCCCTCTCAGATCACCACACTGGACCACCAGGGATCGCCACTAGGACCACCAGGGAAGGGGCAACATGTGGATGGCCAGGTATGTACCCCATGGCCATCCACATGTGCCCAATCTGTGCCAATCAGTGCCCACAAATGGGCACTGATTGGCACCATTATGTTACAGTGATGCCCAGCAATGCCACCCTTAGGGGCATCACTGCAAACAACCAGTGTCATCAGTGCCACCCATCAGTGTCCATCGGTGCCACCTGTCAGTGCCCATCCGTGCCCATCAGTGCCCACCTATCAGTGCCCATCTGTGCCAACTATCAGTGCCACCCATAAGTAACCATCAATGCCACCTACGAGTGCCCATCAATGCCACCTATGAGTGCCCATCAGTGCCGCCTATGAGAACCCATCGGTGCCACCTATGAGTGCCCATCAGTGCCGCATATCAGTGCCACCTATCAGTGCCACCTCATCAGTGCCACCACATTGGTGCCACCTCATCGGTGCCCATCAGTGCCGCCGTATCAGTGCCCGTCAGTGCAGCCATATCAGTGCCCGTCATTGAAGAAGAAAACATACCTATTTACAAAAAGTTTTAACAGAAACAAAGAAAAACTTGTTTTTTTTCAAAATTTTCGGTCTTTTTTTATTTGTTGCGCAAAAAATAAAAACCGCAGAGGTGATCAAATACCACCAAAAGAAAGCTCGATTTGTGGGACCAAAATGATAAAAAAATTGTTTGGGTACAGTGTAGCATGGCCGCGCAATTGTCATTTAAATTGCGACAGCGCTGAAAGCTGAAAATTGGCCTGGGCAGGAAGGTGTCTAAGTGCCTGGTATTGAAGTGGTTAAAAAACATTAGCTAGAGTTTGGCTTTAATTTGTTAGTGTATCTAACTCTGCTAGTCCATATCACACTCACTTCTCCAAACACTGACAATGCTGCTATGTAATGGTGCCCCCTATGCTCCATTTATTTTCCTAAGTAGGTGCACTCTAATACAGGAGGTGTGTTACTGGCTAGATCCCCAAGTGAAAACAGAAGGGAAAAAAGCCTAAAATAGAAAACAAATACAGCCGAACAAAGGAAGTTAACGGCTCACTAGATTTCTAGCAAAATCAACAGGTACTTTTGAACCTGTTAAACCGATTTAACAAGAAGTTTTCAATAGTATATTTGACAGACCAAAAGGTAGAAAATAAGAAAAATTCACTGTTAGGATTTACATGCACTTTAAGTTTTTGTATGGAATTGGAGAATGACAGGCGGATAGCCAGAGCTCCAAGCAAAAGCAAAGTTATGGGGTGCAGGAAGTGTTTTATTTTGTCCGAGTGCACATAGAACCTTTGACTCTTGGTCCACTCTAACCACTTCTCCCTGGGTGGATGTCATATGACACCCTTGGATTGAAGTGGTTATACCGGGAGGATGCCTACAGCTGCAGGCATTGTCTGGTTATCAAAATTTTCAGCAGCCAATGCTTTTTACAGCTTGGTAGATTTCAAATGGTTATACCAGGATGATGCCTGCAGCTACTATAGTTATTTAGAGCCGATGGTCGGCTCTCTTGTAAAAGCAATCCTAGTGGCTAACTAGCCACTGGATTGCTTTTACAAGCAGTGGGAGGGGAGATCCCTTCTGCGGAATTCTGCGGCTTCATCGATCTGTCCCCTCCCACGGGACACCCAATTAATCAGCTGACTCTTCTGCCGGCTGATCATAGAGACAGACAATGACAGGAAACACTTTTGTCTCTTGGTGGGATCAAATGCTTTTAAGGGCAAAGGCGGGACCTGCAGTATTCTAGATCCCAGATCCCACACGTGCGCAAACAGCGATCGTCCCACACGTGAAGTATCACTGCAACGTCAGATCATGGGTATAAGTCTAGCAGAAGACCTCCTGTAAATCTAAAGTGGTGACCTAAAGGCTTTTAAAGCGTTGCCCATGGATATAAAAATTGGCATTGTTTGACGCCATTGCATGGGTGTGCACAATTTTAAAACGTAACATCTTTGGTATCTATTTACTTGGCATAACATCATCCTTAACCAAAAGAATGGGTTATGTATTGTGTTTTTTTGCATTTAAATTATTTAAAAGTATGTTTTTTTAAAACAAAATTACTTTTGAAAACAGCTGTGCAAATACTTTGTGACATAAAAAAATTTCAACACCCACCATTTTATTCTCTAGGACCTCTGTTAAGAAAAAAAATATATAAAGTTTGGGGCTTCTAAGTAATTTTCTAGCAAAAAAAATGTAGATTTTCACATGTATAAGAGAAGTGTCAGAATTGGCCTGGCAGTCAAGTGGTTAATGTTTACCATAATTCTGCGTGTTTCCATACTGTTTACTTGTTACCATGCCACTGCTAGCTTCATACAGAGTGGCTAGAACTTATTATTAACTCGCCACTTTGGCTTGTTGTTTGCGGCATGATGAGGCAGCAGGATCACCTTCTGAATTGCTGGCAAGTACTGCTCTACCACCCTCTAAAAAGCGATCCACTGTTGCCCTTGCGAAAGAGCCCTTAAAGTATAACTGCAGAGCGTATACTCAAGTATTAATTTTACAGTATCAATACTGTAAATGGTGTATCACAAGCTGTTTATACTCACTCAGTCACTATGAGATTTGCTTTCTGTATTCTGCACAAAAAATGGTTGATCTTGCTGTTCCCTATCTCCCCCTTTTGTCCATGCCCCAAATTCAGCTAGGGATTTTGCAGAGCAGTGTTGGCAGCTCTGCACATGTTCAGTTTTCAGTGAGTTTTTATGCTGAGCATTTCCTCCCTATCACATCTGACTATAGAGTCACACATGAGGGTATATACACATTGGTACATGACAGCCCACTAGGCAGCTAAACAAAATGGGGGCAGGATAATACTTGCAGATTGATGGAAGCATCACCTCCCTCTTATTTTAAGACATAGGCTGGAGGGGCATGACACAGCCTGTGACTGGCAGAAATACACCCATACCATGTTATTGCCAACAAATGATAAAGATTTGAAAATATATATTTGAATTTTTAAAACGGTTTTTTGATATTTATTTATTTTTAGGCCCCTTTCACACTTATACGACTTCAAAGTCGCACGATTTTACCGCGATTTCGCGGCCGCGATTTTACCGCGATTTGGGAGCAGTACTACTTTGCCACGTTTTTTGGCATTAGCAAATGAAAACATACAGTAGTTGGTATATATCATAAGGGGGAACTCCACGCCAAGTTTTAAATAAAAAAAACTGGCGTGGGTTCCCCACCCGGGGCATACCAGGCCCTTAGGTCTGGTATGGATTCCAAGGGAAACCCCCTACGCCGAAAAATTGGCGACTAGCTAGCGCCCCCCCCCCTCCTGGACCGTACCAGGCCGCATGCCCTCAACATGGGGCTGGGTGCTTTGGGGCATGGGGGGGCGCCCTGCGGCCCCCCCACCCCAAAGCACCTTGTCCCCATGTTGATGAGGACAAGGGCCTCTTCCCGACAACCCTGGCCGTTGGTTGTCGGGGTCTGCGGGCGGGGGGCTTATCGGAATCTGGGAGCCCCCTTTAATAAGGGGGCCCCCAGATCCCGGCCCCCCACCCTATGTGAATAAGTATGGGGTACATGGTACCCCACATGGTACCCCTACCCATTCACCTAGGGAAAAAAGCGTCAATAAAAAACACAGTACACAGGTTTTTAAAATAATTTATTAGGCATCTCTGGGATCTTCTTCCGACTTCGGGGGTCCTCTTCCGACTTCGGGGGTCTCTCCGGCGTCTTCTCCCGGTGTCCGCATCTTCTGCCGGCTCCACCGCTATCTTCTGGCACTCTTTTGCCAGCGGTGGTCCGGACCTCTGGATCGTCTTCTTCCCTCTTCTCTTCCAGAGATGTTGACACAACGCTCTCTCCAGCCAGAATGGTCTCTGTGCGCTCCGCAACGGACTTATATAGGCGGTGACCCCGCCCCCTTATGCCGTCACAGTCCCTGGGCATGCTGGGACTGTGACGTTTTAGGAGGCGTGGTCACCGGGTGATGACCACGCCCCCTTATGACGGCACAGTCCCAGCATGCCCCGGGACAGTGACCTCATAAGGGGGCGGGGTCACCGCCTATATAAGTCCGTTGCGGAGCGCTCAGAGACCATTCCAGCTGGAGAGAGCGTCGTGTCAACATCTCTGGAAGAAAAGAAGGCAGAAGTCCGGACCACCGCTAGCAATTGAGCTGCAGAAGATAGCGGAGGGGCCGGCAGAAGATGCGGACACCGGGAGGAGACGGCGGAGAGACCCCCGAAGTTGGAAGAGGACCTCCGAAGTCGGAAGAAGATCCCGGAGCTGCCTAATAAATTATTTTAAAAACCTGTGTACTGTGTTTTTTATTGACGCTTTTTTCCCTAGGTGAATGGGTAGGGGTACCATGTACCCCATACTCATTCACATAGGGTGGGGGGCCGGGATCTGGGGACTCCCTTATTAAAGGGGGCTCCCGGATTCCGATAAGCCCCCCGCCCGCAGACCCCAACAACCAACTGCCAGGGTTGTCGGGAAGAGGCCCTTGTCCTCATCAACATGGGGACAAGGTGCTTTGGGGTGGGGGGGGCCCGGCAGGGTGCCCCCATGCCCTAAAGCACCCACCCCCCCATGTTGAGGGCATGCGGCCTGGTACGGTCCAGGGGGGGGGGCGCTCGCTGTTCCCCACCCCCATTCCTGACCGGCCGGGCTGCGTGCTCGGATAAGGGTCTGGTATGGATTTTGGGGGGGGGCCCATGCCGATTTTTCCGCATAGGGGGTTCCCCTTAGATCCATACCAGACCTAAGTGCCTGGTATGCCCCTGGGGGGGAACCCACGCCGTTTTTTTCATTTAAAACTTGGCGCGGCGTTCCCCCTCTGGATTCATACCAGACAGCTGTCAGCACTGCCTGTCGCTCATCGGGAAAGGAAAGAAAAGTTTTCCTTTCCCGAATAGCGAGGCCAGGCTTGTGCTTACAAAGTCGTACTGAAGTCGTGTCTATATTAATCAGGCACGACTTGCATGCTACTTCAGGGTTTAACATTGAGGTCTATGGAGTACAACTCGCATAGAAGTTGGACCAAAGTAGTGCAGGGACTACTTTCAAGTCGGCACGACTTAAAGTCGTGCCAATATGAATGGTAGTCATTGCAAATCATGGAGAATGACTTGTCATACGATTTTGCAGTACAAAATCGTGGGACAAGTCGTATAGGTGTGAAAGGGGCCTTACTCTGTATTCCATGGGCTGTTTCTTTTTATTTTGTTTGAGCATGTGACCAGCAGCAGAGGACTAGAAGCTCGTTCTGCTCAAGTTTCTCTGCAGACAGGCTGGGAAAAAGCTGGTTCATGTGACAGCTGTATATCGATTAGGAAATTTTTTTTTTTTTTCGTAAAAGTTTTTTTTAATTAAAGTAATTACAGTGCAATCATCCACATACAGAAAGAGAAGGGACAATGTAAATTAAACAGAGTGTGTTTAACAATGATTTAATGTATAACCTTTGGTGCATTTACATTTATATTGTACTGTATGCTGGCTCCAGTCTTCCCTGCAATCTTATACTCACCTGTGCCTGATCAAGGGAGTTCTCACCCACAAAATCATAGAACCACTTGTCAAAATGTTTTGAGCCGACCACGTGCAAGCGCAGTACACTGTCCCTGCAGTCTTATGGAGAGCATGTACCCTGTTAGAATTCATAGGACTAACTGGAGAAAATGCCAAGCATTATGGGCCCGGCTCAGAAGATTTTTGGCTGGGCAGCTTCATGGGTGATATCTTGCTGAATTGGGGACAAGTAGACTTGCAGCAGGGTTGTGGTAAGTCATCGTGACATATAAAATATAAGTGTGACTGCACCAAAAGTTTTTGGGTGCAGGTTTTACTTTTGTTTAGATATATATATATATATATATATATATATATATATATATATATATATATATATATATATATATATATATATATATATTTTTTTTTTTATTTAAAAATGATATAAATATATTGCTGTATAATTATGCTAATTTTCAGAAGCATTCATAGTAGTTATACAGTATGAGTCTCTATGATGTATGGTTAAGTTGTATGCTAATTACCGTATATACTCGAGTATAAGTCGTTCCGAGTATAAGTCGAGGCCCTAATTTACCACAAAAAAAATGGGAAAAACTTATTGACCCGAGTATAAGACGAGGATGAGAAATGCACAGCTACTGTAAGTGGAAAAGAGGGTCAACAATGCCCATTTGCAGCATCACTGTGCCCATTTGCATGCCTCACTGTGCCCATTTGCAGCCATAGGCCCCCTGAACTGCAAACTCGGTAGTTAAGGGTTCCTAGATGCCCCCTAGCTGCAGCCAAAATTTGGGGTCTCTGAACTCAAAGGGTCCCGAAATGACATTGCTGCAGATGGACACAGTTGACCGAATTTGGGGCCCCGTATCTCGGGGTCACTTAGTGCTAGGAACCCCAAATTTGGTGTGCAAACCCAGTGGAACTAGCACCATAAAATTTCCAAAGCTGGGGTTTCTAGCACCAAGTGGCCCCAAGATACAGGGCCCCAAAAATCAGTTCAGAAAATGTCAAGCACTTTTCTGCAGCAGAGAATGACATTTTGCGAACCAGTTTTGGGGCCCCATATCTCAGGGCCACTTGGTGCTAGGAACCCCAGCTTTGGATATGTTATGGAACATGGAACCAGTTCCACTGGGTTTGCACACCAAATTTGGGGTTCCTAGCCCCAAGTGGCCCTGAGATACGAGGCCCCAAAGTCGGTTCGGAAAATTAAATTTTTTGCTGCAGAAAAGTGCTTGACTCGAGTATAAGTCGAGGGGGGCACTTTCAGCACAAAAAAATGTGCTGAAAAATTCGACTTATATTCGAGTATATACGGTACATTGTTTATAGTTTGACTTTGAATTATATAGAAGTAGAAAGATCGATTGAGAATTGAATGGCACAAACTGCTGCTTTAGTGAAATATTTGGTCAATAAAATGTAACCCTAGACTGAAAACACACATTTCAAGTTTAACAGAAAACCATTAACTTCTGTCAGCATTTGGCAAAATTGCTACAAAGATAATGATCTTGTCATTTGTATCTGCAAAATTATTGGATGGCACCCTATGTTTTAGAGCTTGAAATATTTCTTCTCGCTTACTATTCAGGTTTGATGTTCTTTGTTAAGATTATTTTTTTTTGCTGATTTTTTTTAATTTGTAGCTGATACTTTTTATTTTTATTATTGGCAGGCACAGAAAATAGAGAGCTGTTAAAGTAGAGCTATAGGCAAACCTTTTTTTTTTTTTTTTTTTTTTTTCATTTTGGGTAGCACAAGGAAGGAGTATAACATATATTATTTTTTGCCATCTGTGTCCGATTGCGGAGATTCCCCTTCACTTCTTGTCCCATAGCCAAACAGGAAGTGAGAGGAAATACCTGCAAATTAAGGGATTTCCTTGGGGACCCTCAGGTCACCAGAGCTAGTGTCCCCATTGGAAGATTTCCCCTCTGTTACTTTTCTGAGGACAACCCAAAATTTGGGATTTTCATTTACTTTCACTTTCAATGATAATGGTAAACAGGACATATAGAGAGGGTGAATCTCCCTAAGGGGGACACAGACAGCAATAAAAACTGACAGATATTCTAATCTCTCTACACTCTGTCCAAAATGAAAAAAACAAAACAAAAAGTTTTGCCTTTAATTATACTTTAATTCATCAGGATGACACAGCTATAAATTCCAAGCTCTTATGAGATGTGCTTTTATACTTTCAAAGAAATGAAGGGTCTGTAATTGTTATCATAGTTATATTTTAAATGATAGAGACAGAAAATCAACCAAAAATCCAGAAAAAAACACATGATACAAATGTTAAAAATTGAGTTGCAGTTCAGTGAGTAAAAGAGGTATTTAATCCCTACCAACCAGCAACATTTCTGGCTCCCACAGACGGCTACAGTATGTACTCATGTGGTACACAGATTTAAGAAGGTGCTCCTAACGACAACTTGTTATGTGTATAAAAGACACCTGTTCACAGAATCTTTCTTCAATTCCAACCTCACCATCATGATCAAAGAGCAATTTTAAGGTATCGAAGGGTTCTCCAGCTAAACATATCTGCTCTAAATATTTAATGCCCTTCACTGCCCAAACCTGCAGAACAGGTATAGAGGCAAATTCCAGTAATAATGGATTGAGCTATAAGGGAGTATGTGGTGAGATATGATCAGGAGGGCTAGTACGTAGAGCTTGGGCCAGCAACCAGGCTTTTAATACGGCTTTCATGGCTGCAGTCAGAAGTAGTGAAGCAGAGGCCCCTCTGTATCAGAGGTTTTTAAGGGCCTCAAAGGAGCCTAAACAGGAAGCCTCTAATACCACCGCATTGGTCTCACTCTGTGTGAGCCAGTTATGGGCATGTGTGAGCATGGCAGCCAGGAAATAATTGTAGAGATCCGGACACGCTAGGCCTTCCTGTAACCACGGCCGTTGCAGAACTGTCAACCTAAACCTTAGTTGTTGTGAGCCCAAAATAAAAGCAGTTAGACTAGAATTAATTATTTTAAAATATTTCTTGGGAATCCACACTGGCGCATGTCAGAGCACATAGAGAAAACCAGTTAAAGCGGGAGTCCCGCAAATTTTTATATTTTTTTAAAGTCAACAACTACAAATACTGCAGCTGCTGACTTTTAAAATAGGGACACTCACCTGTCTCAGGGTCCAGCGACGTCGGCACCCAAAGCTGAACCGTCCCTCAGATGCTGCCGCCGCCGCCATCTTCGGTAAGGGAATCAGGAAATGAAGCCTTGCGGCTTCACTTCCCTGTTCCCTACTGCGCATGCGTGAGTCGCGCTGCGCAATTTGAATGATCCCTGCTGTCTCTGGGACCCGTGTGTCTCCCAGCAGACAGCGCGGGGGGGACGGGAAAATGGCGTAGACTCCCGTGGGAGTCTATGCCTGGGAGTGGGTGCAAATACCTGTCTTAGACAGGTATCTGCACCCTCCTCCCCCCTGAAAGGTGCCAAATGTGACACCGGAGAGGGGGAGGGTTCTGAAAAGCGGAGGTTCAATTTTTGTGTGAACCTCTGCTTTAACAACTTCATCTTAAGCTGATTTATGTGCCCTATTTAAGACTAAGGAAGTTTGGCCCATGCCCTTAATTTGGATTTCATATTGTCAAGACATGGAACTAAATTTAGGACACAATATTCTGGAGTATCCGAGGAAATCTCAATACCTAAGTATCTGATGCTGGATGACCATTACAGAGGTAGGGTAGGGTCAGCTCAATCTTGGGCCTCTATATCAATACTAAAATTTGTGATTTCCCCCAATGAATTTGTAGTCCTGATTAAATGGAAAATTCAGACAGTATACGTAATGCTTCCTTAAATGATGGCCCTGGGTGATACAGAAACAACATGAGATTGTCTGCGTATATGACTATCTTTTCCACCAAGGTTCCCACACAGATTCCAACAACAGCGGAGGCCCTCTTGATGGCCACTGTCACCGGCATCACAATAGCGAACAGAGCCGGAGACAATGGGCAACCCTGTTTCATACCCCTCCTAACTGGAAAGGAGTCCGAGAGCTTGCCTCCTAGCTTAACCTGGGCTGATGGGCAGGAGTAAAGTAACTGCACCTATTTCAAAAACTTGGGCCCCTAACCCCATAGTCTCCAGCACTGAGAACATATAAGGCCAGACCACAGAGTCAAAGGCCTTCTCAATATCTAGCGCTGCCAAAACTCTAGACGTGGATGAGGTTGGGGGTAGTTGTAGATGAGTGAAAACCCGGCGGATATTGATATCTGTGAATTTTCCAGCTATAAAACCTGTAGGATGCACATTTGGAGTGGTCTTTTTCTGGTTTGGGCATTAAGGCTATATGAGCCTGATACATAGAGGGGGGCAGTGTCATATTTTCTAAAAACTCAGAATACAAGCTGTGCAGTTTAGGTACCAGGGTTGAGGCATACATCCTATACCACTCCCCCAGGATACCATCTGGACCCAGTGTTTTCTTACACAAAAAAAGCAGCGAAGGATTCTGCAAAGCAGTTCTTCAACAAGGACCAACTACCATATTTAATTACAAATCTTTATTAGTTATCAAAATTAAAACAAAAGATAGAAAGAGGCAACTATGTTGCAGATAACTCTTCCACATGAAAATACTGTTACTAACAACATATGATTAAAATAAGACTAATGTCTTAGGGGACTTGGGTGGCCACCGAACCTGATACACACATCTCACACAACCATCAACCATACATTTGCAGACAAGATCTTAGACCCGGGTCCGATGTATACTCAATAGCCCAGAAAAGCTCCAATTTAAACGGACACAGTGAAGGCATCAAATGGGCTAGTAATGTGAGTGGTTGTCTGCATAAGTTGGGTATAAGATGAATAGAAAGTCCACATACATGTGTTTATTCCCGGCTACATATATGCATAATGCAATGCTGGTATTCACAGATGAGAAGCAAATTGTAATCTGGAAATTCAAGTATCCCCAGTACGAGTTAAAAGTCACTGATCCTAGTACATGCGTTCCCCAGTAATGGGATATATAGAAAGCTCACCATTAGAAGGCCTATATTGGTTGATTCTCACTCACTGAGACTTCCGTCCATTTGCGGTCTCCTCATTCGGAAGGAATACACGCTGACACACTGTGCTCTTGCGTCTGTGTTGATTGGCTACAAACTCACAGCATACGGTGAGCGGCAAAGTTCATGTCTACAGACTGAGCAGTGTTCAGGGGCTGTATGGAGCGTAGAATGGAGAGCAGTGTCCAGGTCCAGTGAATGGTCAATGAATGCAGAGGACCACTTCCGTAGTGCTTCAGACTGTCCGGCTGCTAGCAATAGCGCGGAATAGGGATATGTGGAGAGGGTTCAGGACATAGGTGGACATCCAGAGGTCCCTGTCACCGATAGCACGGTGGGACGATGCTTACGCGTTTCACCTGATCACAGGCTTCCTCAGAGCATGCGTGATAGGTCAGGATCCGTGCTATAAATAGCTGAGCTAATAAAGACAATCAGCAATTAAAACCTACCACACCTGAACACCAATCAGAATGTCATTCACCATTTGTGCAACACTAATTCCTAAAGCAGGTGCGATCCCTAAGTGGGAAGAGGCATCAAGTTTTAACTAGGCAACATATCTGTTTTTTGGGGATCCCATACCCCAAGATGGATCAGCATGGATAGCCATGTTAACACTTCATTAGTACCTTGTTTAGAAAGATAACAGAAAGGAGAACAGAAATAAACAGAAACAAAAAGGGGGGCAGTGTCATATTTTCTAAAAACTCAGAATACAAGCTGTGCAGTTTAGGTACCAGGGTTGAGGCATACATCCTATACCACTCCCCCAGGATACCATCTGGACCCAGTGTTTTCTTACCTGGAAAGGAGTGTATAGCTGCTTGAATTTCATCCAGTGAAATGGGTTTGTCAAGAAGCACTACTTCTTCTGGTGAATGTGTGGGGAGGTCTAGGGTACTGAGTGATTCCTGGATAGTGGTTTTGAACAGACCCGGGACTGCTGAACAGCTGAATAAAATAATTGGTGGATTTGCTTAGAATGATAGCGGGATCAGATGTTACAGTATCATCTGCACAGCATATGTTCAAAATTACCGTTTGAAACCTATGTTCCGCCAGCAGTTTCCCATTTTTGTCCCCCAACGTCTCATCTGCACAAGTAACTCGAAATTGTCCACAGTCGGTGAGCTAGAAAAGGTTTCAGCTGCCTTAACCTCACATTCTTCCAGGTGTTGTATTTGTGATGACAAATGTGATTTGACTGCTTTAATACCATAGCTTGTGAGGTCGATCCCTCATTAATTTCCCAATATTGGTAAAGTTTGGGTGAGACTAATTCTCCCATCTTCATGTCCTGTATCCATTTGGGCACTAAACACCAGCAATTGGAACTCCTAGCGTCCTTCAAAGCAATACACAGCTCTAGGGGGGCATCAGCAGAGAGGCCAGAGGGAAGATAGGATACACTTTTGATCGCAGTCAATGCTGATGCATTGCCAAAGGCTAGGTCAATCCGGAAGCCTGATTTATGGGTAGAAGAGAAACAGGAATAGGTCCTGATTCCCGGATGTTTTCATCGCCAAATCTCGGTATAGTCTAAAGCTTGAGCCCAGTTACATCAATCAGGAGTGTGAGCTCTGGAAGGATTGGAGAAGTCCATCTGTACATCCAAAACGGAATTAAAGTCCCCAGCTATATACAGCTGGGAGAAAGTAAGTTAGAGATGCCAATTTATCATATATGATGTACAGGACCTGCTGGTTAAAGGGAGGAGGTATATAAATTTTGACAAACGCAAATACTATAGCATTAACTTCTAATAGCAGGATAATATATCTTCCCAGTGGATCAGTAATGATATGTAACACCTTATATGCTAGGTATTTGTTCAGAAGGACTGTCATACCCCTAGCATAACCTGAATAGGTAGCTTGGAAGGCCTGTTGAACCCATGACCTGCATAATGCCAAAATCTTGTTGCCTACCAAGTAGGTTTCTTGTAAAAAATAGAATATGAGGTCTGTGGTAATTCAGATATTTGAACATTAGTGCCCTCTTAAATGTATCATTGAGCGCCCTAACATTCCACGATAACTATTTCAAATCCATAAATCCAGTAAGGAAACACATGACCTGAGCAGGAGAGACCTAAAGACATATACAGTACATATAGCAGGAGGTAGGAAGAGTTGATTTCTTGGAGAACCCTGAAAAAAAGATGCGACAATGATACATAGATTGGAGACCTGAACCAAAACTAATCTGGAGCATAGTTAGTGAAACAACAAAAATGGTCAAAAAATATACAACTGTAAACATCCTACTGACAATGAGTCCCCAACAAAATAACTAGGTCAGTTTCGATTTGAGAACAGTCTTTAGTTGAGTGTACTCTAAGAAACTATGAGCACCCTACTGACCATTATACTAACGAACAACTAGGTCAGTTTAATTTTCCAAACAAAGTTCCAATTGCTTCAATGGTGTATTCCAGCGGGGATGAAGAGTTACATCCCAGGCACAAACTTCAGTTACCGTCCTTTGTAATCCGTTGTTAATAACCTGTATTGACTTTTATGCTCAAACTTTTTTGTTTGATTAAAAAAAACAAAAAACTTCAGTTACCGTCAAGATAAGCCAATAGAAGGGGCCAGCAAACTGATCTTGTAGAGTCTCGTGTGAACAGCTCACTTAACATTGGATCTCCTAGACTTGAAAGGGTGGGAGCTTAGCACTTGGGAAGGGAGTAATATGGGAGTCCTTTCAGAGACAAAGTCGCAAAATAACAAAAACCCATAATTCCCCCACATATTTTAAAGGGGTGACTTCTGGAGGGTAAGCCATTAACCGGCCCATCCAAAGACGAGGGGCCACAGCTCAAGGCCCCATAGAGGAGGATGATAAGTCTGATGAATAAGACAGCATGGACCCTAGGCAAAATAGAACCATGTAGAATACAACCATACCTTCATAGATCTAGAGAAAAGAGCCTCGGAGCAGACCTGAGACTCGCATGGTAGAGTAGCACACCGTGTCTTTAACGCAGGATCCGCCTGGGTGTCAAAAAATTTGATAGAGCCCTCATGTTGAAGTCGCAGGCAACTAGGATAGAGCATTCCATCCATATCTCGTAGTCTGCGGCGAACATCAGTGAAGGTTTTTCATTTTTTTTTAACGTTCTGGAGAGAAACCTGGAAACAGCATGAATCTGCATTACCATATTGTAGATTAGGGTGCTTCCTGGCCTCTGAGAGTATACGGTCCCAATCGTGGTAGTTTAGGAAACATACCAGGAAGAGAGAGGTCCACCCATTGGAACCCGATGAGCACGTTCCGCGACATATGTAGGGGAGATATCAGCTACCCCAGCAAATCTTTAAAGATAACATCTGCAAAGTCACCGGGTGATCTCCCTCCAAGCCCTCTGGAAGGCCCAGCACCCTCACATTGTTATGTCTCATACGATTCTCCGCATCATCAGATTTCGCCACCAAAGATTTTATTGTGTTTTGAAGGTCAGTGAGCTGGTCAATATGTTGTCCTGTTCCTCCATCTCTGAGGTCTGGGTTTTAGGTTCTGAGAGGCGCCCCCTGCATTTTTTACAAATCATTACGGATAAGATTGCACTCTTCCACCAGATGATCAATCAGTACCAATAGAGATGTTCTGCTTTCGATCGCTGCTAAGATCATGTTTGTGTCACCTGTGGGGGACTGGGGTAAAGGAGGCACAGAGGTTTCAGCAGGGGAACTTTCCTCCATATCCACCAATAAAGCCTGTAGTCTCTGGAGTAAGGTGGAGTCCACATGTGTGCTTGGGGTTGGAGTTGCTATCTGTGCCCTGGACTGCTGTTTAGCCATGGATCGCTTCTTTGGAGGCATCAGACAGCTCCCTATTAGGCAGGAAAACTCTAGAGCTAGGACAGCGGCCGCGGCTTGTTCCCTGCACCACAGATGGAGATTTGCAGCTATTCTATTGTGGATCAGCAATCTGACGGGCAAGGGAACACCGGTGACCAGATAGAGCGAGGGTTAGGCACAGAGGAGACAGGAAAACCAGGAGCGAGTGCTGTGGTGTAGTAAAATGGCCACTATTCACAGAGCTGGTGCTGTGAACTGTCCTTCAGGTGGCTATGGAAGCAGAGGGGTGCTTCTATGGAAGCTGCAGATGCCGGTTTGACAGGCTGGGCAGCTCCAGTGGCAGTGTAGGGAGTGAGCCGGGTGCAGAGGAGTCAGGGAGACCAGGAATGAATGCTGACACTGCAGCAGGGTGGAGCAAGATGGCACTAGGGCCATGGGCGTGACCCGTGCCACAGATGGAGATGGACACCCGCTGCTGGGGGTCGCAATCTGACAGGCTAGAGTGCTCTGGTTGTTAGAGGTGGCTTGAAACGGGCATAGAGGAGTCAGGAAGTCCGAAAGCGATTGCTGGGGTGTAGCAAGATTACTACTACTTACAAGGCAGGATCCATGATTCCTCCTTCAGGCCGCTGTAATGGAGTGTCACTATGAGAGCTGCAGGCGACGTTTGGCAAGCTGGTGAACTCCGGTGGCTGTGCAAGGAGGGAACCGGGCACAGGGTAATCAGAAAGGCCAGGAGTAAGTGCTGGCACCGTATCCGGGTGGAACAAGATGGACGCTACTCCCGGAGCTAGGCCAGAGCCACGGCCTGTCCCTCTGGTGGTTGCAAACACAGAGAAGAGCCACAATGTCTGCTTCGGGCAGCACACTGACAGACTGGGGAGCCCTGAGGTCTATGGAAGGAACAAGGTGGATCTGCTGTAGAAAGAAAAGTCAAAGGATTGTGTATCAGGATGGCAGGAGCTCTTCACATACAGGTCTTCTCAGACTACCATTCGGTCCAAGTTGTTTCTTCTTAAAATGGGTGTACAGTTGTTATTTGCTTAGCACAGCTGTGCATTCTTATGACAGTGTAGGTGTTCTCATAAGAAAAAAGAAGCCAATTCAAGACTAAAGCTGGGTACACATTGGCCAAAAATCATCCAAAAACAGTAGGTTTGGTGTAAAGTGGCTGACTTTCAGCTTACCCGTGACCTTAGAGAAGGCCTAACTCAATTGACAATATTTTCTGTTCTGTTTCCCCCCCACGTATGTACTGTTTCTTGTTGTCTATACAGAGCATGCAAGGACGGTTTGCTGCTCTGCACAGTGATCCTTTTTTCCTGACGCCTTCATGGCAGCACACACTGGGTTGTGACCCCGCCTCCACAACCTGACAGGATTGGTTTAGCTATAAAAGTTGAAGAGAGAGAGATCCCCACCATTCTCTTTTTTATCCTCACCTGACAAGATGGATGAACATCGCAAGAACCCCTTACCGCATCACCCCAGCAGGTTCAAGCCTCTCCTGTTTGGAAGTCCCTCCTGTACAGTCTCTAAAGGAGCTTCTATGGAGGGAACCCCACTCTGGTGGTCTCAGGGGCAACACCAAGGATTATCTGGCACATAGTAAGCTTTAAAAAAGCTTCAATTATTGCAGCGGTCTCCACTTTTACTTTCCTCTTTTACTCTATTACTATTTTTCACTTTCTCCTTTCTCTTTTCCCCTATGTATGTTTATCTGGTACCTGTAGTCCCACAGCGCTCGAGGCATCTATCATGGCCGCCGCTCATCTCGTCCCGCATTGCGCATGCGCGGTAGACAGAGATAGGGGACGTTTTACCTTTTCTCCAGCTTCCAAGATGGCGCCGGAGCTATCACGACGCTTCTGCGCATGCGCGAAGCGTCATTTTTGCCCCGACGGCGGCGGGCTATTTAAAAAAGGACTCCAGGCTGAAAGGAAGAAGATAGAAGAAATTAACTTGTATTCTGCTCGTTTTTTTCAGCCGCCATTCTGCTATCCTTATTCTATGCTTCTTCTGGAACCTGGTAAGCAATTTTAAATCCTCTCATCATTTAGGACCTTATTAAAAAAAAAAAAAAAAAGAAAAACAGCAACTCTTTTTTCTTGTCTTGTATAGATATATATATATATATATATATATATATATATATATATATATATATATATATATATATATATATATATATATATATATATATATATATAGATACATATATATATATATATATATATATATATATATATATATATATATTTGTCTACCTCCTTAACCCCTTCCAGGCTTCTTCTGTTCCTGCCTGCCTTCCTCCTCTTTACTCATGGAGACCACTGCCCAAGCAGACCATCCACGAACGATAAGGTAAGGGGCTGTACGCATTCAGGGGTAAGTATTGAAGAGAGAGAAAAAAAAGAGAGCATATCTTCTGACAAGAATCCTTCTGACAGCCCTTCTAGGTCCAAATCAAAAAGCAAAGAAAGGTCAAGCCATACCTCAAGCAGAAGATCTCGCAGAAGCCGATCACGATCCTCATCCCGTCGCAGGCACTCACGCCGTAGTCATTCTCGCCGTGGTCACTCACGCCACAGCCGTTCTCGACGTAGACGATCTCATCATAGAAGATCATCTTCATCACGCCAAAGACGAAGCCAGCACACCCGTCCCGCAGCTAATTCCTGCTGGGTATGTGGCGCCACTGCTTTGCCAGATAAACTAGTATGTCGCACGTGCTTCAATGAAGCCACAAAGGAAAGAGAATCGGACGTCAGAGAGGTAACCGAATTAATTCGGGAATCAGTGAGAGAATCCTTAGCAACCGAGGCAGGGACAGAACCAGAGTCCCCTTCTGAGAACGAGGATCCAGAAGTACCAGCAGGTTTTGACTTCACTCTGGTCGAGCCCTTTGCAAAATCTGTCAAGGAAGCCATAGGTTGGGAAGAGCCTGAGGAAGCACCTCAAAGGACACGGAAATATTTTCCAAACCTGAAGAGGGATCCAGAAATCTTCCCTTTCATTGAGGAGTTGAATGATTTAATCAAGGATGAATGGGAAAGATCCAACAAGAGGCCTAGCCTGAATAATAGACTAGCAAAGATGTATCCTTTAAAAGAACCTAAAGTCAACTCTTTAATTAACGCTCCAATTGTGGATGCCTCTTTGATGCGTCTGGCAAGGCATGTCACCCTTCCCATCGAAGACGCTGTCTCATTCCGTGACGTTCTGGATCGGAAGATCGATCTAGAACTTAAAAAGGCTTATTCCACAGCAGGAGGTGCTTGTAGACCAGCAGTCACTACAGCAGCAGTTGGTAGAGCTATCTCGGGCTGGACTATGAATATCGAAAAATCTTTACAGGAAAAAGCAGACTTGGAGAAGGTAATTACATCCCTACAGGAACTCAAATTAGCAGGCGATTTTATCGCAGAAGCCTCCGTGGACATTATTAGGTGCTCAGCCCGGGCAATGTTAGCCTCGGTGATGGCAAGAAGAGCTCTATGGCTAAAGCCCTGGATAGCCGACGCAGCATCAAAAACAAATTGGTGCAAGATTCCCTACGACGTTTCCAATCTCTTCGGTTCCAAATTAGATACAGCAATTTCTAAGGTGACGGGGAGGAAAATCGGGCCTCATTCCCTCGGACAGGAGGCCCAAGAGATCAAGAGGCCCCACTTACAAGGGTAACCTTCCCGAGAGGTACAGAGAAGCCAAAACCTACAGACCGGGTAAAGAGTTTAAAAGGAACTGGAGGAACACACAGTCATCCTTCCTGAGGATGCGAAAAACCAAGGTCACTCCTTCTAGTGAACAGCAGAAGTCCTTTTGAAGGTACGCCCGCCCATCCCCCAAGGGTGGGCGCCAGACTCAGGAAGTTCACACAAATATGGTCAGAAAACATCAGAGACCCTTGGACCATTTCTACAATCAAGTTCGATCACAATCCTGAACAGGATTCCCAGGAACCACTTTCTGCCAACCAAACTCCCGTCCTCTCCAGCCAAAAGAAGGATCTTTCTGAGGTACATAACGGAATTAAAACAAAAGGAGGCAATTTTGGAAGTTCCACTGTGTCAAAGAGGCAGAGGTTTCTATTCCCCTCTTTTTTTGGTGAAAAAGAAAACGGGAGATTTACGACCAGTACTGGACTTAAAGAGACTAAACAGGAACATTAAGTTGGAATCCTTCAAAATGGAAAGCCTACAGTCCATACTACCAGCAGTGAATCTAGAAGACTGGATGCTGTCCGTAGACTTATCGGACGCCTATCTTCACATTCCAATACATCCTGCCTTTCAAAGATTTCTACGATTTTCAATCAACCAACATCACTTCCAGTTCCAGTGCCTACCCTTCGGCATCTCATCAGCTCCCAGGACCTTCACCAAATTTCTTCTGCCCCTCATCGCATATCTCAGGGAGAAAGGTCTAAGAGTACATCATTATCTAGACAATATACTTCTTCTAGCAGAAAGTCGCCAGATCTTGATTCAGCACCGGGAGATCTTACTATCAACCCTGCAAGCTTTCGGTTGGCTAGTGAACTGGCAGAAAAGCAAGCTTCAACCCACTCAGAAAATGTTTTTTCTAGGAGCAGAACTAGACACCATCCAGAACAGTGTACAGCTCCCTCAGGAGAAGATCAGGCCCCTCATCCAGAAGATTCAGAGGTTAATCTCCGTTACACACTTGCCAGCCAGAGTATGTATAAGTATCCTGGGTTCCATGTCTGCGACTCTGCCCATGGTCCAGTGGTCCCAATGGCACACAAGGATCTTTCAGAATTCCTTTCTTAGGCAGTGGGATGGAGTATCAATGCTTCAGAAAATCTACATACACAGGTATGTGAAGCAAGCAATGTGGTGGTGGACAAGATCCAGCAACCTCAAGAGGTACAAACCCATAATTCCTCCTCAGCCCGAGGTAGTCACTTCGGACGCCAGCCAGAAGGGATGGGGAGCACATTACCAAAATCTAGCGGCCCAGGGGCAATGGAAGTTTCAGGCTCATGGGGTAGTATCCAATATACTGGAACTCAGAGCAGCTTTTCAGGCACTTCGGGCCTTCACTCCTTACCTGGCGGGGAAAAATGTTGTGATCCAAATGGACAACCGAGTCGCTGTAGCATACATTCAGAGGCAAGGGGGTACAAGGAGTCGCTCGTTAATGCAGGAGGTACGCCCCATCATGGAGTGGGCTCAAGTGCACCTACTAGACCTGAAAGCGGTGTATGTCCCAGCAGCTCAGAACATGCTGGCCGACTATTTGAGCAGGGAAAATCTCTCAAACAACGAGTGGTCATTGAACCAACAGACCTTTTCTCTCCTTTCAAGAACTTGGGGAATACAGGAGATCGACCTAGCAGCTACACCTACAAACACCAAATGTCAGAGATTTCTATCAAGAGCAGCCTTCCCATCGGCTGAAGGAACGGATTGTCTAACCCATCCATGGAATTTCAAGCTGGGTTACATTTTTTCACCAGTACCCTTAATCGCGAGATTCCTGTCCAGGCTTCGGAAATCATCAGCCACAGTAATAGCTGTAATTCCTTTTTGTCCGAGGAGGCCTTGGTTCACAACCCTATTACAACTCAACCTACAGCAGCCGCTTCCTCTCCCAGTAACATCGGACCTCCTGTCCCAGGGTCAATTCCTACACCCAGCTCCAGAGAAGTTACACTTGACAGCATGGAAGTTGAAAGGGCTCGGCTGATAGAGCAAGGATGCTCCCAGCAGGTTATCGCTACTCTTTTACAGGCTAGGAAAAGCACCACCAACAAGACTTACTCTCAAGTCTGGAATAGATTTTGTTCACTGGCCCAGCAAAAAAATTGGAACCCAGTATCACCGGAGCCACCACAGGTTCTAGAATTCTTTCAGTTGGGTATTACTAAAGGATTAAGCTCAAGTACCCTTAAGGTCCAGGTTTCTGCTCTTTCGGCTAAAACAGGCATTAAATGGGCCCTACACCCTCTAGTAATTCAGTTCATGAAGGCTTGCTTAAAAATCAGACCTCCAATAAAACCCACTTTTCCAGCATGGGATCTCTCTACAGTACTGGACGCACTATCAAAACCTCCTTTTTTTCCGGTTGAGTCAATTTCACTCTGGAACCTGACTCTGAAGTTAACCTTCCTTATCGCCATTACATCTGCAAGAAGAGTTTCAGAACTTAGAGCACTACTGATATTAGAACCTTATCTAGTCTTCTATCCCGATAGAGTGGTATTGAGACCCTCAGAGCATTTCACTCCCAAGGTATCATCTTCTTTCCATTATAATCAAGATATCACCCTTCCTTCCTTTACTAACGACCAGGGCGAGCCTCATGCATTGGATGTAAAGACTATTATTACCAGCTATTTGGAAGCTACAGTTTCCTTCAGGAAGACGGATACCCTTCTCGTAATTCCTCACGGTCCTAGAAAGGGTCATCCAGCAACTTCTCGAACAATCGCATCCTGGTTGGTCAACACCATAAAGAAGGCATACTCTTCTCAGCAGCTTGTTATCCCAGAAGTCATCAGGGCACACTCTACTAGGGCAGTGGCAACTTCATGGGCAGCATACTGCAGGGTTTCACCGGAGACAATCTGTAAAGCAGCGACCTGGTCATCAAGACATACATTTACTTCTCACTATAAAATCGACTCTGCTCAGCTAACAACAGCGGACTTTGGCAGATCCATTATTAGAGCCAACTCCACAGCTCTTTGAATAATAATAAAACTTTAATTGCACCCTCCCGTCTGGCGAGTTATTTCCCAGTGTGTGCTGCCATGAAGGCGTCAGGAAAATGGAAAATTGTATACTCACCTTTCCGTAATTTTCCTTTCCTGACGCATCTTCATGGCAGCACACAGATTCCCACCCCGTTCTTAGATGATAGATACAGAGAATGGTGGGGATCTCTCTCTCTTCAACATTTATAGCTAAACCAATCCTGTCAGGTTGTGGAGGCGGGGTCACAACCCAGTGTGTGCTGCCATGAAGATGCGTCAGGAAAGGAAAATTACGGAAAGGTGAGTATACAATTTTCCATTATTTGTGTTCTTTTCAAAATGCTAATAACAATTGAAACAGAATGTTTTTGCAACTCTGGAAGTGTGAAGAAATTAATCTTCAAAGTTCACAACAAAAACACTGAAATAACAACTCCATTCTCTTATTTTCTCTTATTTTCTGTGGAACCAGAATCCTTGTAACCTGCCCACTCTTAAAGTACAACAAAAGACAAAGCCTTTTTTTTAAGAGACAGAGAGTTTATCGTTACGATTGAAAGTAAAAGAAAATATAAAATTTTGGGTTATCTCTAGAAAATTAATAGGAGGGAAACCTACCAATGGGGACACTAGTTTTGGTGACCTGGAGGTTCCAAAGGATTCCCTTTATTTGCAGGGATTTCAGATGGTAAAAATAAATCTGACGGAGTTATAACACTCCCTTATGCCTCATACACATGATCATAAATTCCGTCAGAAAAAACTTGGATGGTTTTTCTGACGGAATTCCGCTCAAGCTTGCCTTGCATACACAGGGTCACTCTGAACTTTTGACCGTCAAGAACGCGGTGATGTACAACACTACAACGAGCCGAGAAAATTAAGTTCAATGCTTCCGAGCATGCGTCAAATTGTTTCTGAGCATGCGTGATATTTTTTTTGCGCGTCCAAATTGCATACAGACGAACGCATTTTCGTAAAGAAACTTTTTCCGAGCGAAAAATAGAGAACCTGCTCTCAATCTTTTGCTGGCTGGAATTCTGCCTGCAAAAGTCCAATGGAGCATAGACACGGTCGGAATTTCTGACCAAAAGCTCACATCCGACTTTTGCTGGCAGAATTTCTGATCGTGTGTACAGGGCATTACTCTATCCAAAATTTAAAAAAAAGAAAATGTCTATAGTTCTACGTTAACAGGTGCCGTAAGAGCTTAGAAACAGACTCTAAAGTTGGGTTTCAGTCTTACTTGTGATTTCTGACAATTAATTACTTCACATTACTTGCAGCTAGAGAGGTCAGCAAGGGCACGTTTTAAAGTTTTCACTGCTTGTCCGTAGTTTTGGCACAGGTGCACTTTAACATACAGATATATACAAAAACACTCAAACTTCAGCAGTATTTTGGATAAACTAAAAATCATAATTCAGTGTGATAGGCATGCTGCACAAATCGGAAAGTTGTTACATATTAGATTTTTTTTTTTTGGCTGAAGCTGAGGCTGTTACTTTTTGAAGCTGTTTATTGTTTATAAATATCCCAGCACATACAGTACCTAACATCAAAGAATATTTATGAGACTAATAATATATTTTACTAAATACTGTAATGGGATATAATTCAATAAATGGGCATAATTCAATAAATGAAAACAGCAAAGATCATATTTAATGCAAATGAAAGCACCCATGTTTCTTATTTTACAAAATTACCACAGAAATTGTTTGAAATTGTGAACTTACCCTGCTCCATGCTACATCTGATATCCCAATTGCCCAATTGTGCTCCGATCTCCTTGCAAGCGATACTCTAGCTTCCCCACAAATTGCGCCCCTCGACATTGACCCCTATCATGATACAGTCTGAAGACGTGGCACTCTGTTTGGTATTCAGGTAACCTGATCTCCCTTTTTTTGCCCCTTCTGCCAATTAATAATAATTACCTTTTCCCCCCAGAGTTAGACCATCCTCTCCACCCATGGTTTTATGAGGGTGAATCATTTTCTAACCACCTGTTCACTCCCATCCTGGGAGGCCTTCTGGGAGACGCATGAAATCCGACTGCGGAAACATTACCATTATTTGCATTTGCGACATTGGATCTCGACCCTTCGTCATACTTCCACATACCAGTATCGTAATACTTCCTTCGAGCACATTTGCCAGAACTCACCGGGGTCTCCTGGACTCATCTCGACACACTATTCCTCTCTTAACAGTAGGACATCCTTAACATCCCTTTGCTATGTGACCCAGTGGGAGTTCCTCCATTGAGGGGGAGGATTGGAGCAAGGCATGGAAGGTGGTGGTGAAATGTTTCTTCAATACCACAATTCTTGAAGCCATCTATAAAGTTCTCCTGCGGTGGTACTGTGTCCTGAATTGGATTGCTCATGCCTATCCTGGTATTGTAGTAGCGACAGATGCTTTAGGAATTGCGGTCAGCATGGGGACGTTCTGCATATATGGTGGTCATGCCCATGGCTGATAGGCTTTTGGTCAAAAGTTTTTGGCCTGCTGTAGACATTGTTTCATGTGGCAGTTCACAAGGCTCTCCTACATTGTCCTAGCAGAAATAGTAGCAGAAGCAGAAATTGGCTTCCTTCGTTTTTATCATTGCCAAATGTACCATATCTCAGGCCTGGAAGTCTCTTATGGTTGCCTTCCAGGCTGTGAAAACCTGGTTGACCTCTATGATGGTCAATGAACAGATGTCCAGTATTCTTAAGGATTCACACCCAAAGTTTCTCAAAGTCTGGGAACCCTGGATAAGCTACGGTTTCCCATCCTTGACTCTGACCAGTTATGGTCGTTTATAGGTGTTGTCCGTGCCGCTCCCAAGTCCGTGATACCTTTTTTCTCCTCCTCCTTTTTTCACCATATTTTTTTTTACTAGTAATGGCGGCAATCAGCGACCTAAAGCAGGACTGCAATATTGCGGCGGGAAAATCAGACACTAAGTGATACTTTTGACACTTTTTGGGGACCAGTGACACCAATACAGTGATCAGTGCTAAACATATGCACTGTTAGTGTACTCTGGCTGGGAAGGGGTTAACAGCAGGGACGCTCAAAAGGTTAAATGTGTGCCTAACTAGTGTTTTCTTACTGTGGTGGAGGTGCTTTTACTAAGGGAAGGCATAGATCCCTGTCCCTGCTTTGTAGGAACACAGGATCAAAGTCTTTTATACTAATAGAACGGTGATCTGCATTGTTTACATCGGCAGACCACTGTTCTGCCTGTGTACAGAGCGATCGGCAGGTACCAGCGGACATCGAGTCCGCCGGATCCGCTGTTCGGCTATGATACCCAGTAATGCAGGATCACGTATATATACATGATCCTGTGCGGCGCGCCTGCCCTGTAGCAGTAAATCTGCTATGGGTCAGTCGACATCTGGTTAAGATCATCAGCATTATAATAACACACCGGCAGCAGGCACTCTATCATGACTCTGGCTGGCTCTTTCACAGTGTGTCACATGACATGGCTGCTGGGTGCTGATATTTATGACCAATAAGTTAACAAAATCAGCAGCCATGTTATGTGACACAATGTGACAGAGCACTGCCAGCCAGAGCCATGATAGAGTGCCTGCTACCTGTTGGTTATGATTCCATCCATGATGCCAGAGAGACACAGTGCAATGTAGTCTATTCACAATCAGACATTCCCAAAGCACACCTGTGTTGAAGCCTTGAAGGCACTGGCAGCCCCACGATCGGATCCGCTTCCTTCTCTGTTCCTGCTGCTGGACACTGTCAGCTGAGCTGCCTCTTTCTGCCTGTCGCCACCGCTGCCCGCCTGAGCCGCCTCACAGCCTCCCAACCTCCCAAGTCTCACAACTCCCTAGGGAAGGCAAGCAGATAGGCAGACAGGCGGCTGGCCGGGGCTTGAGCCAAGGTAGAAGAACATGCATGCGGGAGTGGAATGGGCATATCCCCGGAACTGAAGAAATAGTCCCTCCGCTCCGACCAGCACGTGATCATCAGAAAGGGGTACAGATAATGGATAAAAATACACCTCCCTAAGCTAGTAGGAGCAGCAGAGGAGGGTGTAATTCAGAATGTATTTTTTAATTCTGTGCTGACTGTCTTTAAAATTGCCAGGGCCCCTGTTCAAATCCAATCCGGGGACAAAACCAGGGACAGATTTGGTCCAGGGACAGTGTCCTCAGTCCAGGGACTGTTCCCGGAAACCGGGGATGTCTGGTCACCCTAGTCTTTGGGGATTGTCACCACTTAGAGGACAGCTTGGCAATAATAGCAATGTTTGCTCTGACTTTCCTACTGGTCCTCCTTGGGTTTGGCTAGTCCTTCGCTGATTTAATATTATACATTGCCTATTTGTACTTGTTCTTCAGTCTTCTGTGACTGTTTAGCTCTACCCCTGTGTGGGCAAACCATAAGCTTGTTATGTTTACTGAAAATTCAATAAATATATTGAAACAGGAAATGTAAAGTTACTAGTTATGACTTTACTAATGATTGGCTAAACATATTGCTGATTTCAATGTGCAAATGTACCATCACATTGTAATAAAAAAACGTAAGTGCTAAAATGTTTAGTCATTGTTCACATACTAATGTATGCAAATGTAAGCTTTGCAAACTATGTGTAATAATTTTAACTCTTCAATTTGCTGCAGAACTTGGCTTATAGTGATTTATCACTCATCCTTGTATTTTATTACAGGAGGAAAAAAAAGATCACCCCAGAGAGATCTGGACGGTTCCCTTGGCTGCTTACACTGTGCTAATGAGATGCCTTCGGGAAGGGGTAAGTCTGCTTTCTTGTTCTCCCTAGAAATTCTACACTGTAATAACCCCTCCAGCATTATGTGAGAACTGTAGCCTGCAGCAGTGCAGTATCCTGTCAAGCAAGTATAGCTCCAGAATTTAAATAGCACTGAGCAGGCAATGGGCCGCTGCATGGAAAAAAATAGATAAATTTACTTTTCCCCACAGCTTAGAATTAGCACGTTGTTAATTAACGCCAAACTAAGACACAGGAACTAAATGTACTTCTGAGACAAAATAATACAGCTGATTATTACCACTCTTCTAAAATGATTGGAAGTGAACAAGCCACAGTCATATAGAGGTCCATCGATTTCAGAAGCTATAAAATGAAATCACAGGTTGAGGATGCTTGTGGTATGACAAACGGCTCCTGCGAGGCCTTAGAAAGTACAGATTTCCAGGGTCCAGTGCAGCATTTTTAGCGTTTAATTGCTCACATCTCACATATTTTTGTAAAGGGTTTCTTAAAAAACTAATTTGCTTAAAGCTTAAATGAGGGTCCCCTCAGCTCAGTTTGAATTAATGAGAACAGCTTAGAATCACTATATAAATAAATTAATGCAGTAGTTCATAAAAGCCCACTTGACATTGTTTCTGCTCTCGGCGAAGCCCAGGGCAAAAAGCTTGTCACCTTTGGCTAGAGAAATCTTGATAAACATTGTCCTTTTGACATGATTACAGTTTGCTGATGAGTAAATGTGAGAAGATTGTAAAGACTTAACACCAGACAAAAAAAAACATTAAAACCTCATGCATCATTTTGGAAAACATTTCAGAGTTTGGATTACTTCCAAGAAACGTTAATGAATATGTAGATGGCTGCCAATGTGTGTGTTAACTGTCAGTGTGTGACATGGAGGCTTTGCACACATAGTAAATAGTTATTTGGTAACACTTTCTAACTTTTTTTCACTCTAACACAAGCACTGTTTAATGGGATGGATATTCATACTGATCCAAGTCACTAACTCAATCTAAGAAGCATCAGACACTTTACATTCTGATTAGTTCTCTCCCTGTCATTTATCTTTGTTTAGTTACAGCATAAAAGGGCATAAATAAAAATAACGTGAGAGCACAGTTACCATATACCCTAATGTAAGTCCATAGTCACCATATTAACCAGTTCAACCACTTTCATTCGTTTCCTGCCCAGGTAATTTTCAGCTTTCAGCGTTGTCACACTTTGAATGACTATTGCACGCAGCACTGTACCCAAATTAATTTTTTATCATTTTTTTGAGACAGATACTGTAAATCTTCCTTTTGGTGGTATTTAATCACCATTGCGGTTTTTTATTATTTGCTAAATAAACTAAAAAAAGACCAAACATTTTCTTCTTCACTGATGTGCACTGATGATGCTGCACTGATGAGGCGGCACTGGTGAGCACTGATAGACTAGACTGCACTGATAATCAGAGCACTAATGATCAGTGCCCTGGTTATCAGTGTAAATGCTGTACTCACTTTGTCCTGTCAGATCAGCTCTCCTTTCCTTATATGTTGTTTACGTGTGACCCGATTTGATTGGACAAAATTGATCACATGGTAAAGGGCCACTGTGATTGGCCCTATATCCCAATCTGTAATCCGCTGTGTCCAAGGGACACATTGATCACACACACTTCCCGATGTGTGCCCCGGGGGATCTTGTTCTCGAGAGGACGTCCAGGGAAGCCCTCCCAGAACTGGAGAGCCAAGGTGAACAAGTGGAGTCAGTCAGTCAGCCCATTAGTTGTAGTTTGATACCAGTGGTTTAAAGTGGAATTCATGCCTAACACTAACTATATTTAAAAATATCCTCTCCCTCCTTCTGCTACCTATGCTGACTAACCTGTGTTAAAAAAAAAAAAAGCCTATTCTTACCTATTTTTAGCCTGCTCAAGTCCAGTCATGTGATCCCTTGTGTCAGTGAGCAGAGGAGAGGAGAAAATGCTTGACAATGACTGGTAAAGCCTGAAGCCGTGATGTCATCTATAGGCTCCCATGTCCCAGCCATTGACGGCAGTCCCTCCTCTCCCCTGCAGCCTCCGCTGACTGAAAAGAGGGAGCCGCATCACATGGACTTGGCTGAAATTAGGTAAGTATACACCTTTTTACACAGGTTAGGTAGCAGGAGGGGGAATGATACATTTTTAAGACTAGTTAGTGTTCGGCAGGAATTTGACTTTGAGTCACCCATTGACTTCTCATGTCTGTGGTGACTTCAGCATCTCTGGATTACAGTTTTTTTTAAGCTACTCTAAGGCCAGGTTCATATCTGTTTATGTCTGATTTTGTCCCTTTTTTTTCACTTGCATTGCAGCATAGTTTCACACGTTTTCATTATTTATTGAAAATCACAGCGCCTGAATGTGCACAGAAAAATGGACATCCCTTATTTTTCAAACTGCACTGCATAGATCTCAACAGCCTCAATGGATAACATTGCTTCCTAAAGTACATGCATGCAAGGGTGTGGAGGAGCCTTTGTGCTCCTTCATACCATACAATGGTTTTCTGTGTGCCTTGTTCACACTATAGTTTTATGTTCACGTGCAGCACATGAACGCATGTAAAGCAATTTCACTAAAAGTAAAGATTTAAAAAATAAGTTGTTAAAATAATTTTGATCCTTCCAGGGAACTATCACTTTACAACTGATAACTTGAAAACTCAGACCAACGTGCATAAAATTGCAAGACTGTGCACATTAAAATGCATATTAAATGAACATCACAATGTATATAGTATTTGTTTGCCATGGGCTTTTATTTGTTGGTGTGAAAGGACCATATCCAAATAGCCAGGTAACTGGAAAAAGACAGCTTTATACTCTTACAATGTTTGTAGCAAAGACCAAAGTTCTCAAGCTGGGAACTTGGGTGTCTTCAGCAGGAGACACTTTAAGTTTTTTTTCCCATGTTGGTACTGCAGTGGTGTTTTCTGAAAAAGTGGAGTGGAACAGAGCAGCTGTTAGAGAACTGCTCAACACAATCTAAAGTTGTCCTAACAATCCTAAGCATTAATAGCTAATGTAGTGCCTTTACAACTTGAAATGGCACAAAATCCTAACTGGGTCTGTCTGTGTCTCAACTTGCATAGTCAAGCGAGACAGAAGTAATGTGGTCTCTCAGTAAATGACACATGTACCCCATGGGTGCAAGTAATCATTCTGGATATAGGTGCAGCTGCTTAAATGATGTTGGGATTATAAAATAGACGTGGGGCAATTTACTAAAACTGCTGCACATAGAATCTGGTGCAGCTGCATATAGTAACCAATCAACTTCTGACTTCAGCTTGTTCCATTAAACCTTGACAATAAGCCCTGGTTCACACCAGTGTGGGTTTGAAGTCTCGCTACTTTACGTGACTTCAAAGCCGACTATTCAACTCTCAAGTCACATGACAATTTGCAATGGTGTAAACCAGGTTTAAAATCCAGGAGTTGATTGGTTACTATGCACAGCTGCACCAGATTTTGTGTTTACCAGTTTTGGTAAATCCCCCCTATAAAGTCTAAAAGTAAACAATAACCAGTCCTGTAAAATCATTAAAGCGGTAGTAAACCGTGGCAATTAAAAAACAAAAAAAAAACACCTGTAGAGCAATTGCATAATGTGCTAGTATGCATTGCGTACTAGCACATTATCAAATACCTATCTTAGAACGAAGCCCTCCAGCGGTGCGCTGTCACCGCTGAGAGGGCTCACATCTTCCCCCAGTCTTTCTTCCAGGTTCTGGTGGTATGAGTGTCCAGAGCCAAGATGACATCATTCCTGTGCATGTGCGCGGGAGCCCTCGGTTCCAGCACAAACGTGGTATGCCGGACCTTCAGAGCACATGTGCCAATGATGTCACCAACTGCATCAGGGGGAATATCTCCTAAACAGTGCATGTTTAGGAGATATTCATTTTACCTACAGGTAAGTCTTATTATAGGCTTACCTGTAGGTAAAAATCACAAAGTGGCTTTACTACCGCATTGAAATGCAATCGATTATGCAATAAAAACTTACATCATGAAAATGAATATGAAGAACTAGATCCCTAGCAATTCTTGATCACCAGTTTCCAGACTATCCAAACGCATCTTTGGGGATTATTGTCCTTAATTAAAACAAGTACAAACTGATCAAAATATCACAGTGTTAAAATTAAAAGGTGAATGGGGTGCTTCCTTCATTTCACAACCTCTGCTCAAGGAATAACTGAAGCAACCTATTCCTGGGGTGCATTATAGGACTAATTCTTCTCCTGCTAAAAGTGAATATTGCTGGTAAAAGTTATGCTACAGGTTGGAAAGTGAGAGTACTGGGGTAAATTTTTTTTATTTTTTTCATTTGCACTGGTTTTTGTAATTTTTTTTAACAGAAAATAGTTTTTGTCTGGTCACAAGAAGTTTTTGGGTTTATGCACACAGACTATTATAGACACATTTTAAGCCTAGGGTAAATCTTCCTTTATGTGCCCAGGGACTAGCTTATGTTGTATGCAGCCCGCCATATCCACATGCATGGTTAAACGCTGATGCACTTTTTTGACGGACTGTATGTGGCATATCCCCGGTTGCAGTAAAACACTGGGAGATTTATGGTAGGCATTAAAAATACTTTTAATTGTCCATGTGCATGAACCCCGTATGTTAATTTTAAGGAATACTTAAGTAATTCTTGCTAGCACTTATGTCAGCCTTTCTAGGGTTCCTCCAAAGGTTGCTTGAGATTTCTAAAATAGCAATTTCTGCCTGTAAGATATGTAATCACTGACACCAATGATGAGGAGGATTTTTTTGTGATCGGTAAGAGAGCATTCCTCCCACTGACCACAAATGTAAGGCACATTCTGACCACCACACTAATGAACCATGAGCTGTTCATATAGTAATGATTGACAAGGGTTCCCTGAGACCTGAAAATTATTTTAGAATTTTTCCATTAAAATCTTTGAGAAAGGCTGACTTATGCAATAGCAGCACCGTTCCCTCTGCCCATGTAAGAGAGAGGCTACTAATGGTGATTTTAAATGCATGAATACAGTATTGAAATATCTCTTGTTTATACCATTCATATAAGTATTGCTGCCTTCACAATGTACTAGGTAGAAGAAAAAGAATTAGCAAGAGAATCATAAATGAATGATAATCTGCATGGCCTGAAGTAAACCCAATTGAAATAATGTAGATAACATATGGGATGCTTCAGGTTCCTTTTGCAACGTAATTGAACAGGAAGTGTGCTGATGTTTTATTAATACACAATCATATAAAATTTGTTTTATGTTGATAAATGTTACCTTAAAATAGTCAGTTGCAGATTATATGACAGACTTTGTTTTTTTTCCCCTCTTTTAATAGTGACAGACATATTACTAGTACAGTGAAGCGTAATAAATCACAGAAATTACAACATATAGTAGAATAGAGTCACTGGATGCATTTAAAGGACAGCTTTTATTTGAGTGACATTGTTCTTTATGGACAACCACCATAGTGAATTCCCTCTGTGAAAATGACTACCTAAAGGCCCACTTGTGAGATCTTCCAACATACGAGTCTATATTCCGTGCTCATCTAGTTTGGACTGGTTTAATGAAAGGATATGCATTTCCAGATCGCTCCATGTAGGCTCTCACTAACGAGGAATGCACTACAGGGAGGATCCATAAAGGGCTATCAGCTCAATCTACAGTTGCACAGAACTGCTTCCTGCTAGCTAACTCAGTAAGTTTTAGGTCAACAGCATTCCCCTATCTGCTGTAAGCTCATGATCACTTCAGTGACCATCAACTTGAAGTAGAACTAATGAGCGGACTCTGCTTAGTAAAAGAATAGTGATGTGATTAATGACTGACAAGCCTCTGATAGCATCTATTCACCTAAAATGTTAACCCTCCCCTTTGCCACTATTCCCCTGCTCCTCTGCTGCCCCTGCAGCTGTGTCATCTCCCTACACTTTCTCTAACACACCCCCCTGCTCTTATCTGCCCCCCACTCCAATCTCCCCTGGGACACAGCTGCTCCCAATTTGACATCTGTATGTGTGTTCACAAATTCACATTGTTTGCATTTTTGGCTTTGAATGTCAGATTGGGAGTAGTGGCTGTGCCCCTGCAGCTTGCTGCGTCCCAGTTGATTTCAATGGGACTGCCTGCACAGGGATGCATGGAACACCTGTGCACCCCAGTGTGGGTAAACATGGCCCTCCATGAGCATACTCTTTAAAACACCCCGTGTGAACAAGGCCTTAGAAGGAATTTGGGAAGTAATGTTGTGTTTGTCTGCGAATAATGATTTTAGTGTATTTTTTGTGAAAATATAGATTTGATAAACATTTGCACAAATATATCATGGTGCCTAAAAAAATCATTAATACCTTTTTTTTTCTACTGGTCCTGTGCTTTCAGAAAATGTGTGGTTTGGGGGTTGTTTAAGAAATTCTGAAAGTGAAAAATTAAAAAAAAAATGGAAAAATTAAAAAAAAAAAATGGTCTGACCACTTTTGAGTTTAAAAGTAGAGATCAGGGCCTGGCAGCAAAAAAGTGTAAAGCATAAAGACGATTTTTGTAATCTAATAATTTTGTGCATGTTACATCTCTCTAGAGCATGCTGTATGTTGGACCAGGGATCAGCAATGCCTGGCATGCATGCCAAGGTGAGCACATAATGCCTTTTTCAGTGGTACCTGCTGTCATTGACTACTAACTCTCCTCCACTGAGGACACTTGCTCTTGCCAGGTGGCAAAGCGATACCCTCTAGTGGTGGCTTTGGATAAGCATTGGTCCTCCTGCTTGCTGTTCCTATGGCAATCAGAAAGCAGATGGCTGGCCATGTTTTGGTGCAGGGGGAGTTACATTCACATATCACATAAAACCAATAGTAATCTCTTTTACTGTACTTTCATCCCACCAGGAATAATTTTAAGTCTCTCAGTGCTTCATAACTTCAAAATATTTCAGAGTTGTGATTAAAAAGTTTTTTCATACAATGTGATCCTCTAATCACCACTTCTTTTGCAAGAATTGTCTTTCCAAAAAGGAACAATTCTTGTGCAACTCCACCTTTAGTGAATATGCAGTCCGGTTCCATTCCTTGTTGGAACACTGCTTACTATCTTCTCTGGACCTTAAGATTTAAAGCCTAACTCCTGGGAAAAAAAAAAATTCAATGTAGTGGGGCTGTGCCATGGGTCAACTGCTTGTTTTTATCTAGGGGATTGTAGAAAGCTTATACACATCGGATCCTCCGCTCCACCTGCAAACGCTGTTCCCCACAAGGTGGTGGACTGCTCCTGACGTTTTTACCTCCAGAGTAGGTCTATGGATGTGATGATGTCAGGAACAGTCCACTGCACAACCATACAAAAATGAGCAGTTGACCCTTGCAGTGTAGTCACAGCCCCACTGAATAGGAAAAGTTTTTTTGCCCACAGTTGGCCTATAGCCTATAGAAGTTGGGACAAATCTCTCCTTCCACTGTCTTCTTTTTATTTTTCTCCCTATTATCTCAAAATAAAATGTACCATAGACCATAACATTAATCATTCTTTAAAAAAGACTCATAATTAATTGTGCACTGCAGCACAATGTAATTGTAATGGTATGTACACACAATAGGATTTTCCGACAACAAAACCGTGGATTTATTTCCGACGGATGTTGGCTGAAACTTGTCTTGCATACACACGGTCGCACAAATGTTGTCGGAAATTCCGAACGTCGAGAACACGGTGACGTACAACACGTACAATGAGCCGAGAAAAATTATGTTCAATAGCCAGTGCGTCTCTTCTGCCTGATTCCGAGCATGCGTGGAATTTTGTTTATCGGAATTGTGTTCACACGATCGGAATTTCCGACAACGGATTTCAAACCAGCTCTCAAATTTTTGTTGTCAGAAATTCCGACAACAAATGTCCGATGTAGCCTACACACAGTCGGAATTTCCGACAACAAGCTCACATCAAACATTTGTTGTCGGAAAATCCTATCGTGTGTACAGGGCATTAGGCTCTGTTCACACCTGGGCATTTTGTTTTCTGGCAGAAAGTTGATAAATTTTGCCGCAATTTTGTACTGGTCAAAAGGTCACCAATGTAAAAAGCAGAAAACGCCTGCAATCTGCCAAAAGAAAAGCTCCTGTACTTTTTTGAGCTTTAGTCGTTTTGCTTAAGATGTAGATATAATGGGAGAAATTCAAGCACTTGACACCTTATTCAAAAGGAAAAAAAGCAAATATAAATCAATGCAAAATGTCTCAATATCCTAGGTAGATAGTTTAACACAACTATTATTCTATGGACATGAGGGCCAGGATGGAAGGCATCGAAATCCGTAAATCCACTATGAGGATTATAGACAGGACTACTCACCTCGAAGACGAGATACGAGTCGGAATGAATATCAGTACTACCAACCGTACCCACAAAGAACCCCGATAAATACAAGGAATAGATTTTCTCCACTTAGAGATGAACGATCTAACGATTACCGAAACTCCCAGTATCGTTATGATTACGGAGATAGAGATTATTCTGACAGGTCTCCTTTCAACTATAACCAAGCCAAACCACAACCTTTATACCCGGGGGGTTTTCACAGAGAACAGGAATACCCTACACGAAACCCAGAACAAAACGCGGTACCCGAGGGGGGAGGCGTTCCAATAAAGAGAAAAAGGGTTTGAAAGACTACGGTATTTTTAATCTAAGCAAAGCTGACTTCTCTCCCGCGGAACTTAACGTTCTAAACAAAGGATTAAAATTTGCCCCCCCCAAAACACTAAGTAAATTTTCTACATTCATAGATGTGCACAAGTTTGTGCGCAAACTCAATGTGCAAAGGTATATTGCATCCAATCCAAGTAGGCCTTCACTCCTCTTTACCAATTCCCAGTCAGTTCATTCAGGGTTAGCTAACCCATCTCTTTTCAACCCCCCAGCACCCATAGCTCCATCCATCAAGGTATTCCGTGATCTAGTTTTGGAGGACCTAGAGGGACTCCCCAAGAAAAAATACTATTCTGATCCCAATATCAAATTAGGTCTAAAGTCTCTTTGCGAACGCAAAGACTTGGTCATCCGCCCGGCGGATAAGGGCGGAGGTATTGTCGTCCTTGACAGTAAAGATTACCAAGCAGAGATGACAAGAATCCTAAGTGATTCAGAAACCTATTTGCCCCTTGGATCCAACCCCACTACAAGCTTTAAAAGAAGACTAGTGGACCTGATTGATACTGGCTTCCAGCTTGGCATATTAGACAAAAAAGAAAAAAATTTCTTGGTCCCGGTAGCCCCACGCATCCCTATAATGTACTATCTGCCTAAAGTACACAAAAACGTCACTCAACCTCCCGGCCGTCCAATTATTAGCGGAATCAACTCCGTAACCTCCCGTATAGGAAAGTACATTGACCATTACTTGCAACCCATAGTAAAAACAATACCTTCTTTTTTGAAAGATACTAGAGATACCATCAACAAATTGCAACAGGTTACTTACACCAATGACCTTATATTAGTAACTGCAGACGTTACTTCCCTATACACTATTATTCCTCACGAACTAGGTATAGGAGCAGTTGAACTCTTTTTATCGAGAGAAAAAAACATCCCCATGACCCAAAAGAGGTTTATTGTGGACTTACTCCATTTCGCTACCAAATCAAACTACTTTTGGTATGACAACCGTTACTACCTACAGACGAAGGGGGTAGCCATGGGGGCCAAATTTGCCCCCAGTCTGGCTAACATATTTATGGCCAAGTGGGAGGAGGATGTCGTCGGTGTCCTGAGACCTTCTCAGCTGGCCTTTTGGGCCAGATACATCGACGACATCCTCCTCCTATGGAGAGGTTCCATGGACTCCCTCAACCATTTTATGACAACCTTAAATGAGAATGAGGTGGGCATCCATCTGTCATATGAAGCCAGCCTGTCTGTTATACATTTCCTCGATTTGGAAATTACAGCTGCCAACGGTCAATTGGAGACGAAAACCTTTTTTAAGGCCACTGACCGTAACGGGTACATCCCGACCGACAGCTGTCACCATACAGCATGGCTGAAATCAGTACCTAGAAGCCAACTGATGAGAATCAGACGCAATTGTTCCCTCTTGCCGGATTACTACAGACAAGCGGAAACCATTAAATCTAGATTCCAAGAAAAGGGTTACGATGGGGGACTAATTGACCAAGAAATACAGAAAATAGCACATATCGATCGCTCATTACTTCTAGTGGAACAACCAAAAAAGCCCTTGGACGCTAAACACAGATGGGCCTTTCTCACCAACTACTCTATCCAACATAGGCAAATAAAGAGTATTATCTCCAGACATTGGAAAATTTTGAAAAATGACCGAATACTAGGCCCGCTACTTCCGGATCAGGCTGGAGTAATCTATAAAGGGGCACCATCAGTAGGTAGTAGAATTGCACCAGGGGTGGTCAATCCTCCGAAGACACCATCTTTCTTCCATGACCTAAAGGGTTTCTACCCCTGCAGGAAATGCACAGTATGCAAGCTTAATGTATGCAAATCTCGTAAAATTGAAACTTTTATGTCATCTACCACTGGGAAGGAATACAAAATGAAACAATTTGCGACATGCACCACAAAGTTCATAGTTTATCTTATCACCTGTCCTTGTGGTAAGCAATATATAGGAAGAACTATTCGCAATTTTTCTATACGAGTGAACGAACATATCACGGCCATACTAAAAGGATGCACCAATCATAGTGTTCCCAAACACTATTTGTACCATCACAACCAAAATCCGTCTGGAACGAAGTTCCAAATTATTGACAGATTCGTTCCACATTGGAGGGGGGAACCAAATACAAGGGGTGTCTCCAGACTCGAAACTTTTTGGATACACCTCATGAAATGTTATGTGCCACACGGACTAAATGTCGAGTGGGATATCAACGCCTTCATAAACCAGTCCTAGGCGTTGTTGCCCCACTCTTTTTTCTGACAATACATCTAGGGTTTACATAACACCCCCCTACACCATTTAGATTCATCTATTTCACTGGTTCTTTGTCATCTCGTCTTGAGCAATATATATTCTTTTTATATTTTTTTCCATGCTATGCACCACAACTTTCCTGCAGGGTTCCTAATGAGCACCCACCTGTGCATAGCAGAATAGATATTCCCAATAGTCAATATTCATATACAGAACATTGTGTGTCTGTTACTTTCTAATTCTTGACTTTATTCAGTATTGTTTAGTACCAAATACATATATGTCACTTTTTTCATAGATTCTGTTTATGAATCTCTGTTGTTTTTCTTCCTTTCATCTGTATAGGTCTCAAACTTTGAGGCTTTTCACATTTTCTCATATATTACCCGCGCACTTTGCGGGTCTACACACTGAGAATGTTTAGTGAATATACATAAAATATGTACCATTTGCACATGTCAATATTTGTATATGATGTTATATTGAGAGGACTTCCGGGACCGGGACCGCACTATCACATCAAAATTAGACATTTGCAACGTGGATCGCCGCTGTGTTTGCGTTCCACGCTCCTATCTGTTTAACTTCTGTTTCCTGCTTTCTCTGACATATAGATTCAGAGCGTCCCATCGTCACTGCCACATCATGTGATCATCACATGACTGTGAGAACGAATGGGACTGACGCTCTGCCTATTGGAGATCAGAAGTGAGGCTTGGTTTATTACCAGCCTCCTGTGGATATGATTGGCCACAAAACATCATGTGACCGCTCTGTCATGGATGACGCTGCCGAACCCGGAAGTCGTCCTGTGTAACAGCGCCGTACAGCTGTTACACCTCATTTATGTTTTATTATATAAAGCGCAGTTGTGTGGGGGGCTTACTCATACCCCAGCAGAAGCCTTTGGAGGCGAAACGCGTCGGGTTTCTATGACTACACCCCACCACTATCCACTGCGCTGTTTTTATACTTTTTTATGCTATTTTTTTATACATTGAGCCGAGTTTTTACTGCCCCCCGTCTGTAAAAATTCTCTTTGGAGTACATTCCTCAAATAAAGTGCTCTTATGCGTTTTCTCTAATTAAGGATTTACACTATGTGGAGGTTTTTCTTTTTCTCTTGCTTATTTGCACACATGATGGACCTCTGAACAAACGGTCATTTGGCGACCGAAACCGTACTCTGGTGACCTCGATCTCCAAGCTGGTTCTTCAGTTGAGGACTGCTGTCAAGAAGTTCCACGAGCCTTTCCACAAGCCTCCATCTCACACCGTTTGACGGTACATGCTCGTTTGACTCACCGCTACGGCCTGTGAGTCCACCTGATCTGGTAAGGGCATTCTTTTGCTTTTTCTTTTTCCTGGTGGGAATCATCCACATGAGTCAAGATTCAACGTATTTATCAGGACCCCCATTAAGCAACCTTTAATCACCTCTGGAGAAGACGGTAGACATCTTGTTTTTTGTGGGACTAAATGGGACAGTCCCATCCTGCCAGTTGAGAGACTCTTGAGTTTCCACCTATGCCTGTCCGCCTTTACGGATTTCGATGCCTTCCATCCTGGCCCTCATGTCCATAGAATAATAGTTGTGTTAAACTATCTACCTAGGATATTGAGACATTTTGCATTGATTTATATTTGCTTTTTTTTCCTTTTGAATAAGGTGTCAAGTGCTTGAATTTCTCCCATTATATCTACAGGTTATCACTATGTATTCCACTATTCATACAAGTGTTTATTTCTATCTTGTTGATGTTTTATTTAATAATTAGTATTCACCTCACTAATTGATATTGCAAGTATTTCTACTTCTCTCTTACATCTATTTCTACCTGTGTAACAACAGGAGTTTCACCATTCACTAGCGCCACACTTTTATATTTTTTACTTCCTCGTGCAACAGTCATATTGCTGTGTCGGCTGCTTTACTCACATCTAGGAGTTGGCGCAATTTCTACACCTTTCTTTTTTACGTTTTGCTTAAGATGACAAAACACTCAGATGTGAACAGGGGCCATTGGAATGAATGGGATTTGTCTTGTTGGGCGTTTTTAGAGCTGAGGCTTACAGCAGAAAAACGCCTAGGTGTGAAAAGAACCTTAGTGCTTTTAATTGTTGGTATTTCATTTGTTACATATGTGATGGTAGTTAGGTACACCTAGTCACCCCCTGTTAAGCACCAATACCTCTTATTAAAGTGGAACTATGCCCTCCATTCAAAAATCTGCAAACAGGAATTTTTCTTTTTCTGCAGAAGAGACCTACTTTCTCTCTGCAATAAAGACTTCTTACCTTCCTTGTTCTCATGACAATTTAAAATTACACTAAGCTCCATGTACATTCTTTTCTGGCATGCAAGTGAAAATGGATCTCTTTAGAGATTTAAATAATTAGAATTAAAAGTCACTGCATAGGAATACTTTACCCTTTTTTATAAGGCTCCCAATTCATCAATAGTGTAGCCAGTTCTTTTCCAGTGTCATAATATTAGTTATGTAAGTCAAGGCAAAATAAAAAAATATCATATGAAGTGCATTTCTGGAACACATGCATATTTCCCATGTTTTATCCCTTTAAACATATGGCAAGTACAGAAAACAACAGTTGATGTTTCAGAAATATAGTATGCTCCTACCTTCCTCTTTGAAATGACTACACACCTCTGAATTCCTAAGCATGTGTTGTCAGCCCTGCCTATTGAATTCCTGATAGATCACAAAGAACCCAGACCTCTTTTCATCTTCCGCTCCCTCAAAATTTCCATAACTCCTCCTTGTTTGCAGGCAGACAGCACAGGAAGTTTTAAGCTCACAGGAGTTTTGGCAATCTGGCAAAATCAATAGGTACTTTTTGCACCTATTAAACAGATATAACAAAGCACTTTCAATGGTACCAAATGAGCGAAGCTATTTTTGTGTATTTGTGTGTGTATATATATTATTATTCCTTTCATGCCTAAGCCTATTTCTGACATTTGTTGCTTGCAAGTTAAAATCTGTATTTTTAGCTAGAAAATTACTTAGACCGCACAAACATATTATATATATATATATATATATATATATATATATATATATATATATATATATATATATTTTAGCATAGACCCTATAGAATAAAATGGCGATCCTTTGCAATATTTTATGTCACTTTGTATTTTTTGCAGCGGTCTTTCATACACATTTGTTTGGGAAAAAGGACACTTTCATTAACCGCTTCCGGACCAGCCGCCGCAGTTATACTGCAGCAGGTTGGCTCGCCTGCGCGAAACTACGTAGCTGTACGTTGGCTTGTGGGGTCTGGATAGCAGGTGCGCGCACCCGCTGCACATCAGGAGTGCCGATGCTCGTGGCCGACAGTCGCGATGACTGCCGTCCATGAGCAATCATGAGCAGGAGACACAGAAGAGGAACGAGTGTGTGTAAACACACGCTTCCCTGTTCTGACAGGAGTGACAGATCGTGTGTTCCTAATAGCTAGGAACCACGATCCGTCACTTCCTCTAGTTAGTTCCCTCCCCCTTCAGTTAGAATCACCTCCCAGGGAACATAGTTAACCCCTTCACCGCCCCTAGTGTTAACTCCTTCACTTCCAGTGACATTTTTACAGTAATCAATGCATTTTTAATCGCACTGATCGTTGTATTAATGCTAATGGTTCCAAAAATGTGTCAAAATTGTCCGATGTGTCCGCCATAATGTCGCAGTCACGATAAGAATCGCAGATCGCCGCCATTACTAGTAAAAAAATAATAATAATAATAATAAAAATGCTATAAATCTATCCCCTATTTTGTAGACGCTATAACTTTTGCGCAAACCAATCAATATACGCTTATTGCAATTTTTTTTTTTTTTTTTACCAAAAATATAAGAATACATATCGGCCTAAACTGAGAAAAAAAATAGCTTTTTAAAAAAAAAAAAAAATGGGGATATTTTATATAGCAAAAAGTACAAAATATTGTGTTTCTTTTCAAAATTGTCGCTCTTTTTTTGTTTATAGCACAAAAAATAAAAACCGCAGAGGCAATAAAATTCCACCAAAAGAAAGCGCTATTTGTGGGGAAAAAAGGACGTAAATTTTGTTTGGGTACAACGTTGCACGACCGCGCAATTGTCAGTTAAAGTGACGCAGTGCCGAATTACAAAAAACGCTCTGGTCAGGAAGGGTGTAAATTCTTCCGGGGCTTAAGTGGTTAATTAAAAAAAAAATAGTAAAGTTAGCCCAATTTATTTGTGTAATGTGAAATATGATGTTACGCTGAGTAAATAGATACCTAACGTCATGTTTTGAAATTGCGCACTCGTGGAATGGCGACAAATTACGATACCCAAAAATCTCCATTGGTGACGCTTTAAAAAAAAAAAATAACGGTTACCAGGTTAGAGTTACAGAGGAGGGCTGGTGCTTGAATTATTGCTCTCGCTCTGATGATCGCGGCGATACCTCATGTGTGATTTGAACACCATTTGCATATTCGGGTGCGACTTACATATGCGTTTTCTTTGCTGCGTGAGCAGCAAAGAAAACGCAAAAAAAAGTATTTTTTTCTTATTTATTTTTAGTTTTTTACATTGTCTTTGTAATAATTAAAAAAAATTATCACTTTTATTGCTGTCTATTGCTATTACAGTAATAGGTGTTGACAGGTCTTCTTTATGGAGGGATCGGGGGTCTAAAAGACCCCAAATCCCTCCTTTGAAATTCAAAGTATTTAGATCGCCAAAAACTGTGATTCTGAATACTGTAGTTTTTTAAAAAATCTGCTCCATTGGCAGCCGAGTAAACCGAAAGTGACGTTGTGACGTCACTTCTGTGTTTACACATAGGAGACTGGAATAAAGCGGTTTCCGTCTTTGATTTAGTCTCTCTCTTGCCGGCGAAAGTGTTGGATCGCGGATAGGGTCTCCCGATGGGACGGGAGGCCCGGGAACACCGGCGGGAGGGGGGATGTCCCCTCCTGTTCGTTTGGGATAACAACTGAGTGGCTTTTATCCGTATCGGTTGTTATCCCTAAAGAGCCGACCGCCAGTTCTAAAAAAGGGTATAACCCCTGAAAGCAGAGGCCCCATATGTGTGCACGCTCGGCGCTAAGGGGTTAATATTATTATTATTATTATTATTATATAGGATTTATATAGCGCCAACAGTTTACGCAGTGCTTTACAACTTGAGGGTAGACAGTACAAATACAATAAACTTTAATACAGTAGGAATCAGAGGACCCTGCTCCTTAGAGCTTACAATCTAAGAGGGAAGGTATTTATCCATATATATAGATAAATATCTATATATGCCTAACCCATTATGAAAAAGGAACAGTCCAAGCAGTTTGTGAAAAGGTGAATAAAGTGTAAAGTCACTGACTATCACTCGCAGTACAGTAAAATCAATCATTAAATGATAATTTAACCAGTTTCGGCTCTAGAGCAAATGTTTTCATTTTTGTACACATGTAAAAATCTTCATCTTTGGCAATAAAAAGACTTAACCCCCTCAGAAAATGATATATTTTCTGAAAGCAGAGGCCCTGTAGAATAAAAAGATGATAGTTTCAAATTTTCATGTCACCTGATTGTTGCACAATTGTTTATTAAATTGGTTCTTGCTGTGGGGGGCACTTGGCAGGAGGGAGGGGCCAGGAGCGTCGGCGAAGGACCCGAGAAGAGGAGAATCTGGGCTGCTCTGTGCAAAACCATTTCACAAAGCAGGTAAGTATAACATGTTTGTTCTTTTTAAACAAAAAAAAAAAAAAACAAGACTTTAATATCACTTTAAACACAAATTTTCAAGAAAAAATTTAATCAAATGAATTTTAGTGCAATCACACACATTTTTTGGTAAAATATAAAACAAGAGGTTGCGTTGAGTAAACAGATACCAAATATGCCAAGTAAAATTAAAATTGTGTGCGTGATACAGCAAAAAACTACGGAACCTAAAAATCTCCATAGGTGATGTTTTAAGTGCCTTTACAGCTCATCAGTTAGTCAGTTAACCAGGAGCTCTTGTGCTAGAATTAATGCTCTCTCTGATGTTCTTGGTGATATGTCACCGGTGTGGTATAGCCACAGTTTACATACGCATGCGCACCCTGGGCATATGTTTGCGCATATGTACAGCAATTCATTTATTTTTAAATACATTTTGTTATGATTTTATTTTTTAAAATCATAACAAAACCCACAAACGCAGGGTATCTCAAGACAACAGGTTTTTGCGTCTCCCATAGAGGATTTGCTCAGGCTAAGGCTCTCTCAGAAAGCAAAGATATCACGAAACCTACTTTGCTTCTATCCATGGGAAACACCTGGGGCAGCATCTCAACCTGGTTGAGAAACTCTCTGCATTGGACTGGATCGCCCCCAAATCGCTGGGGAAGTGGAGCGGAACCAGACGTACCTCTTATAGAGGAAATATTTGAGGCGGGTGCCTGCACAGAGACTGGAGCAGCAGCAGGGACGACCTGCAGCACAGGTTGTACCAAAGCAGCCACAGTGGGAGATTCCAGGTGAGCCGTGCCACTCAGGAGCGTTTGTAATGCCATGGCAAACTGATCCATGTGGTGATTCTGCTCATCCAAACTGGAAAAAAAATATTACCAACAAGTGGATTGACTGCATCTTCTGAATTCATGGCCTTCACCTACTGTTAGAAACCATGAATCAGACTGAGACAGAAGTACAGTTAAATCACACTTGTTTAATAATAATAAAAAAAGGTAAACAGAGTAAACATATTTAAAACATAGCCAGAGTTCAGGAACCGGAACAGATAGTCCGACATGCCAAAACATCAGGGAGCCAGAGAACAGCGTAGTAGAACAGCAAGTCTTTAACAGGAACACAGGAGAGCGTCTCTAAAGATGTGACCAAGACGAATGCAGAGATCATCTGGACTGGACGGCTTAAGTAGGCAGGACTTACTAGCAGGATATCATCAACAGGTGAGTCACTGTGGAGAGATAGGAGCTGGCAATTAGCCAACAGCTGAGAGGCCAGCTCAGAGAAGGAAGGGCTGAGCCCAGCCCTGACAGGTATGAGCAGAAAGAGACCAGAAGAGGAAAGCAGAGAGAAAGTGAAGGAAGGAAAAGTGACCAGGGAAAGGAGAGAAAGAAGAAAGGTTCCCAAACCTTAAGGAGTGTGAATGTTTCAAAATACTGAACATTTGCTCATTGAGCATCAGAGTAGTCACCCCCGCCTTTGCTCCTGTAAGGCAACACTTGGGGTCTTCCAGACCTGGGCTATAGTCCATTTAGCTGGGATAAAGAGATAGATGGCCAACTTTTGTTGGGAAGCATATATGCCAGGTATAGGACAATGCAGAAGAGCCAACTTGGCATCCTTGCACACCGTCACATGAAATAGAATCTGAATCTGGAGTAGTCCGAGTAGACCAGAATACTACCAATCTAGGACAGAACCACCAAGTGTGCATACTTCCCCCTGTTATCCACAATTTCAAAAGAATCTGTCACTACACCTGGGGTAAGCATGGGCAACCCGGGCGGGGACCCAGTACCACCTCAGGAGGGCCTTATATGCAGCCTCAAGCATATCGGTGTTGAAAAAACATTTGGCCTTTATTGTCCAGGCCTTACTCCAGTCCGCCAAATTAATGGAAGTCTGGAGATTCTGTTCCCGGTGAGACCTGTATGAGAGGGATGCTGATAACGGTCAGACATTCAGGTAGGCTTAAATAGCTGAAATGAGACTGGGAGCCCTTGGGGCATGTGTTTGCATGTGTGCTCAACATGACCTGAAGATGTTCTTCAAACATGTTTTTCAGAGTCTGAGTGGCTGACACTTTCAAGCTTGCTGGTGCACAGTGTTTGGCTGTTACAATGCTTTATTTTGTTTTTTTTCCCATGTGAGTATTGGTGACTTTTTAAATACAACTGTATGGCAGTATTGCACGGTGAAGCTGCCATTTTCCTCTCTCTATGGTCCATTTATGATGTTTTGAGGAGTTGTGATGCCTGTCTGAGGGGGTTCATCTGTCAAGTACCCTGGATAGTCCTCATGCATTTATGACCTTTACGTGAGAGGTCTGATATCTCTGGTAAGAGGCTGTATTTGGTGTTCGAGCACAGAAGTGATAATGTGTGATTTCCAATCAGCATGTCTTCACCTGTGGATGGACTTTGTTTCTATTGTGGGTTTTTTTTCCACTCATATTAATTATATTTTATGGCAATTATGGGACATTATTTTATTTGAATGCATTTTTATTCACTGATTTGTTCACCTGCATATATTTATTGAGACATTACATATTGAGTTATGGTATATTTTGGTTGTTTATTGCACATGTGTTGATATATACACAGCTGTGCTCAAAAGTTTGCATACCCTGGCAGAAATTGTGATATTTTGGCATTAATATTGAAAATATGACTGATCATGCCAAAAAAACTGTCTTTTATTTAAGGATAGCAATCACATGAAGCCATTTATTCTCGCATAGTTTTTTGGATCCTTTTTAAACCATAATAATAACATAAATCACCCAAATGGCCCTGATGAAAAGTTTACATACCCTGGAATGTTTGGCCTTGGTACAGACACAGAAGGTGGCACACACAGGTTAAAATGGCAATTAAAGGTTCATTTCCCACATTTGTGGCTTTTTAAATCACAGTTGATATCTGTGTATAAATAGTCAATGAGTTTGTTAGCTCTCACATGGGTGCACTAAACAGGCTAGACACTGAGCCATGTGGAGGTAGAAAAGAACAGTTAAAAGACCAGTGTAACAAGGTAATTAAACTTTACAAAGATGGAAAGGGATATAAAAAGATATCAAAAGCCTTGAATATGCCAGTCAGTACTATTCAATCACTTAATAAGAAGTGGAACATTTGGGGATCTCTTGATATCAAGCCAAGGTCAGGTAGATCAAGAAAGATTTCAGCCACAACTGCCACAGGAGCTGTTCGGGATACAAAGAAAAAACGGTAACCTCAGGAGAAATTTAGGCTGCTCTGGAAAAAGATGGTGTGGTTGTTTTTAAGGAGCACAATACGATGATACTTGAACAAAAAAAGAACTGTATGTTGAAGTTGCCAGAAAAAGCCTTTACTGTACAAGTTCCACAAAAAAGCCTAGTTACAATATGCCTGGCAACACCTTGACATGCCTCATTTGCTTTTTTGTGGCATTGGCACAGTGAAGGCTTCCTTCTGGCAGCTCAACCATGCAGTTCTTGTTTGTTCAAGTATCATTGAATTGTGCTCCTTAATAAAAACAACCATACCATCTTTTTGAAAAGCAGCCTGTACTTCTCCTGCGGTTACCTATGGGTTTTTATTTGTATCCTGGGCAATTCTTCCGCCAGTTGTGCAATCTTTCTTGGTCTACCTAACCTTGGCTTGGTATTTAAAGAGCCCAGGATTTTTCACTTAATAAATGATTAAACAGTACTGACTGGCACATTCAAGGCTTTGGATACCTTTTTATATCCTTTTCCATCTTTGTAAAGTTTCATTACCTTGTTATGCAGGTTATTTGACTGTTCTTTTCTACCTCCTCATGGCTCAGTGTCTAGCCTGTTTAGTGCATCCATGTGAGAGCTAACAAACTAATAAATTACAAATTAATAAATCACCAGGACCAGATGGCTTGCATCCGAGGGTAATTAGGGAATTCAGTCAACCAATTGCCAGACCATTGTTCTTAAGTTTTACTGACAGTCTACTGACTGGAATGGTACCAGCTAATTGGAGAAAAGCCAATGAATTAATGAAGAGTCGTTCTTGCAAAACCAATCTATTAACCTTCTATGAGGAGGTGAGCTGCCATATAGATAAAGGAAGGCCCATAGACATGTTGTATCTGGATTTTGCAAAAGCATTTGACACAATTCCCCATAAATGTTTTCTGTAAAAAATAAGGTCTGTTGACAAGGACCATAGGGTGAGTACATGGATTGAAAACTGGCTACAACGGCGAGCTCAGAGGGTAGTGAAAAATGGGGAGTACTCAGAATTGTCAGGGGTGAGTAGTGGGGTCCTCCAGGGTTTTGTGCTGGGACAAATCCTATTTAATTTGTTCATAAACAACCTGGAGGATGGGGTAAACAGTTCAATCTCTGTATTTGCGGACGATACTAAGGTAAGCAGGGAGATAACTTCTCCGCAGAATGTGGAAACCTTGCAAAAAGATCTGAACAAATTAATGGGGTGGGCAACTACATGTCAAATGTTTAATGTAGAATAATGTAAAATAATGCATTTGGGTGGCAAAATTATTAATGTAATCTATACACGGGGGGGAGAGCCTCTGGTGAATCTAGGATGGGCCTGGGGGTCCTAGTAGATGATAGGCTCCTCAATGGCATGCAATGCCAAGCTGCTGCTAACAAAGCTAACTGAATATTGGCATGCATTAAAAAGGGGATCAACTCCAGAGATAAAACAATAATTCTCCCGCTCTACAAGACTCTGGTCCGGCCGCACCTAGAGTATGCTGTCCAGTTCTGGGCACCAGTCCTCAGGAAGGATGTACTGGAAATTGAGCAAGTACAAAGAAGGGCAACAAAGCTAATAAAGGGTCTGGAGGATATTAGTTATGAGTAAAGGTTGCGAGCACTGAACTTATTCTCTCTGGAGAAGAGACGCTTGAGAGGGGATATGATTTCAATATATAGATACCATACTGGTGACCCCACAATAGGGATAAAACTTTTTCGCAAAAGGGAGTTTAACAAGACACGTGGCCGCTCATTAAAATGAGAAGAAAAGAGGTTTAACCGTCAACTACGTAGAGGGTTGTTTACTGTAAGAGTGGCAAGGATGTGGAATTCCCTTCTACAGGCGGTGGTCTCAGCGGGGAGCATCTGTAGTTTAAAAAAAAAGATAGCACCTTAAAGACATACAGGGATATACAGTGTAATACAGACATATAATCACCCACATAGGTTGGACTTGATGGACTTGTGTCTTTTTTCAACCTCACCTACTGGGTAACTCATTGAATATTTATACACAGACACTAATTGTGTTTTAAAAAGCCACACATGTGGGAAATCAATCTCTAATTGCCATTTTAACCTGTGTGTGCTACCTTCTGTGGCTGTACCAAGGCCAAACATTCCAGGGTATGTAAACTTTTTATCATGGCCTTTTGGGTGATTTCTGTATCATTATGATTTAAAAAAGGATCCAAAAAACTATGTGATAATAAATGGCTTCATGTGATTGCTATCCATAAATAAAAGACAGTTTTTTGGCATGACCAGTCATATTTTTAATATTAATGCCAAATGCCAGGGTATGTAATTTTTTGAGCTGAACTGTGTGTGTGTATATATATATATATATATATATATGTCACACACAGCCAGAAAAGCCTGACAAAGAGCGACTTGCGCTCGGAACTGTACAGTGGCTTGCTTGTATTCTGAATCATGTAATGGAATAATTCTCAGTAAAAGGACACTTTTTGCATCAAAGCATCGTTCCACGTGTTTTTCCTATCCTTTATGGTGGAAATTTGGGAGTCCACCCTGACGGTGCCTTGATTGAACAAGGATATCAAGAGAAGAGGGTAACCCACCTGATGTGTATGTATATATATATATATATATATATATATATATATATATATATATATATATATATATATATATATATATACCCTGTTTCCCCGAAAATAAGACCTAGCGTGATTGTCAGTGACAGCTGCAATATAAGTCCTACCCCCCCCCCCAAATAAGCCCTACCCGGTTTCCCTGAAAATAAGCCCTACCCTGAAAATAAGACCTACAAGGACTTTAACTAGGGCTTATTTGGGGGGTAGGGCTTATATTGCAGCCATCACCGACAATCACACTAGGTCTTATTATATATATATATATATATATATATATATATATATATATATATATATATATATATATATATATATATATATATATATATATATATATATATATATATATAATATACCGAGTGTTGCATCTGTATCATTTTGTAAGTTTTATTTTGGTTGTCTTCACCACCCAGCGAAGATTTATTTTTTCTTTATCTATACAAATAGATAGTTACCTTTTGCAAGACCATTTTCCCATAGTTTCCAATAGCTCTGCTGACTTTTATCATCCAAACATGTGCAAGCATGGACACCTCTATACAAAGACCCTGTACAGAACAGAACATTTTAAGACAGTGACAGGGAAAAGATTACCTGCAGGCCGATCATAAGCAAACCGTGCACTGTTCACTTGTGTGCTTAAGTAATCTTCCCCCAGCATGGCTCCAACCCAGCCTCTAACAGGAAACACTATTTAACCTTGCGCACTGCAAGCCAGCCTTGTCGATCAACATTAGTGTGTTAAGCTTCCTGTGTGGTTCTTGCCGTGTGCTCTACGTCTGATTTCGTATACCGACCTTGGCTTGTTCTCTTGACTATCCCTGTCCTCTTGATACCCGACCTTTGGTGTGTTCTCCTGTCTATCCCTATCTGCTCTTTGCCCTTACCCTTGGCTTGTCTATGACTATCCCTTGTTGTCCTGGACTGCTGCTTCCTCTCTATCCACCAGTAGCCAGCCCTGAGCATGAGCTGGGAGACCCCGGGGGCCGCGACCTGGAGTCAGCTGCAGCAGAGGTCATCCTCACCATCAGAGGCTCTGGTGAAAACTTGCTGGCTCTTAGACTCCGCACCCTGGGGTGCACTACCTTAGCGGTGCGCTGACCCAAACAGTGTGCATCTGTCACCTGGCTTCAGGTGACCTGACACACTTCTTATCCATTGGTGCTCAACCCGTGGCCCTCCAGCTGTTGCAAAACTTCAAGTTTCATCATGCCTCTTCCTTTGGGAGTCATGCTTGTACCAGTCAGCCTTGCAATGCCTCATGGGACTCTTAGTGCTGCAACAGCTGGAGGGCCACAGGTTGAGCACCCATCCCTTATGCAAATACACATTAGCAACTGTTGACAGTGTCAGCCTGTCATTGATTTGTACAGGCTTCCTGCTTGCAGGTGATCACAAACACATTGGCCATACCCGCTGCAGAAATATGCTGATCTGGGTGGCTGGGGAAATGAACTTGGAAAAAAAAAATACCTTGATACTGTTGTGTAACTTTGTTTACAAATGCATATGATTTACACTTTAGCTTTAACCAGTATTTTGAAATGTTTTATTTTATAGTTATATAAATGTATAATATATTTTTTATTTGGCCCTCTGTTTTGTATGTTTGTGTCAGTAGTACCTTGCTACTTATTAAATGAATGGGAAAGTCACTGCAGCTGTTTGAATGAATAAATGGACAAATATCTATCATATGCATGAAAAATTTATATTGAGTTGTATTGAAGAAGATTGTCATTTTTGAGGTTGTCATTGTGTTTGCTTTAACTTTATGCTGTGATGTTTGGTGAAATATTTTACCTTTGTACAAGTACTCTTTAGAATGACCTTTCATACATGACAACACTTACATGAAGCTGCTTTCCCTCGAAGCACATTATTTCTATGATATGTTCACGTATGCTAATTTTCAGGCTGTCGGTGTATATAAAAGTAAGTGCTTTACTTGAAGTGCCTTGTTCAGTGATGTGCAGAACTCTGAATATCCACTATTTTTCCTCTCCTAACTGAAAAAATATATTCATGTTCATTCCTGTAAGAACCATATTAAACTTGACATGCTTCAAACCATTCTCTGCTGAAGTGCAGAAGAATTTACATTTAACATCTCATGTTTCATTAAATATCTACAGAGAAGTTGTTAGTGGTCCTTATAGCATACTGGAGCTTCCTCAGTCTAAATTGGATTATTGCCACTTGTCTGTATTTTTTTTCCCCATCTTCTTATGGTTGTACTATTAAACTGATAGACTGATTTACTTCCCTGTCTCTGGATTTAGGCCCAGGCAGATTGAATTGAATTTCCCTGAATAGTTTGTTACTATGGAATTTACCATGGTGAAGATCCAGAGTTGAAAGAGAAGTGTGGGATTCAAAAATAAGAAACATTCATACTCCCCTAGGTGGATGCAGCATCGATCTGATCCGATCCCACTACTGATCGCTCAGTTCTCAGGTCCGCTCTTAGCACTGAGCGGTGACTGTCAGTCACCTCTCTCTGCTCTGCCACTCCAGTGCTTGTTGGAGCACCAGACTCTGCAAGGGGTGGCAGTGTGTGGCAGTGTGTGGCTCGGTTTCCTAGCAGCACGTTGAGAGGCTGAGCCAGCTGCCAGTCAGACATGAGGACAGAACCTGACATTATTGTCCGGATCCCTGCAAAGCCTGGACTGGCTCTGTGATGTCACCTGACAGTGGCTAAAACTAAATCTGGCTCACAGGAGTGCAGAACTACGTAAATGCACTCCTGGGACCCACAGGAGCAGTATGGCCAAAAGTTAACAAAGCAGGTTACTACTCTTGGTCACATTTACACTGTTTAGAGAAAGAGGGAGACCGGAGTGTGTCTACAGAGTAGATCTCAGGGAAAGGCTATTATTGCCTCTGGTAAATAGCTTGTGACCAACTTGGAGATCAGTGCTGTGATTTTAAAACTGAATAGGGTTACAAGAAGGGAGAGATCAATTATGTCAGCTGGCTATTTCGTCTGGAAGGGATAACTGAATCACAAGACTAGATTTTTTTATTTATTTTATTTTTTTTCAATACATTTTTATTGAGAAAGAAATATGTAACAGTCATGACTTAATATATAAAATAATGTATCTTATATACAATCTGTAAGAAATTTCACCAGAGAGAAAATAACACTTTAATAAGATGGAGTTTAGCAGGGGTGTGGTGCCATCTTGTTAGTTTTTTATAGTTTTCTTCTACAGACCTAGACAAAATGCAAGAAATGTGGGTCAGTTGGAGGACAGTGTAACATTTGTTTGTGAGGGGGCATTGTAAGTCCCTTTCCCAAATGCTTATATATTTGGGTACTGAGTTGGAGTCCAATTCCAATGAGGCTTTGTAAAATTGCAATATGGTTTTCTGTGGAGATTGGGAGCCTGCTAGATTTTTTTCCACAGGAGTAAGATCTGCCAAAGAACTAAGTGGTTTTGATTAATTGGTCTAGCTGTTTATGTCTCCAACAGTCCATAAAAGCGGGAGTAGTAGATTGGATGAAACTGCAAAGAGGTTTTATCCCATTGGTAGTTGTAACGTAATGGAGTAGGGCGTCAAGTGGTAACCAGGTTTTGAATTGGGGGTTAATCTGACCCGGAGGAGTGATACTTTAGAAGCATTAAGGGGGAGTTGTATTGCCATTTATAAGTTCTGTGTAAAGAGCTCCAAATTGTAATAGTAGGCCATGTGAGAGGAAAGGCAGAGTCCAGGAGTTGACGACAGGTTTTAGGGATCCAAAGTTGAGAGAATAAGTTGTTGCCAATCAAAGTGTGTTCCAATTGTACCCAAAGTTTATTGTCCTCGTATTTCCAGTCTGCAATTCTTTGTAATTTTACTGCTAAATTATATTTTTTCAATTCCGGGAGAGCAAGGCCACCGTTATCTTTTAACAATCAAAATGCAGCGCTTAAGTAAGGTAAATGTCCAAATATAAATAATAGTCCATGAAATTCAATCAGCAATACAGATGTCATGGAAACCTCCACCAGACTTCAGTGTGTAAAGGAAAGGCACACCACACCCCGTGCTATCAATCTGCTTACCAGAAAGACATAGGAAATAGGCGATGTAATCATATGGTGTGGGAGATCAGCAGCAAATCCAAAAATCGCACTCCAGCATTGGTAGGCACAGCATAAAAGCAGTCAGGTCATCACATGTCACAAGCTCAGGACTCACATTAGCGATAGATGTATTGGTGCAGTCATCAACAGGAACAAACCAATGAAAAGAAAGCAGCAATAGTGAAGCCCGTAAGGTAAAACAATCAAGATTTTATTGAAATCTACTTACAGGTGGGAAGTAAAATTCATCGCAATGAAAAAAGAAGAACAATCCGCGGCTCTCAGCGTGCTTGCATCGACCAGCCTGACATGTTTCATCCGAAGTGGATATCGTCAGAAAAACATGTCATAAAATCTTGATTGTTTTACCTTACGGGCTTCACTATTGCTGCTTTCTTTTCATTGGTTTGTTCCTGTTGATGACTGCACCAATACATCTATCGCTAATGTGAGTCCTGAGCTTGTGACATGTGATGACCTGACTGCTTTTATGCTGTGCCTACCAATGCTGGAGTGCGATTTTTGGATTTGCTGCTGATCTCCCACACCATATGATTACATCGCCTATTTCCTATGTCTTTCTGGTAAGCAGATTGATAGCACGTGGTGTGGTGTGCCTTTCCTTTACACACTGAAGTCTGGTGGAGGTTTCCATGACATCTGTATTGCTGATTGAATTTCATGGACTATTATTTATATTTGGACATTTACCTTACTTAAGCGCTGCATTTTGATTGTTATATTTATGTTTGATGAAATCCACAAACTATGCTAGCTGCTTTTTGATGCTCTTCATTAGTTAGTGCAGATATTTGTTTTACCACCGTTATCTTTTAGCCTGGTGAGTATGGATCTTGAAATGCGTGGTTGTTTAAGATACCGTACATAATTAAGGATCAAAGCAGAGAGGGTTGAGAAGAACCGCAGGGGGATTCTGTAAGGTACATCTGAAGAAGGAATAGTACCCTTGGCAACACATTCATTTTAATGACATTGATTCTTCCCAACCATGAATTTGCTAGGTGATGCCATCTGTGTAAGTCCTGTCTAATGGTGTTTAGCAGAGGCAAGTAGTTAGCCCTAAATAGACTGGAGGGGTTAGGAGTTAGAAAGATTCCTAGGTATTTTAAAGTGTGAGGTTGCCAAGCAAAGGGGAATTCTGGTTTTAAATTGTGGACTTCTGTTCTCGGGAAGGATATGTTAAGAATTTCAGATTTAGCTAGGTCATTCTTGAAATTAGAAATTTCTCCAAATAATTTAAAAGCGGACATTAGATTTGGCAGGGAAATTGTCTGTTGTTGGACATAGCATAAAATGTCGTTTGCATAAGCAGCGTATTTGTTTTCTTTATTCCCAATGGAGATGCCTTGGATGTTTGGGTTTTGGTGGATCATTGCTAAGAATGGTACGAGGGATAGGGCGAATAGGAGAGGGGACGGGGGCATCCAAGTCTAGTGCCATTGAATAAGGTGAATGGTTCACTTAGGGTACCGTTAACATGAATCCTGGCTGTAGGCGAGTTGTATAATGCCACCATCATACTCAGCACATTAGGGCCTATGCCCGGCTGTTTAGGGTTGCCATTAGATATTCCCAGTCCACCCTATCAAATACCTTCTCAGCATCAGTAGAGAGGACAAGGGTAGGCTGGGAAGTTCTGCATGTGTGAGATATAAGTAATATGGTGCATAGAGCCTTGTCTCGTACTTCTCTGCAAAGGAATATATCCAGTTTGATCTTGGGATACCCACTTAGGGATCAGGGGTAGGAGCCTATTGGCCAAAGCTTTAGCATAAATCTTTGCCTCAATATTTAATAGAGATATTGGCCTGTAGCTCCCACACAAGCTAGGGTCTTTCCCTGGTTTGGGTAAAACTGTGATATTGGCATGTAACGTTTCAGGGCATAGTGAAGAACCCTCACTCAGAGTATTAGAGTATGCTGTCAGGCCATCGGGGGGCCAGGGGCTAGGCGCCTTACCCTTAGACATAGATTTTAGTGCCAAGCCTAATTCTGATGTAGTAATTTGAGCCTTCAATGATTTAAGTAAAGTGGATGAAATCTTAGGGAGGTTGGCTTGGATTAGGTAGTCTCTAATTCGGTCACGTCTGAGGTCAGCTTCGGGGATGGATTTGTGGACATGATATAAGTGCTGGTAAAATGTGTGGAATTCATCAGCAATGGCTTTAGTCTCGTGCATCAAGTCATCAGTCAAGAGTTTTTATTTTTGCTATAAATGTGGACTCTTTCTTCTGTCTAAGAGATCTGGTCAGATATCTACTAGGTTGATCGCCCCATTCTTAAATTTGTTGCGATATAAGGAAAAATTAGCGTTTTTGGTCTGTATGATATAGCAATTTTAGTTCTTCCCATTTCTGAGTAAGTGGGTGTATGAGATCTGTGGATTTGGATAGTTTGAGGTCACGTTCCAAAATCTGAATGTCATGGGTAAGAGTGGACTGTTGGAGAATCCTCTCTTTTTTCCTCCGGGAGGCCAATTCAATCAGTTTGCCTTGAATGTGAGCTTTATAAGCCTCCCAGAGCCCGCCAAGCGTGACATTGGGGGTTGAGTTTTCAGTGAAATAACGAGTTAGATCATACCCAATTCATTTTTTATCCACAACTTCCATTAATAAGGAGTCA